>OY992539.1:196134917-196574917 GCA_963921195.1 Pegoplata infirma
TTTGTAAATTATGCAGTATATGTTGGATATTATGCTAAGGCCTTTAATTTATCTTATGACTTCTTGTTTCTTTTTTTTTTGTGAATTTTGCTACTTTAGGAGTTTAAGTATAGTATAAAAGAAAATTTGCATTATTACATTTTTGTTTGCTAATGAAGGCTCTTATTTTAAATACACCCAGGCAGAAAATTTTGAATCTTCTAGGGGCAATCCTAGGACAGTTGGAGCGGTAGGAGCTAATGGGTGTCAGCCTCACAGTCTATCCTTCTAGAAGGCACCATTGGAGCGCTAGGAGATGATTTAATAAAAAAAGTTTATTAAAAATAAAATATGGGGACTTTATAAAAAATCCAAATTTCATAAAAATCTTATAAAAAATAACAAAATGGCAAGCATTTAAAGTTTTTGTATGCTTAAAGTGTCCTACTTTAGAGGCCCTGGTGGTGCCCCTATTAGACATGTGGGGTCCACCGTCCAAAATTAAGCTCGAAATTATGTTATCCAAATTATTTCCAAAATAAACCACTGTGCGTTTAAAGACTTCAAAACTACTTTTGGAAAAACAAAAATATTTTTTAAATAAAGTACTCTAAAAACGCTTTTTCAACGCTTTGAGAATGATTTTTTTTCGGTTACAGTCCTTTCAGAACGCTTTTAGATTTAGAACCTTTGTCAAATTTCTGCTTGGGTATGCATATTTTTTGTCCATTTAACAGCATTATGGCAAAATGCTTGCATATAGTTAATTTATCCTAAGAGTCTTTATGGAGTGGGTATGTTGTCATAACTGTGGTATTCTTCTCTATATGTTAAATATTATTTATGAAAATCGTGTTATTGTCTGCCTTTTTTTTACAAAAACTAATGTATAAAAAAAGGAGGCGTTTACGGCGGCTTACTGAACTCGTAATGAGTTAAAAAATATTTTTTTTTAAGTTGGCAAGGCAGAAAATTAATATTGTCAAGGTTAAAATTGATATAAATCATAAAAACGATATTTTGTTAAATTAAAGCAACAAATTTAAGTTAAAATTTAAATTTTTGTTTGTGAGAAAAAGAGAAAGAAACCATAAAATGGTGGGAATATTAAAGTTTATGAACTAACTGGGAATTATAATAAAACAAATTTACAAAACTTACAATAGTGTCTTTAATACGTCATGAGAAAATATTTGAAAAAGAGTTAATTCTTGTTCTAGGTAAGTTCGTTCAATTTTTAATAAAAATTAAACAAATTAAATGATATCCCTTCTTTTGCTTTGAGAGAATTTGTCTTCTTTAAGAAGCAAAAACAAAAACTGCATTTAACATTTGCCGACGCCAAACATTTAGAAATCAACCAACTTGCTTTCAATTACATTTTGGTTGTGATACTATTACAATTTCGAAATAATAGATTTCTTTTATTTCTAAATAAATGGAAATATGAATATTTGATATTTGTACACTAACAGTATTACTTAATTTTCTAAAGAATTCTGAAGATGAGGAAATAGGAAAATCCCCGAAACGATCGTCAATTCATTCCTGAAAATTACCAAATGAGTATTTGTTAGGAGAATATTCTAACAAAGAAAGTAGAGTTTACATAAGTATTTTTTATGTTAATTCATAATGGGGAACATGAAAGTGGCCTAGAGCTTGAATAAACTCTTATTTGGCTCTTCAAAAAACTTTGAAAATTTATTACTCGACAATACGAAAAAACGCCTCTCTTAAATTTTAACATCGTTAAAAGACATAAACTTTAACAATTTTTTTTTAAATCCATGGTCTCCTTGCCAGTAAAACGTTAAATTCGGCCTTTCCGAAGGTTTTGATACCCTTCACAGTGCGAAAAAGGTCGATAAAAATTAAAAAAACCATAAAAAAATATTTTGCAAAAAAAATTAAAAAAAAAAATCTACGGAAAAAAATAATTTGGTGAAAAAATATTCCGCGAAAAAAAATTTTGGGGTAAATAAATATGTTTATACTTGTTTAAATACCTTTCAGGATTTGATTATGTTCACATATGTCAAGCAGCAGCAGAATTAAAGCATTTTGTATTTTTAGGTTATGTGGAATGTGCCAACATTTTCTTTTGAATCGATAGCACTCAAATGCAATACCAAACTTCTCAGGACAGCAAAGAGTAAAAATGTTAAATATTTGTTTAATATTTTTGCCGTGACCGCCATTTCAAAAGACAAATGGACACGAAGGCGGACATTCTTAGAAAGTCTTAGAATCTATTACTGATAAATAATTTATATACTTTATCGGGTCCCAGACCGATATCCGATACCACTAATAACACTGAAAGTAGGTTAAATTGACAAAATAAAACGCCGAGACACGTAAAAAGTAACAAAATTATAGTCTGTCAAGACCTACCATATAATACCTTACACCAGTGTTTCCCGCAAAATGGATCCCAAGTTCAAACATGGACCGATTGGATCTATCTTTTGTAAAATCTTTATTAAGTGTAAACAAGTAAGAGTGTTAAATTCGGCTGTGCCGAACCTTTTATACCCTCCAAAATGTAAAAAAAATAAAAATTTAAGGGGTTTTTTTTTGTGGGGGAAGTGGGTGATGGGGTCAGTGGGGGACGTTAATAGTACCTTCCCATCGCGATAAATATACCAAATGTTTCATTTATTTAACACAAATACAAAAAACATGTAAAACAAAGTGTATTTTTTCAGAGGTTGGTTCAGTTCTTCAAGGGGAAACTTTTTCCCCCCTGGCCCGATTTTGACATATTTGTGCCAAACTTCAGGAGTCTGTTTTATTTTGGACTGCATTGTGTTATCTACAGACAGACGGACGGACGGACAGACGGACATTCATAGAATATCTTAGAATCGATCATGGATCAATAATATATATACTTTATGGGGTCCCCGACCGATATTTCGATGCGTTACAAACGGAATGACAAAGTGAGTATACCCCCATACTGTGGTTGGAGAGTATAAAAACACTCACACACCAAATTTGAGTGAAATCGGATTCTATTTGTTGCCATTAAACCGCTTTAACTGAATATCGGGCGAAATTTTCATGTGGGGCCTGAATCCAAAATTGTCCGATTACAATCAGATTTGATTTGGTTATTAAAGTACGCGTTAAACATACACAAACTAAATTTTAATAAAATATTTGCTATTTTCATGAAATTTGAAATTGGGATTTATGTGAATTCGGGAAGGTGGTTTGTTTGGGGGCTACAAGAAGAACTGGTCCGATTTCTTTAAAAACATTTACCTGACAAATTTTAAAATATATCCTATAAAAAATGGTTATAGAGTCATTTAAGCCAAAATTAAAGCGGACTTTTGTATGGGGGCTTAAAACGATATCACTGTTACACAATTGAAGGGTCATTTCTTAGGGCCTCAACCAAACCAAGACAGTTTGAAAGTACTTGTGTGTTGTAGTAAAACCCCCAATGGGTTTTGCTCTGTAACGACTCAAATTTTTTTTATAGCCCACTAAATTTTTTTTAAAGGCGTTTGAAAAAAGTCGAAAAAAATAATGTAACTGTTCTTTTGAGCTTAAACTACCCTGCAAAAAAAGTCATTACCACTTCTCAGTGGAGTGCTTTAAAACTATAACAAATGTAATGAAATACAACAAAAATAACAAAAAACACAAGACAAAAACACACAAACAGTTTTTTCTACTCCAGAATACATAGATATTCAGCACTTAACTCATTACCTATCGCGACACCTCCATACAAATGTAAGTAGATATTCAGTAGATAAGAACTACTCCGTGGAAGTAGTTGGAAGTTGTTTGAAAGCTCGGAGTACTTCTTATCTACTGAATATCTACTTACATTTGTATGGGAGTGTCGCGGAAGGTAATGAGTTAAGTGCTGAATAACAACTTTTTATGGAGTAGAAAAAACTGTTTGTGTGTTTTTTTCTTGTGTTTTTTGTTATTTTTGTTGTATTTCATTACATTTGTTATAGTTTTAAAGCACTCCAAATAGAAGTACTCCGCACTTTTTTTGCTGGGTAGTGTTTGGATGTCTGCAATAGAATTTGACGGGGAATTTTTTTCTAGAATATATTAACCCTTTATCTGCCGTATTTATTGGTCATTTAAGTAATTTTTTTAAGAAATGGCTCAAAAGTCTACTAAAACTTACGTTTAAAGGGTTGAAATGTTCTACGAATATACTCTGCTTCAAATTTCACTAGGGGTTAAGGCCCAGGCACTTGAGCGCTACTGTAGCGGTGCTGTAGCGTGACGGGCTGTTGTATCGTTTTAAAGTACGGCCACTACACCACCGTCACGTATTCGTTTAAGTACCTATTTCCATTTATTTTAATACAATCTAACGTATCAGCTGACACGTCTCCGAACCGTATTCGCTCAAGTAATTATGCCTTTACTGAAGGCAGAAAGTTCGACTGATATAAGGAAAATGCAGAAAAAAGATAAATTGTAAAGTGTCATTCATTTTTTTATATTTTTGCCAGAAATTGTATACAATTGTAACTAGAGTATCCAAAAAATCCCCGATTTTCAAAAACCGGTTTTCGGTTTATTCGAAAAATCTTAAATTTAAAAAACCGGTTTCGGTTTTTATATAAAAAACCGGTCAACCGGTGCATTGTGTTGATATCAGGAAAATAGGTTGTGAGGAGGAGGAAATAGGGAGTAGTGTTTGTGGATATTTGACTTGAATTTATCTACATTGATAGAAGCTGGGAAGACCTACGCGGGGAGATTATTTCACATACGGCTAGTACGAAATCGAAATATCATTGATTTTGACCTAACCTGGCACAACGGAGAATGCTGGATTCTACAATCCAAAATTAATTTAACGTGTCTCTGTGTTTTGGTGTGTCATCTCGAAAGTTAAAATTATACTTGCAGTGTAATAAGTGGAAAGTATAAAAATTCAAGGGAAATTTTATGCGTAGTTACATAAAATTCTTTATAGCTTTGGTGTTTGCCCATTGATTTTTATAAAACGCACTTTGTTATCGTCGTAAAGGTTTAGGCTTTTAACATAAATAAAAAAACTTGTTAGTTTGCAAGGATTTCTATTAAAACAATTAAAAATTTGTTTTTTTGCATCAATAAACTTATTTGGAAAAACCTATGAACTGATGGCAAAATAATGTGTATAGGATTTGTAGCAAATTTGATTAACTTTTATTTGGTTTTTATTCTGAGTAGATCGGAGGTACGTAACTCAAGATATAAGAAAAATTCGGAAAATAGTGCACATTTTCGTTGTAAACTAGTATTATTAGCGTTTAAAAACTGTTTATTGTAATTCTCACTTGGTTATTGATAAAGTTAGCATAAATAATATCAAAAGATTTACAAAAGCTTCTAGTCTAAGTTTCTTCTCCTTCAAAATCTTCGTTTTCGTCCAAATAAGATTTTCCAAACTCTAGATTTAAAAAAATCTTATGATTTCCATAAAATTTATTCTATCACTTCTTAGGGTACTTAACAAACACCATCGCGCAAACACTCCTTTGTTTGATCACATATTTCATTATTAATATTTAGGAAAAAAAAAAATTAAATTCCCACACCCTGTCATAATCATAATGGTGGAAAAATTTGTCATAACATTGTAACTTTGTCCTTCTTATAAGCTACTTTGATTGACCATTTTGTTAGTTTTCGTTTTTTTTATTATTATATAACAATAAATAACAATAAAGAAACTCAAATAATACGCTACAATTAGGATAAAAAAAGGAAGAAATTTACAAAAAATGTACACTCCCTTAAAAAAAAAAAAACAAAAAAAAAATCATCATAAAATTTGTGCTTATCAACACCTCATTTGTTATGGTGTAAGATTTAATAATAAATGTTGAAGCAAAAATTTCAACAAAAATTTTACAAAACAGTACGACAAATTTTGTTTCTTGTGTTTTTTTTTTTATTTTGCTTAAGTAAATACATAATAAATAATTGATATAATCAATATTTTGTATAACAAAATGAAAATACACGTTTTACAATACCTATTCACACACACACATACAAACACCAGTAAATTATTTCCGTTTCCTTGGCAGGGTTTGAAAGTAAAATTATAAAGAATAAGAATTTTTTGGAAATTTTTTTTTTATTCCTTTTTTAGGAAAATATCGTAAATTGTGTGTAGTTCTTAACACCAACACGTGTTAAATAGAATATTTTTGTTTTTTGAGTTTTTTTTTTTTCGAAACCAAACAAATTTCAAAAACAAAAAAAAAAATCATAGTCTACATTATATCATTGTCAGAGAAATGTTTGTGATACATTAAGATTTTATTAAAAGCAAGTGTTGTTTAGTGGTAGTATTATGATAATGCCTCCAGGGTATAAATGCTGATTTAAGTAAGTATATGAAAATAACCCAGCAAAAAGAAAATTACAAAAAAAAAAATTATTTCATTAAGATGTGCAGGGTAAAGAAATTTAAGGCGGTTAAAATTACAATAATAGTTTTTTTTGAGAGACTTTAGGGGACACCTTCCTCCTTGTGATGTTTACCAACTGAGTAATGCAATTTTATCATTATTCCCAGAAAGGGCGTGCAAAAAAATGGCAGGAATTTAAATTTCTTTTGACTTAAAAATACCCATTTTAAAAAACAGCTTTTTTTTATTGATTGAGGGTCTTTGAGGGTGAATTTTATTTCTTGTTCCATTTGTGCCTATTTTCGAACTTAAAAAGTCAAGCTTAAAGAGTCTAGCTTCTCCGGTTTGGACTGCATTGTGCTTTCCACAGACAAACGGTCGAAAATTTCTAGAATGTCTTACGAGTTAATCATGGATCAACAATAAATTTGCTTTATGGGGTTCCCGACCGATATTTTGATGAGTTACAGACGGAATGACAAAGTAGTTCTCCATACTGTTGTTGCAGGGTATCAAAATTGTAAAAAATTTTAAAAAATTCCATAACATCCTCGACAAGAAAAAAAAACACAGCTTAAGATTACTCAAAACGGACTTCTTGTACATTTTGAACATTTTTAAAAAGTACCACTAAAAATTAAAAAAAGTTGGTAAAAAGATTTCAAAAAATCTCGCCATTTTTTTTAAAAAAGACAAATAAATAATAAAGTGACCTTTAACACCAATTTCTGGTACCTTTCTAAACATTTTTTAAAAAGTACCAATAAAAAGTACTAGTAAACGTACAAAAAAAAATAGTAACATAAATCCCAAAACCTCCTTGCCAATTAAAAAACACAGCTTAAAAGTCATTGGAAAGAAAACATTACTTTCTTGTAATTCTTTTCAAATTTTTTGATAAGAATCTTAAAAAAATGTTACAAAATAACAAATACCAAAATCATCCTCGTTAACTAAAAAAAACACAGCCTAAAAGTCTTTGTAAAGGGACTTTTAGCATCATTTTCTGGTACTATTTAATTTTTTTTTAAAAAGTACTAATTTAAAGTACCAAAAATGATACAAAAAGTCCAGAAATCCCTAAAAATCCTCTTAATTAAAGAAAATCACTCAACAAACTATGTAGTCATTGAAAAGGTACTTTTAGCATCACATTCTGGTACCTTTTTGATATTTTTTACTATCAAAAAGCATCAGAAAAAGTATATTGTATTTATTTTTGAATTTTTTTAATAAGAATCACTAAAAAACACCAGAAAAAGCACAAAAAATGGTACAAAACAACAACTAAAGAAAATACAGCCTAAAAGTCATTGTAATGGGACTTTAAGCATTACTTTTTGGTACTATTTAACATTTTTTGGAAAAGTACTATTTTAAAGTACCAAAACTGATACAAAAAAAGTCCAGAAATCCCAAAAAATCCTCTTTATTAAGAAAAAAATCACTCAGCAAACGAGTCATTGAAAAGGTACTTTTAGCATCACATTCTGGTACCTTTTTGATATTTTTTACAAAAAGCATTAGCATTATTTTTTAATTTTTTTAATAAGAATCATAAAAAAACACCTGCAAAAGTACAAAAAAATGGTACAAAACAACAAATACAAAATCATCCTCGCCAAATAAAAAAAAAACACATTATAAAAGTCAAGGTAATGGGACTTTTAGCATCACTTTCTGGTACTATTTAAAATCCCAAAGAATCCTCTTTATTAAATAAAAAAAAATCACTCAGCAAACGAGTCATTAAAAAGGTACTTTAAGCATCACATTCTGGAACCTTTTTGATCATTTTTACAATAAAAAAAGCATAAAAAAAGTACACAAAAAATAGTAAACACCTTTTTTAAAAAGAAAAATTAAAAAGTTCCAGAAAAACTACCAAAAAATAGTTAAAAGACAACCAATATCCCATAGCATCCTGGCCAATTAAAAAAAAGCAACACCAAAATTTTCATTGAAAGGAATTTTAGCATAATTTGTTGGTACCTTTTTGAATTTTTTTTTGAAAAGTTCAAGAAAAATAACACTAATTGTTCCAAAAATAATATGCAAAACAACCGAAAACCTCATGGCCAATTTAAAAAAAACATAGATAAAGAGTCATTCGAAATAGCTTTTAAATTTTTTAAAAAGTACCAGAAAAAGTACAAAAAAGGTAAGGAAGCCAAATAGTTCCAACATATCCTTGACAAGTAAACAAAATAACATACAGTCACTGGAAAGAGACATTTAGCTTTTTTTTCTTGTACCCTTTTGAAATTTTGTACAAAGTACCCTAAAATAGTACCAGAAAACGTAAGAAAAAAAAATCTAAGAACGCAGATAAAAAGGGAAAGGGGCTTGCTTGTAGCATGATTTCTGGTAGGTTTTTCAACTTTTTTTTAAAAAGTATCAATAAGAGTACAAAACAAACCAAAAACATCCATGCCAATTTTAAAAAGCATAACAAAAGACTGATTGAAAAGGAACTTTTCACTTTCTGTTACCTTTCACATTTTTTTTAAAAAGTACCACTTAAAAGTACTAGAAAAAGTAAAACAAGTAGAAAAATAAAATTCGACTTGGTCGAATCTATGAATACCCTCCACAATGTTATCTGATAGTAACTTTCTAAAAAAAAATTTCAAAAAATTGCATTACAAATTTTTTATTATAAATATATTATTTTTAGTAAAACTTTTTTTTAATCAATCAGATTTTTTTGAGTGTAAAATTTTTTTGACTGTCAACATTTTTTTGAGTGTGATATTTCATTAAAAAAAATTAATGTGTACATTTTTTTTGAGTGTAACATTTTTTTGAGCGTAAATATTTTTTTTAGTGTACAATTTCTTTGAGTAACAAAATTACTTTGTAAAATATTTTTGTTGTTTTATACCTACATATATGTTATACAAAAAAAAACTGTTTCACATATTTCCCTCTTTTTATTTTATCTCTTCTTTAAAAAATAAAAAAAAAACAAACTAACATTCAATCATACACATACTTTATTTGATTTTTTTTTTCCAAAAATACTTACTATACACCGTTACATACAGTTACACTTAACAATAACAAAACAATAACAAATATTTACTTGTCTAACAACTAAACTGCACCCCACGGCAGGAAAACAAACAACAACAAGTTTAAAAAAAAACTGGTATTTCACCATGCTTATAAAACTTGTTTAACGAGTTTTCAACAGTTTAAGGTGAAACAAATCCGAAATTCAGAGCGTTGCTTATAACTTTTGAACCACTGAACCGATTTTGCTGAAATTCAAAACCAAATAGACTTGGGGAGCGACAAATATATATGCTAAGCTTCAGCACCCTTAGAATTGTCTTTCGAAAGTTAGAGTGGTTTTAATCTCGTAAATTCGCAAAATACCCTTGCCGAAATTTACTCCTTTGCTCATAACTTTTGAACCACTGGACCGATTTCGCTGGATTGCAATACCAACCTGACCCGGTAAATGCTCAACATATATGTCAAACTTCAGGAGCCTCCGTAAAGTCTTTCAAAAGTTAGCGTGTTTTCAACGGACAGACAGACAGACGGACGGACGGACGGACGGACGGACGGACGGACGGACATCGCTAGATCGAGTTAAAATCAATCAAGGATCATGAATATATATACTTTATGGGGTCCTAGACCAATATTTCGATGTGTTACAAACGGAATGACAAACTTATATATACCCTCTATCACTAGAGTGGAGGGTATAAAAATGGTAGAAAAATAAGTAATGCCAAAACATCCTCGGCAATTTAAGAAAACACAGTCGTTGAAAATCTTGGTACTTTTTGCATTCTTTTTTTAAATGTACTAAAAAAAGTACCTAGGAAAAAGTCCACAACATTCTCTTCATTTTTTTTTTTAATTGATAGAGGGCATTTAAACTTCAATACTTCAAATCACAAATACTATTAAATTTTGACAATTTTGCTGGGAGAGTTTTTTTAGTACAGTCGAACCCGGTTATAACGAACTCCGAGGGACAAGTAAAAATAGTTCGTTATAAGCGAAGTTCGCTATAAGCGGGGTATATTTTATATCAACCTAGTTTTATTTCCAAAAAATAAGTTCCAATTTTATTTTATTTTACGTTTTTTTGTAAGTAAACTACTTACTGAGAAGAAAACATTAAAAATATAAATAAATTTTATCACAATTATAATATTAACCAAAAATGTTTATCTTTTTGTGAGTTTGGTAAATATAAATGTGGCACATTTCAAAATATTTATGGGAGTTCATTATAAAAAAGTAAATATACATCAAATTGTGTTCGTTGGACCATAATAAGTAGTTCGTTTTAACCGAGGATTCGCTATAACCGAGTTCGTTATAAAAGAAGTATTTTGTGTGAAAATTGTTGTCAAAACGTCGGGACTTTGGAAATAGTTCGTTATAACCGAGAATTCGTTATAACCGAGTTCGTTATAACCGAGTTTGACTGTATAATACCCTCGCCAATTAAAGAAAACACAGTCATTATAAATTCTGGTACTTTTTGGCATTTTTAAAAAAGTAGTAATAAATTAGTACTAAAAAAGTACTATTTACTGGAAAGGGACTTTTCATTTTCAGTTACCTTAATATTTTTTTAAAAGCACCACTTAAAAGTACTAAAAAGGTAACACAAATGGGTAAAAAATAAGTAATGCCAAAAAATCCTCGCCAATTTAGGAAAACTCAGTCATTAGAAATCCTGGTACTTTTTTGAGATTTAAAATAGGCACAAATTTACAATATTCTCTACAATTTTTTCTTTAATTGATAGAGGGTATTTAAACTTCGATACTTTTTTGACAATTTTGCTTGGAGAGTTTTTTAAGTAGTATAAAAATCCAAAAATGTCCTCGTTAATTTTAAAAAGTATAACTAAAGAGTCATTCAAATGGGACCTTTCTATTACCTTTTAGAAAATTTTGAAAAATTGCCAAAAAAAAAAAGTACCAGGAAAGTACCAAAATGGTAAAAAGCTAATAATTCCAAAACATCCTCGCCAATTAAAGTCATTGAAAATTCTGTTACTTTTTGTAAATTCTGTTTCTGGCATTTTTTTAAAAAGTACTAATAAAATAGTACCAAAAGTACGTAAAATGACACAAAAAAAATCCCAAAATATTCTCTCAAATTTGGTTTTTACTTGATAAAGGATATTTAGCTAAGGAAACCACAAGTAATCTAAATTTCAACAGAACCTGAATTTAAAATTTGAATAGTTTCCTTGCTAACATTTCCCAGTTTTGTGCTGGGATAGTTTTTTTTTTTTTTTTGCAAAAAACAAAATTTGACACAAGCAGTCTGGAGACACATGAACGAACATACGTAACAAAAAAAGTCATGGTAGATTTTCATTAAGTGTATGAATGTTGTGTTTGAATATGGAGAAAAAACACACAAAAAACTGAGAAAATTTGCTATTAATTATGAAAATAAACAAGAGAAATTAAAGTCGTAACAATTCCCAGTGTAGACATGAAATTTCGTATAAGAAAAAAAAAGAAAACTTACCAAAATTTAATATTAAATTATATAATATTTAAAATGAAATGTTGAAGAAGAAACATACCTGGAAAGAAAGAAAATGAAATTTTAATTAATATAATTGTAAAAAATTGGAATTTATTTTTAAGATTATAATAAAATCGTTAATTGGAGTATTGGAGGATTTACCCAGAGGTACCCTTCCTTGTAAGATATAAAAATTAAAAAAAAAAGAATTCTTTAAAAATTGTTATTAGTTCCAAAGATATTGCATTTTTTAATAATTGCATAAAATCGCAGCGCCATCTAGCGGCAAACATACACATTTATATATGCTTGTTATTTTTTTTTGTAAATTAAAGTTCATTTTTTAGGTCTAATGTAAAACCACATTTGCGATTTTCGTGTATTTTTAAATTAAAAACAAAGCCTAAAAGTATGCCACAAAAAATCGATAGATCTTAACACTCAAACTTGAGCTGTGTTTTTTTACAATCACTTGAAGTAGGATTTGCCACACCAGCAAGTACAATTTTTAAATATAAAGCACAATTGATATTAATAGATTAACGACACTTTCTGTTTTTACGTTTATTTTTTACAGCATTCTAGAAATATTTTTGAAGCATATCTTAAGGTGCTAAAAAATATAAAAAACTAATTTTGAATAAAGTTATAATTTCAAACGAAACACTAAAGAGGGCGTTATTACACGCTGTATGATGTGACGGATTTAGTTATTGTTTGCACCTTAAGTTATGCTTTAATAATATTGAAAAATAAAATTAAAAAAATTTTACACAAAAGCCGAAAGAGCCGTAGATGATTAAGATCAAATTAGGCGATTAAGATCAAATTAGTACAGCTGTGTTTACATCATACTACCGAGTCATTTTCGAAGATTTTTTTTAAAGTAAGATTTTTCTGTAGCATAATTTTAGGCATTTTGTGAAAATATGATCCGAAAATTAAATCCCAGCAAAACAATGGCATTTATGATTTTTTTTTTAAAAAGACTTAAGGTTGAGCTATATGTAGAGCATTTTGTCGCTTTTATATACCAATCATATATTTACTACATGCCTAAAATTATGCTATAAAAAAATCTAGCTTTTCATATAAATTATACGATTCAGTGGTATGGTGTAAACATAGCTTAACATTTTGTTAAATCCTGCTACAAGTGATTGAAAACTTAACAAAAATTACGTTTTTATTTTTAAAAATTTTTAAAAGCATATTTTAAGGAGAATTTTTACAAAAGTTTAAAAATACAGTTTTTATTAAAAATAGGTTTTTTATTGTTTCTTAAAAATTAACTACGAAAAAAATGTATAAACAAAAAAATTCGCAATTACTTGGAAGCATAAAATAACAATCATGTATGTATTACATGCTTAAAATTATGCTTTAAAAAATCTTACTTTTCATAAAAATCATACGACTCATTTGTTAACACCTACTACTGGTGATGTAAAACACAATATAAATTACGTTTTTATTTTTCAAAATTTTCTAAAGCATATTTTAAGGAGAATTTTAACAAAAGTTTAAAAATGTAGTATTTATTAATAGTAGTTTTGTTATTGTTTCTTAAAAATTGATTACGAAAAAAATTTATAAAAACAATTCTCTATTACTTGGAAGGAAAAAATAACAATCATATATTTACTACATGCCTAAAATTATGCTCTAAAAAATATTGCTTTTCATAAAAATCCTACGACCATTGTGGTAGGGCTTACACATTTAGTTAAATCACAACATCAATTATGTTTTTATTTTTCAAAATTTTCTAAAGCATACTTTAAGGAGAATTTTAACAAAAGTTTAAAAATACAATTTTTATTAAAAAATAGTTTTGCTATTGTTTCTTAAAAATTGAAATGAAAATATGAAAAAAAAAAATTCGTAGAAAAAATTCTCAATTACTTGGGAGGAAAAAAATATACTTTAATTTTAAATATTGCCTATTTTTAGGCCTTAGTTTTATTTTCTCATTTAAAAAGCCTGAAAATCACAGCCCATACGTAATAAATATAATTAAAAAAGGAACGTATATTGATAAGTTATTTATTTTATTTGTCTTCTCTTTGTAGAAAGAAGTACATATCTCAATATAATTTAATAAATTGCAATTTAATATAATTTGCATTACATTTTTTTTTTTTTATATATTTCTGTTTTATATTTGTAAGCAAATAAAATTACGATAAAAACATTTCATATTTTTTCGAGTAGTGCATATAGTTTTTATATTCGTTTATTCTTTGTATGCATATTGTTGAAAAATGTCAACAGTGAAATGTGGAAAAAATGTACATAAAAAGAATGGTTCAAAATTTATTTAAAGCCGAATTTAGTTTGCTCAAATTTATGGCACTCCATAGAATTGTTGAATAAAATATTCACTATTTCAAAAAAAGTCTCTTCAATAAAGTTTTCACTGTTTATGTTTTAATATGCCTGTAAGTGCAAAAATATATATATAAAAAAAAATAAAAATAATTTTTCATAGTAGGGAGTAGTTGTGAAGTATTTTATCATGTGAAAACAACAAAAATCAATAGTACTTAAGGCTTCTTTTTACTGGCTTGGCTTGAGTTGGCTGGATGGATGGATGGTTGGTTGGATATTTGAATGGCTGGTTTTCTCTGTATATTACACAAACACAAAAACGAATCATAATCAAGTTTTTTCCCTTTGTATTTATATTGAACTACAACTACATTTATAAATGAAAACTTATGGTTTTCAAGTAAACATCTGAAACTTGTTATACATTATAATAATGTATGTAAGAAAATGACTGATGACTAGGCTAGCTAAAATTAAACCATTTTGAATTAAATTTGTGACCCTAAAAGTAGGCAACAAGTATTTTTAAAATGTGACACCTACAAATATGCAATAAAATTCCTTGAACAGCAGTACAAGATGGCACTGGGACCCCGTAATATAGTTGATCCTATCCTAGCTAAAATTAAGCCGTTTTGAATTAAATTTGTGACCCTAAAAGAAGGCAACAATTATTTTTAAAATGTGACACCTACAAATATGCAATAAAATCCCTTTAACAGCAGTACAAGATGCCACTGTGACACCTAAATATAGTTGATCCATGATCGATACTAAGACGTTCTCTAAATGTCTGTCCGTCAGTCCGTCTTTCTGTATATAACACGAAGCAGTCCAAAATAGATATCCTACTGAAATTTTGTACGAACACGTCCTAAGCAGGACTAGGACTAGGGGGAAAAAGTTTCACCTCGCCCCGTTTCTGGCGTGGATATAAAAAAAATAGTTAAAATAATGACAAATCTGTATTTTTAATGGCAAAAATCATGACAAATCAATGTACAAACATTTATCGCGAGGGAAGAGGTGTCCTCCAAAAACCCCTGCCGACCCCTCCCCAACTCTCCAAAATAAAAAAACAACGTCCCAGAAAACTTTTTATACCCTCCAACTACAGTATGGGGGTATACTCACTTTGTCATTCCGTGTGTAACGCATCAAAATATAGGTCTAGGACCCCATAAAGTATATTTATAATCAGTGATCGATTCTAAGACATTCTAGCGATGTCCGTCCGTCCGTCTGTCCGTCCGTCAGTCTATCTGTCAGTCCGTTTGTAGTTAACACGATGCAGTCCAAAATAAAAGAGCTAGACTCCCGACATTTGGCACGAATATGTCTTATGTTCCTAGGCAGGTTAAGTTCGTAAATGAACAAAATCGGACAAGGGGGGAAAAAAGTTCCTCCCTGAAGAACTAAACCAACCTCTGAAAAATACCATATTTTTACATGATTTTTTGTGATTTTGTTTAACAAATCCAATATTTTTATGCTACAAGAAGTTCAAGGTCCTGCATTTGGACCCACTGAATTAGAAAATATTGTTTTTCGGTCCGCACCCTCTCCTTTTATGGGCGTGGAATAAATTATTTTTTTTTTATATAATGATAAAAAATAATTATTTTTTTTAATACTTATTCGAGAGGAATTGTGCTCCCTTATTATCACTACCGACCCCACCCCCCCCCCCCAAAAAAAAAGAAGACGACCCTGCATTTTTTTTAAATTTATTTGCATGTTGGAGGGTATAAAAGATTCGGCACAGCCGAATTTAACACTAGTACTTGTTTTTATTATTTTTTGATTTTTTTTTACATATTGGAGGGTAAAAAAAATCGCAGGCATTTTTATAGCATAGTTTTGGGGTTCAAAATTTAAAAACTGGTATAAAATCTCAATAAAATTAACATCTGAGAACTTTTAATTCTTGTTGCATACTTTTAGGTATAATTTTAAATAGTTTTTTAATAAATACATTTAGGCAGAGGCAATTTATTTATTTATTTCACTTTTAAAAAGCCTAAAAATTTGTCAATTTTGTTGCAATAAAAAGAAAATTGTTTTCTTATACCACTGATTCCAATGATTTTTGGCATTTTTGGAAACATTTTCTAAAAATATAGAAAATCATACGTAATGTACCTAAATGTTTTCTTTGATCCTTAAAGTATGCATTTTTCTTTTGTAGAAAATATTGAAAATCGATTTATTGCAAATTTTTCTATAAATGCATTAACTCTTTAAAGTATGCTACATTTTTTTTTAAATATCTCTATGTCAATTCAACGAACTGTTAAATTGTTAAACAAAATCTCAATAAAATTAACAGCTGAGAACTTTTAATATTTGTTGCATAGTTTTAGGTATAATTTTAAATCGTTTTTTAATGCATAAATTTATATATTTCACTTTTAAAAGCCTTAAAATGTGTCCATATTTTTGCAATCGAAAGAAAATTGGTCTTATACCACTGATTCCAACGATTTTTGGCATTATTGGAAAAATTTTTAAAAATGTAGAAAATCATACCTCAATATTTTATTTGATCCTTAAAGTATTCACTTCATTTTGTAGAAAATATCAAACACCGATTTATTGAAAACTTTTCTGTAAATGCATTAACTCTATAAAGTATGCTACATTTTTTTAATATCTCTATGTTAATTCAACGAACTGTTAAATTTTTAAACAAAATCTCATTAAAATTAAAAGCTGAGAACTTTTAATATTTGTTGCATACTTTTAGGTATAATTTTAAATCGTTTTTTAATGAATACATTTAGGCAGAGTTAAAAATTTATATATTTCCCTTTTAAAAGCCTTAAAATATGTCCATCTTTTTGCAAAAAAAGGAAATTGTTTTCTTATACCACTGATTCCAATGATTTTTTCTTTGTTCCTTAAAGTATGCACTTTTCTTTTGTAGAAAATATTGAAAATCGATTTATTGCAAATTTTTCTATAAATGCATTAACTCTTTAAAGTATGCTAAATTTTTTATTTTTTTTTAAATATATCTATGTTAATTGAACGAACTGCTAAATTTTTAAACAAAATCTCAATAAAATTAACGGCTGAGAACTTTTAATATTTGTTGCATATTTATAGGTATAATTTTAAATAGTTTTTAATGGATACATTTAGGCAGAGGCAAAAATTTATATATTTCACTTTTAAAACCTTTAAAATTTTTTTGCAATCAAAAGAAAATTTTTTTCTTATACAACTGATTCCAATGAGTTTTGGCATTGTTGGAAAAATTTCTAAAAATGTAGAAAATCATACGTAATGTACCTAAATGTTTTCTTTGATCTTTAAAAAATGCACTCCGTTTTGTAGAAAATATCGAAAATCGATTTATTGGAAATTTTTCTATAAATGCATTATTAACTCTTTAAAGTATGCTAAATTTTTTATTTTTTTTAAATATATCTATGTTAATTGAACGAACTGTTAAATTTTTAAACAAAATCTCAATAAAATTAACAGCTGAGAACTTTTAATATTTGTTGCATACTTTAAGGTATAATTTTAAATATTTTTTAATGCATACATTTAGGCAGAGACAAAAATAATATATATTTCACTTTTAAAGGCCTTAAAATGTGTCCATCTTTTTACAATCAAAAGAAATCTGTTTTCTTATACCACTGATTCAAATGATTTTGGCATGTTTTCTTTGATCCTTAAAGTATGCACTTTTCTTTTGTAGAAAATATCGAAAATCAATTAATTGCAAATTTTTCTATAAATGCATTAACTCTTTAAAGTATGCTAATTTTTTTTATTTTTTAAATATCTCTATGTTAATTCAACGTACGGTTAAATTTTTAAACAAAATCTCAATAAAATTAACAGCTGAGAACTTTTAATATTTTTTGCATACTTTTAGGTATAACTTGTTTATCTTTATTAATGCCTACATTTAGGCAGAGACAAAAATTTATATTTTTCACTTTTTAAAGCTTAAAATTTGTCCATCTTTTTGCAATCAAAAGAAGATTGCTTTCTTATACCACTGATTCCAATGACTTTTGACATTATTAGAAAAATGTCTAAAAATTTAGAAAATCATACGTAATGCACCTAAATGTTTTCTTTGATCCTTTAAGTATTCACTCAATTTTGTAGAAAATATCGAAAATCGTTTTATTGTAAATTTTTCTATAAATGCATTAACTCTTTAAAGTATACTACATTATTATTTTTTTTTAAATATCTCTATGTTAATTCAACGAACTGTTAAATTTTCAAACAAAATCTCAATAAAGTTAACAGCTGAGAACTTTTATTATTTGTTGCATACTTTTAGGTCTAATTTTAAATAAAATATTTTCTATATTTTCTATATCTTCCCCGTAATTTGTGTTATAGGTGTAAGTACTAAAAATTGAATAGAGAGTTGAGATTTATTTTTATTTTTTTTTATATATTTATATAAATGTAAGAAAATTATTGAGTTGTAAAAGTAGTTGTAGTAATAACATGCCCTTAAGCTTATTGCCTTTGAAAATAAAACAATTACTGGGCAAATAAAAATATATAAAAAAATTAGCAACTAGCACTTGTAAAATAAAATTTTCTTTGTAAACTTATAATTTATAAAATTAAAAGAATTTATTAAACATAAAGAAATTTTTTGGTATGTATTATAAAATTGCTTGAAGTAGAAGTAAGTTGTTGTATGCAAAAGAAAATCTTGAAAAAAAAAATTATAAAAAGGGAATTCAGTTGCTCAATTTTAGTAACGGTTAAAGTCTGATAATTTAAATTAAAAAAAAATATTTTAGAAATAAAAATTGAATTTTGGACAAGATAATACAAAAAAAAAACTATTTTTAATTAAAGTTTAGCCCTAAAAGTATGCAACAAAATATTTAAAATATGAGTCAAAAATATGAGTTTAAAAAAACACAAACAAATTATGAAAGATTTTTCTTTTTCAGGATTTAGAATTTTTTTAGTGTTGAAAAAAAAAATATATAAAAAGCTCATATTGATAAAAGCATATTTTTAGGCATAATCAAAAATTAAAAAAAATCGCACGTTCGAGTAGAATTTTGATCTCTATCGGCTCCCAGTACTCTCCCCTGTTCTCAATAACATCTCTTAAAAAATTTATTTATATTAAATAAATTTTAAATTCTACAAAATATCTAAAATTGTTTATTTTACATAGCAAAATTCTTTAAATAAATATATCTTTTTTTCTATCATTGTTAAAAGTAGAAAAATAAATTCATTCAAGTGGTCATTTTGAACAAAACTATAAAAACACAGTAGTTGTAGAGTTTTACAAATAAACTTGAACAATATTAAATTTTTGAAGAAAAAAAAAAATATTGTAGCATATCATATAGGGGCAAATAAAACAAGACTTAAGATTTTATTTTCAAGGATAAAAACTCTTGAAATAACAGGAAAATGTAAGAAATATTTTAAGAAAATAAAAAAAATAATGACAGAAAATTTGTTTTTATTAAATTTAGAATCTAGAAAGAAAATAAATTAAATATTTTGCAATTATTAAATACAAGTCTAAAGATAGACTGTAATTTATGCATATTTATTATTTTTCAATAGACTTTTTTAGGGGTTTTTTTAAACATTTGGATTTATAAGTCCAGTTTAAATAAAACTCCTAAAGGTATGCTTTAAAAAATACATCAATGCAATTTTTTTGTTTAAAACTTCGAACCCAACAGCTGGCGCTAGATTGTAGTTTAATATCGACGATGTCTATTCTTAAATTAGTCCCAGGGGAACCTACATACACCCCGTTTTCCAATACCACCAAATATATTAATTTGTGCAACGGGGCGTATGAAAGTTTCCAATTATATTAATTGCTGTATTTTTCCGTTTTTATTAAAAAAATATCCAACTTTTCAATAGAATTCATTGCTTTAAAAAAATACACCTACAAGAGATTTCCTCATTTAAAATTTCTATAAAGTTTTGTAATTTCAATAATCCAATAAATAAAATTTGTAATCATAAAAAAAGAATACTACTTTTCACTCTCGTTAGATGAGTCTGGCTTCAATGGCTTTATGGTTGAAATAGTTTTGTTTTAAAAATTTTTAACTACATACACAAACAACAAATAACAAAAAAACATAAGCGCCCAAAAGCATGCCACAAAATATTAATTAAAATGCTGCATAATTTTAAGCATGCTTATGCTATACCACACTATTTCAAAACTTTATGCAAATGGTATGGAATAATAAAAAAAAAAAATAAAACAACTGCAAAAGCAACAACAAATAATAACTTTAGCAGAAAAAACAATAATGCTGTAGAAAATATGATAGAGAAGATAACTGGAGTTTTTTGGGGGGAGATTTGGTACTTTTAAGAATAGAAAAATAAGCAATTTTACTGGTCGAAAATTTAAATAGGAATAATTTACATTGTTGAGTATTTTATTAATTTTTTGTTGCTTTTGGATCCCGCCATGTTACTGGCCATGTTACTCTTTAAATGATATTGTCTGTTATTAACATTGTTATTTCTCTGCTTATGTTAAATTAACATATTACTACAAATATAGCATACTTTAAGGTGCTTATAAGAATTAAAGCGTGCATAATTGTAAAAAGGAGAAAAGTATTAGATTTCTATCCCTTGGGATCAGATCCATTTGAGATCTAAAAAATTTTAAAGGCTTTTATAACAAATTGTACTAACAAAAAAATTTCACTCTTTTGTAGCATATGCTATGTATATGGGGCATTCCATGTCAAATCGGAAACTAAAAAAAAATTGATTTTCTCAATTTGTTTACAGTTTTTAGTACCCTTTAAAAACTCCTTCGTGGTAAATATTCAGATTTTTTTGATGACCCGTTCAAAAGATATCGAATTTTTAAAAATTGGTAGTTTTTTCCTTTACTCAAACTTTTTTATTATGTTATGAGTAAATCTTCTTCAATAATGGTCCAAATTTCATTTTTTTTTTCAAAATTTTTGTTTTTTTACGTACTTTAAAAAAAAATCCTTAAAATTTTTAAAAGCGCCCAGAAAGATCGTGGGATAACGATTATTACTATTTTTTGAAATTTTTTGAAAAAATTTTATTGTAATTTTCCAAAAATATTGTGAGTTGGTTATACATTTTGTTGCTCTCAGTAAACTATTAGGGCAGTTAGAGCGGCTTGAGCAAATTTTAAAATATGTCGTTTTGTGTGGGAGCCCCCAAAGAAATGTTAAGACGTAAAAATAAATGGGGGTAGGTCTTATAAATTATCCCTCTATGACGCATCATTGGAGCAGTAGAAATGAGTTTAAGTTTGGAAAATTACAATAGTTTTTTTTAAAAAAATTTAAAAAAATAGTAATAATCGTTATCAAACGATCCTCCTGGGCAAAAAATTTGTAGAATCGATAGAAGTTTTACACAAAAAAATTTCAAAAAAATCGAAGAGTACAAATATTTTCAAAAATGAGATTTAAATTTTAAAACTTAAAAATCGCATCCTAGAGCGCTTTTAAGAATTTTTTGGGATTTTTTTTTTAAAAGTACGTTAAAAAAAAATTTTGAAAAAAAAACAAGTGAGAGTGTTAAATTCGGTGCCAAATCTAAAAAATTGTCAGGGCGTTTGCTTTGGGGGGGGGGGGGGGGAAGTTTGATGTGGGTCAGTGGGGGACGTTGAGAGCACCTTCCCATCCCGATAAATATAACAAATGTTTCATTTCTTTAACAAAAATACAAAAAAAACATGTAAAAAAAGTGTATTTTTTCAGAGGTTGGTTCAGTTCTTCAAGGGGGAACTTTTTTCCCCCTAAGCCGATTTTGCCCATTTACCAACTTAACCTGCCTATGACCATAAGACATATTCATGCCAAATTGCAGGAGGCTAGCTCTTTTATTTTGGACTGTATCGTGCCATCTACAGACGGACGGACGGACATTCACAGAATCCCTGCAAAAAAAGTCATTACCACTTCTCAGTGGAGTGCTTTAAAACTATAACAAATGTAATGAAATACAACAAAAATAACAAAAAACACAAGACAAAAACACACAAACAGTTTTTTCTACTCCAGAATACATAGATATTCAGCTCTTAACTCATTACCTATCGCGACACCTCCATACAAATGTAAGTAGATATTCAGTAGATAAGAACTACTCCAGGGAAGTAGTTGGAAGTTGTTTGAAAGCTCGGAGTACTTCTTATCTACTGAATATCTACTTACTTTTGTATGGGAGTGTCGCGGAAGGTAATGAGTTAAGTGCTGAATAACAACTTTTTATGGAGTAGAAAAAACTGTTTGTGTGTTTTTTTCTTTGTTTTTTGTTATTTTTGTTGTATTTCATTACATTTGTTATAGTTTTAAAGCACTCCGAATAGAAGTACTCCGCACTTTTTTTGCTGGGATGTCTTAAAATCGACCATGGATCAATAATATATATACTTTATGGGGTCCCCGACCGATATTTCGATGCATTTCAAACGGAATGACAAAGTGAGTGTACCCCCATACTGTGGTTGGAGGGTATAAAACTTGAAATTTGGACCATTATTGAAGAAATTATGATCAAAAGAAGTTTAAGTAAAGGAACAAACTACCAATTTTTAGAAATTCGATATCTTTTGAACGGGTCATAAAAAAAATCTGAAAATTTACCACGAAGGAGTTTTCGAAGGGTACTAAAACCTGTAAACAAATTGGGAAAATCTAAAAAAAAATTTTTCAAAGTATCCGATTTGACATGGAATGCCCCATATGTATTATCTGTACTGTACGGATATGCACCAGACCAAATTGTTAAATAAATATTTTTTTATGGTGTAAAAACAATAACAAAAATAAAATACAACAAAAATGTTGTAAAAGCAAAACATGAAGCCAATTGTTTTTAGTATTTCTATAGATACAAATAATTTTATGTGAGTGTATAAGTGACATATGGTAGATTCTACAGACATTTATCCGCTGATAATGCCCACAAATTTAAACAAAAACAAAAATTTATTTTAGATTTTAAAAGTTTAGAACTCAAGTTTTAGAACAAGTCAACATTTTATGTGCAATAAATAAAATACCATACCAAAACATAAATTTTTAAGGAGTGGAGTCGGTTTTATAAAAGGGACCTTTTTCCACCCTAGACCGATTTGGCCTATTTTCGAACTTACCCTTCCTACGACTATAAAACATATTTCTAACAAGTTTCAGCTCCATATCTCCTTTAGATTTTTCTCTGTTGTGATTTTAACAGACAAATGTTTTAAAAACCTATCTTAAGTAGATAAGGTCCTGCATCAAGTTTTCGATGTAAATATACCCTCATTTTGGGTATGTTGAGTATAAATACATACACAAAAATTTTCTTTGGCGCTGCTACAAAATATTTGCCAGTGTTTGTGTATTTTCTATTGTGTGTTGTCTCTTTTATTTTTGTTATAGTATGCGTGTGTTTATTTCGATGTTAGTATGCGTGTGCGTATATATGTATGTGTAAATATGTATAGCTTGAGGCAATTTGTAACAGCTGGTTTTTATATTTAAACATGTTTTAGAGAAAAAAATTACAGAAAAAAAACAAATACAAATAAATAAAATGCATTTTTTTACTTAAATTGTTACAAGTTTCATTTATTATAAATTTTTTTTTGTAAATTTTTAATAAATATTTAATTGACCTAATTTTTCATATAATATTTATACATTAATAATAAAAGTTAAACATTAAAAATTTAATATATGAAAAATAAAAATAATATTTACCCTTTTATTTATACCATAATTGTAGTTTTTCATAAACGCCTAAAGGTATGCTATTTTTTTTTTGTAAGCCTGTTTGTAGTTAAATTTAAAATAAAGAGAGTTGTAAAATCAAAACACTTTTTTTCTGTATTGTGGAAAATTTTAAATGCTTTAAAAGTATTAACCCTTTAGTATTCAAGTTTTTTGAGTAGTTTTTCATAAGGGCCTAAAAGTATGTGTTTTTTTATACCCTCCACTTAGTGATAGAGGGTATATAAAAGTTTGTCATTCCGTTTGTAACTCATCGAAATATCGGTCTGGGACCCCATAAAATGTATATATTCATGATCCCCGATCGATTTTAAGACATTCTAGCGATGTCCGTCTGTCTGTCTGTGGAAAATGCTATCACGGACAAAATATTGCACAGAGATGACTGAAACTTAACATAATTATTGCAAGTTCTCCAGAAAAGTTTGGTATTGCATTTGAGGGATATCGGTTCAGCGGTTCAAAAGTTATGAACGAAAATGTAAGCACACCTCAAAAATTTCAGTACATTCAACATAACCTAAAAATACAAAATGCTTTAATTCGGCTTCTGGTTGACATATGTGAACATAATTGAACACCAAATGGTATTTAAACAAGTACGAACATATTTTTTGACAAAAAAAGAAAAAAACCGCGGATTTTTTTTTTACCAACATTTTTTTTCGCGGAAATTTTTTTTTCATTTTTTTTTTTTTTTCAAAAGTAATTTCTTTTTAAATAAAGGTTTTTTGCAATAATCTTTTTGAAATTGTGGAGGGTATCACTACATTCGGCAAGGCCGAATTTAACTTTTTGTACTTGATTTTTTTTTTTCAAAAACTCACATTTTCTATAAATATTTTAAAGAAAAAAAATTCTCAAAACCGTAATTATTATTCATTTAAATTTCTACAAATCCGCAAAAATATAAAATATATTTTAAATTTAATTTATTAAAAGTTTTTATATTAAACCATGTACGTTTGAGGTTTAAAATAAATCAGGATTTTAAATAAAAATATTTATTCAAATTTTGTTTATGGTAAATATAAATATTTAAAGTTTAAATTTAATGGCTTTTCCACATGTTTATATTGCATAAAAGTGATGAAGATTTTAGTTTGTTACATTATTTGTGACAGTTCAATGTTTAAATCTGGAAATCTCTCTCTCTCTCTTTTGAAGTATTGTTGTGTGTTAAATGTTAAACTAACAGAATGACAACAGAGCGTTCGAAAATGTACAACATAACCCTTAATAGTAAACTAAGGCCAGCTAAAACCAAGTTATTTTGAATTAAATTTGAACCCTAAAAATATAAAATAATTTTGGCCAACTGTAAACAAATCATTGACTCCTAAAAGTATGCTATACAATTTTAAAAGTTGCAAGTTATAATTCCATACACACAAACAATTATTGCAATTTTCAATTAAATCTATTGATCAACATAATTTAAATGAGTCAATCAATATTTTGATTAAATTTTTTGTTATCTTCTTTAACTGTCGAATTACAAATTTTCAACATACCAGATTTTTTTTCCCGTTAATTTATTTGAATAGATCAATTCAAAAATATACAAAATAATCGGGTTTTACTTTTTTTACTGTTGGCAACATATTGGAATGCAAAAAATATTAATTTTTTGATAATTTTGTCATAAGCTTACAATTCATTTGTTAAATCAATCAATATTTTGATTGACTATAAATAAAAAATTAATCAATCTTTTAATCAAAATCGAAAAATTGTTTGATTGAAAAAATTTTCAATCAATTTCCTACAATTTGATGATTGGTATAACAATTTTTTTAATTGGAGGAATTTCAATCAAAAAATTGATTTAATCCGCGTTTTTGTTGATTGAAATTCGTTTCAAATTTTTTCTGTGTATTTAGGAAAACAATTTTAAGTTAATAAGTTGCATACTTTGAGGCATGAGGGCTAGTTATGTAATTTTATATCGTCAAATTGTAAAATTAGCTCATTATTCCATTACAAAATCATTTTATGGTAATAGAATAATGAACAAATAATACGATTTGACGACTATCACCTTACATATTTACCCCCTGATTTTAAATTTACAAAAACATCAAAATCGCCGATCTAACGGTGAATAACATAAAAATGTTAATTTTTTTCTTCATATTAGCAGACGCTAACAGAATGATTACAAAATGTTAAAAAAGTTATTTTCAAAATTTAAAGCATATTTTTTGGATGTTATTGCAGGTTGTTTTCAATTCGTATTGACTGCCAGTGAAACTATAATTTGTTTTAAAATACGCATATTTATCTTTTTTTATGAACAATGTCACTAGAGAGCAATAAAATATGATGGATTTGTTGTGTATTTGTTTTATATGTATTTAAACAAAAATAAACATATAAAATGTAATATTTATATATATAAAATGTAATATTTATATATATATATATATATATACACTTTTGAAATCACCAAACTATAAATAATAATAAATTTTGTCACAAAAAATATATATATTTTTTTTTGTTTTTACAGTTTATATTTAAATTGGGTCATATAAATATTAAATAATGTTTTAGGTAACCTAGAAGTAGGCTATAATTTTTTTGTATTTGTATTTCTGTGTAGAATCTCAAGAAGCAATTAAATTTTCTAGTAACTTGCATATTTCTATCCTTTAAAAGAGATTGTATGATTATTTAATCATGAAAATCTTTTAAGAGCTTCTAAAGAAAAAAGAAATCATAGTATACTTTGAGGCTGTTTTTAATTAAAGGCATTTTAATAGTAGTATTTCCCCTTAATTCAAAGAAATTGAAAAACAGTCACAAAATAAAAAAAATATTACAAACTTTAATACACAAATGTATCATTTTGTATATTTTTTCTGACTGTTAAATAATTTTTTTGAATCAGGGGGTTTACTCAGTATTTCGATTCGAAAGAAACTGTTCGAATGCGAACATTTTTAAGACTAATATTTTGTATGTATTTCTCATTCGATTTGAAAGGTTTTTCTTTTCGAATGGAAATTCACAGGGAAAGCAAGGACGCCATTTTGGAATATTATGCCTCTGTTTTTTGTATGGGTTAAAACAAGCAGGCAGGTTAGTAAAATTCCTTTTTTACCAGTGTTTTAAGATCACAACCCAGTTTTCACCAGTGTGGAGATTTGAGGTGAATATTAGAATACCTACTTGAATAAGCCCTTAAAATATGTAGTATACTTTGAGGCTTTCAATTTTAAGAATGTTCATTTGTTATAAAAGAAATATAAAATTTACCAAAAAAAAAACATTTTTAATCGTTATAAAATGTCATTTACACTCAAAGCATTTTTTTTTTCATTTATAGTTTAAATTTTATAACATTTTTTGTCGTTGTTAATTTGTCATATACACTTTTGTATGTTTTGTATGCCGTGTGAATATATTGTTAAACAAGATGATGTTGCCTTTAACGTTATTTTTTTTTTGTTGCAAACTTGATTATGAAGTTGGCTGCTGCTGTTATTGTTTGTTAACAACTATAATTTTCATGTTTATGTGGAAGTTTTTAAGTCAAATGATGTTGAAACATGCTAGCAAAAAAAAATAAAATAAATATTTTTGTGATTTTTTTTTTTAAATTGTTTATATAAAATAATTGTCATTAATGTTTAAAATACACTGTGGTATGAAATCTTTAATGAAAAACTAGAAATACTGAAAACATCTCATAAGGAATTGAATGTTTTAAAGCTAACAGAGCAATAATTTAAAGTTTAAAATCTTATAAAATAACTGGAGGATGATTCTCGGAGTCGACAGAGATAGAAATTTTAATCAAACGTTACGATTTCTAAAATTTTTCTGTATGCTTAAAGTTTTGCTTTGATAAGTCGAAAATTTTTATTTTTTTTTATGTTTTTATGTTCTAGTGGACTGTTCTAAAAAAAACATTTAAAAAGCTTGTATTTATCAAAGCATATTTTTAGGCATCATGAATGAAAAATCGTACGTTCGTAGATTTTTGATCGCTATCGAAATTAAGCCCACTGATTTCATAAAATTTATGGAATGTTAACTTAACATACCTAAACTTAACGTTAACCAAACCATCGAAAATCTTAGCATATTTTCAGAGGCTATCCAAGGATCATATTTTGGAAAATGGTGTTTTTTTTGTACGGTTAGAAGAAAAAATCTGTAAAACAACTTTCCATTTGAATTATTAAACTTTTAACAGATTTTTCTGCCGAAAATGATATTTAACTGAATTCTCTGTCATTTAGCAGATTATTTTGCTAATTTTACAGAAATATTTAGTTATACTGTTTTTAAGAAAATTTTCGAAGTTTTTTTCAAAAGATTTTATTAAATTTTTTTTTTAAGCAGCGTAACTAAAAAAATTAACACTTTGAAAATTTTCGATTCTTATACCATTCAACCACAGTATGGGGATATACAGTGACGAGCAAAAGTGTAACAGGGTTCACATTGCTTATATAATCTGCTCTATATTTTAAACTACACAAGATAAAGTATTGAAGTTTTTTGATAATTTTATTAGTTAATTGATCAGAATTTATAAACATTATCGAAATATGCTGTAAAATTTTTTATAAAAAAAATATAGTAAAAATTCCATAAAAAGGCAAGTGTTACATTATTGCACTCATGATTTTTCTACATAAATCTTTAGGACAACTTTTATATTTCGCGCATATAGACCCGGATTTTGCAATTTTTTTATAAAACTTAATAAATACCATAAAAATAATTCATTTGTTGAAAAGAAATTTTGGCTAAACATTTTTTTTAACTCAAAAGTCCGTCCTTTTAACGATTTTAGGAGAGCCACACGTATTACTCAAGCTTAGAATATACAGACATTTTTTTTTTTGGAATGGCGTTTATATCCGGCGATAGTAGAGCCCATTTATAATCAAATTCATAAGTGGTTTGTTTATTTTGCAATTAATACAATTTTTTTATTGGGTACTCAATTTGGGTTTTTGGCGGAATTTCAAATATTTTTGCAGATATTCAACATTTTTCGGATGAATACGAGCCAATTCTGGCCGATGATGTTTTTTCTATATTCGGTCTTAAATATATCGTCAATTAAAATCATCAGTAGATTGACAATATTGTTATAAAGAATGTAGTTATTATTAAATCCCTATTTAAAATTATTGTTTGGGGTACCTAAATTGAATTAGTGAATTTCGTCCAATGACAAGAGCAGCAAAAGACTTTTATTTATGAAACATTATTTATTTTTGTTCTTTCTGAAAAAATTAACTCCATAGATTGCGTTCTGATTCGATAATTTGACACTATGGCACTACCCCGAGGATAATGTCCAAAACCACGAAATGTGATAGTGGTTTTAAATGGCATAAACCCATTCTTAACAAAATTTATGATTAACTGGTGATATAACTTGTTGATTTATTTACGGCTGAATTAAGAAAACACTTCGTGAGGCAAAATTGGCCTTTATTCAGCCGAAAAATGTCGAATTTCGGCAAAAATATTTGAAATTCCTCCAGAAACCCAACCCCAGTACACAATAACTTTTTTTTTACTAATTGCAAAAGCAACAATCCATTTACGAAATTTTTTATAAATGATCTCTATTATCGCCTGATATAAACACCATTCAAAAAAAATAATTTCTGCAAATTCTTAGCTTGATAAATATGCGTGGTTCCCCAAAAAACGTAAAAAGGACGGACTTTTGAGTTAAAAATAATGTTTACCCAAAATTTCTTTTCAACAAATGAATTATTTTTATGTTATTTATTAAGTTTTATAAAAAAATTGCAAAATCCGGGTCTATATGCGCGAAATATAAAAGTTGTCCTAAAGATTTATGTAGAAAAATCATGAGTGCAATAATGTAACACTTGCCTTTTTATGGAATTTTTACTATATTTTTTTTATAAAAAATTTTACAGCATATTTCGATAATGTTTATAAATTCTGATCAATTAACTAATAAAATTATCAAAAAACTTCAATACTTTATCTTGTGTAGTTTAAAATATAGAGCAGATTATATAAGCAATGTGAACCCTCCCAAGCAGAAATTGACGACGGTTATAAAAAAAAAGCGTTCTGAAAGCACTGTAACAAAAAAAAGAACGTTCTCAAAACGTTATTTTCGAACGCTTTACGAGTGTTTTCGAAAAGCGTTCTGAAAGCACTGTAACAAAAAAAAAGCATTCTCAAAACGCTTTATTCGAACGCCTTGAGAGCGTTTTCGAAAACCGTTTTGAAAGCACTTTATTAACAAAATACATGTTCGTTTCAAAATTAAATGGTTTTAAAGCAGTTTTTGCAAACGTTTTTAAATTTTTTTCGTAGTACATACAAGTATAGTATTTTTTAGATTATACTCAATTTTAAACAAATTGTTATAAAAACATTTTGTTAAATCAAATTAAATAATTTTTCCATACCACCACATTGAAAACGCAAAATTTTGAAAACATAAAACATATTTTAATTTGTAAATCTATTTTAAGTTTTATTATTATCATTTATGCAAAAGAGTTAAAGCAATAGTTTCGTTATAAAATTTACAAATAATGCATTTAACTTCTACAATATGCACACTGACTTCAATAACATCTTCACGTAAATTTTTAACGTTATAAAGTCCTATTTCTTTTGATGGAATTAGATAGACAAAATAATCGTTTATTTCATTAAAGATGTTGCCTTTTAAATATCATTAATTCCATGAGAGACCGAACAAAATCTGACCAGGGGTCTTTGAAGTTTTCCAATATTTTGCACACACAAGCGCTATGGAACCATTTAAAGATATCATTTATCAGATCCAAAGAATTTAAAAATTTCGCGATTTTATTCGCGATTTAAAAAAAAATGCAAAATCTGTTTAACTTTGAACAGCTATATATTTTTAAGTACTCATTGTATCTTTATGAAATAAAGCGCAAAATGATAGTACGTTAGTCTATTTTTACATTTAAAAAGATGGAAAAAGTTGGTGGTTCAAAAGTGCATTTTAAATGCAAATGCAGTTTTGAAGTGCATTTTGCGAAACTTTTATCCCTTTTGATTTTTTTTTTATTTAACATTATTATTTTCTTCATCATTTTTACTAGAAAAAAATGTCCTCATTTGCTGAAAAAGGTTTCGAGTTTCCAAAAAATAGCGCAATTAGAAATGGTTTCGACATGTAAAATGGTGAAAATACTTTGCCCATTACTGACCAAAAACCTTTTTTTGATTTGTTAAATATATCCATGCCATCCACATGAATAATAATTTCGATTTTTGGTTCAGTGAAATTATTGGGATGAATTATTTTATTTAGAGTTTCCTTTATTCCGAAAAATTTAAAAACTCCTAATGTGTCATCCATACTCCTCATTATTTTACTGTCACTTCTAACGCCTGATGTTCCAAGTAAGGTTTTGCAACACTTCGGAAGTGATGTATAGCCTTCAGATCTAAATATTATTAGTATTTCATCAATACATTTTTGTTTTTTTATTTTCTAAAATACTTTTATAAAAAAAATATCTACAATTAACGAATAAAAAAAAATATCAGCTTTATATGAAGTCCTTTAAAGTACTGTTTTTTCTTATTTCAATCGCTGGAAAATATCTTTAATTTTTGTATTTAAGCTCTTTATAAGTGCTTTACTTTTGGTTTTTAAAGCGCTTTCATGACCTTAAACAAAACGTTCTGAAAGCACTTTTTTAAAACGCTTTTAAAACGCTTTAAACCTAGCGTAGATCGATGTTATCATTCGGATCATCTGAAAGCGCTTTGAAGATGGTATATGGAACGCTTGTAGAACCGTATACAGCGCTTTCACAGCGCTTTTGCGATTGTATTTTTCTGACTGGGCTGTTACACTTTTGCTCGTCACTGTATATACTTTGTCATTTCGTGTGTACCGCATCGAAATATCGGTCGGGGACCCCATAAAGTATATATATTATTGATCAGAGATCGATTATAACAATAAGACATTCTAGCGATGTCCGTCCGTCTGTCCATCTGTTTGTGGAAGACACGATACAGTCCAAAATAAAAGAGCTAGACTCCTGAAGTTTGGCACGAATATGTCTTTTGGCCATAGGCTGGCTAAGTTCGGAAATGGGCAAAATCGGACCAGGGAGGAAAAAGTTCCCCCATAAGGAACTAAAGCAACTACTAAAAAACGCCATTTTTCTATGAATGTTCGTCCTTCTGTCTGTGGAAAGCACGATGTAGTCAAAAATAAAAGATTTTTATGCCAGAAGACGTTCAAAGTCCTGCACTGAGACCCGCCCTCTTTTGTGGGCGTTGATTTAAAAACACCATTAAAACAATGATAAAATGGTATTACCAAAACGCAAAAAGCATAATAAATAAATTAGTAAACATTTATCGTAAGGGGAAGGTTCCTCCAGCACCCCCACCGAGCCCCACCCCAAGAGAAACGCCCATGGATTTTTTATATACCCTCCACTCTAGTGATAGGGGGTATATATAAGTTTGTCATTTCGTTTGTAACACCTCGAAATATTGGTCCAGGAACCAATTAAGTGAATATATTTATGATCCTTGACTGATTTTAAATTGATCTATTGATGTCCGTTCGTCTGTATGTCTGTTAAAAACACGCTAACTTTTAAAAGACGTTACGGAGGCTCCTGAAGTTTATATGTGTTAGTCATTTACCTAGTCAGGTTGCTATTGCAATACAGCGAAATCGGTCCAGTAATTCAAAAGTTATAAGCAAAAGAGTGAGTATCGGCAAGGGGGTTTTCGCGAATTTAAGAGACAAAAAACACACTAACTTTCAACTTTCACACTAAATTTCAGCCAACTCGGTCAAATGGTTTAAAAGTAATTAGTAAAACCATGAATTTCAGATTGGTTTCTTTATGGGTTCTATAGTCGAAAAGTCGATTATTCGACTTTTTTTTTTTTACGTTGAACCAACACTCAGGAAATGCCCCTATTAATGCAGTTCGACTTTTTTGACTTTATAGAATTTTTTCGACTTTATTGACTTGATTTGTTTATTTTTTCATTCGTGTTTTGTCTTTACAAGTCACCATTCCGAATTTAGAAGGAATCGAATCAGTTCTTCTTGTAGCCCCCATACAAACCACCCTCCCGATTTTCACATACATCTCCAAAATTTCATGAAAAAACAAAATATTTAATTAAAATTTTGTTTGTGTATGTTAAACGCGTACTTTAATAACCTTATCAAATCGGATTATTATCGGACCAGTTTTAGACTTAGACCCCATGTGAAAATTTCGCCCGATATTCAGTTAAAGCGGTTTATTGACAGCAACAACAAGCCTATTTCATTAAAATTTGGTTTGTGAGTGCTTTTTACACTCAATAAAGATTTGAAAAAAGAACGATCCAATCAGTTCATGTTTAAACTTGGGAAAAATTTTCCGCGGTGTAGGATATTATATGGTCGGCCTTGACCGACTAGAATTTTCTTACTTGTTTCTAACATGTTGGAGGGCATCAAATATTCGGCACAGTCGAATTTAACACTCTTACTTGTTTGTATTGTAGTTATGTGAAAATCTGTTAAATTAACATTTCATCTGTGGAACAAAATTTAACATTCATCATAGCATAGTTTTAGGCATTAAAATAAATTTATAACTGCTAGTTTTCTGTTGCCCTATTTATAATAAACATTACTGTTATTATTATTGAAATTGTCCTTAAAGTATACTTCTTTTTTTTTTTTTTTTGCTTAACAGTCAAATGTTAACTTAACAGTTATTCACACTAGGATTTGACATTTTCATTAAACATTTTTTTCATTTCCTAAATTTTTTTTTTCAGTTTATATAATACAACATTAAATTAAATTTCTTTCTTTCTTTCTGCATAGTGGGTTAATGTTATTTTAATTAAGTTTTGTGTTACTTCAAACAAAAACAAAAAAATGTCAATTGAAAAATAGCAACCAAAATTTAATAGAATTTTTTTTTAGGTCATAAAATTTGATGTTGTTGGTTTATGTTTTCGTTTTTATTAAATTTTTTTTTTGTTTTTTTTTTCAATCTTTAAGGTAGTATACATTTTTTTTGTTTTCTGGTCTATAAAAGTTAATGAAGTGAAAAGTTAAAAATAAGGAAATCATTAGTGATTTTGTTTTAGCTGCTGTAGCTGTTCTGTAAACGAAATCATCTATAATTTTCTTTAAATTTTTGAATTTAGGTAGTTTTTATGATTTTTTTTTTTTAGGTTTCCAATGATATTTTTCTGTATCTATAAATTTTTTTCTGTCAGAGAGGTTTTTTATAGCAGATTTTTTTGTTTGGTTTCTTTTTTCTGTTAAAGATTTTTTTTTGCTTAAGGTTTTTTGTTAAAGACTTTTTTGTAAAAGATTTTTTTTTGTTACTGTAACTTTTCAGACTTTTTGATCGATGTTATTGAAATTTTATTTGTTTGGCCTTTTGCCATGTTTTTTGGCAATACTTTTTTTTAGCAATTCTGTTCTTATTTGAAGTTTAGTTTAACCCTTAACTTTTGTTCTTTTTTTTTTGTTTTTTTTTTAGTATTTTTGATTGTTTCACAGAAAAACAATTTTAAAAGAAACTTTCTTATTATGGCTTCTGGGGGGTAAAAAATTGAAGAAGTTAAGCAGGAAAAAAAAAATATTTTAAGTTGATTGATTTTTTTTTTATCTTTAAGGATTTTTTTAGGTAGTTTTTTATTTTTTAAAAAGAACTAGAAGAAAGAAGATTTGAATATTTGCAGCTTTTTAATAAAGTCTTTGAAATGTTTTATGCAAACAGCCCTAAAGTAGGCAATACTATATTTATTAAGATTTTAATTACCAAAAGTTGTTAACATTTACAAATAGGTTTTTCTAGTTTTTCGTAAATTTTGTTGACATTTATTGAATTTTTTAATCAAATTGTTCCCTAAAGTATACTTTATTAATAATTGTTAAAAAACTCCTTAACATATGCTTCATTTTCTTAAATTTTTTTGATTTTCGCTAAATTTAAATAATTATAACTCATATTTGCTCTTTTTTTTAAATTTCTTTTTAATTTTGTTTTTAAATTTAAAAACATCTCCTAAAAGTATACTTTATTAAATTTTTTTAAAGACAATCCCTAACATATGCTACATTTGCTAAAATCTTCTTTCTTAATTAAGTATTTCTTAAGAAAAATTATATATAATTTTATTTCCTTTGACCTTAACACAAAACCAAATATGTCAAAATAATAATATAAACCTAACAAAATCAGCGTCAAGGATATTATTATTATTTTCGCTTTTTTATCCTATACGAAAAAAAATTGAAATTGATATGAAAAAAAAGAAAATAAATCTTAAGAAGAAAAATGTATTTAAATCCTTATAAAATACCAGAGAAAAAATATATAACAAAAAAAATTTGTTTGTAAACAAGTTTTGACATGCACAACCATGACAATAATAAAATGATATGATATTCTTTAGAAAATCTATATTACAAAAAAACTAAAAAAAAAAAATATCCTAAAAAATAAGAAGACCCTCGGTAATATGATATTTTGAATAATAAGGAGAGCTGCTAAAAATAAAAAAAAAAATTATAGTATACAATACTCCACCAAATATTTGTCACTAGGCATTTATATAATTTTTCAAACTTATTAATTTTATTTTCTACAGTGAAATAAATGGTCAAATTAAAGAAGTAATAAAAACTATATGCTCTAATTTTTTATTTTTTAATAATTAGTGAAGTATAAAAATAAGAAAAAATTGATGATAAAAAAAGAAAATAGTGGTGTAAATGATGATTAAAAAAAAATGTGTAGTGATGACTGGTTGGCGGGATGGTGATTTAAGTGGTGGTTGTTTGAAAAAAAAAAAACGGTGTTTTAACCCTTAAGGGTACAATAATATTTTCATGATGTTTAAAATTATGGAATTATTCTCTAAATTTTTTTAAACGTTCTGCTATCGTTATGTTAGAGTCTGTTAAGTTAACATTTATCTGTTAAAAACAAAGAAATGTCTTCTCAACGGAGCAAAGGTTGTGGTAAAGGGTTAAAAACCCACAAAAAGCAAAATTTGGTACATTCAACATAACCTAAAAACACAAAATGCTTTAATTCGGCTGCAGGTTGACATATATGAACAAAATTGAACACCGCATGATATTTAAACAAGTACAAACATATAATTTGGCAAAAAAAAAGAAAAAAATCGTGATTTTTTTTACCAATTTTTTTTTTGCGGAAATTTTTTTTCAAAAAAAAATATTTTTTTTTTTCAAAAGTAATTTTCTTTTAAATAAAGTTTTTTGCAATAATCTTTTTGAAATTGTGGAGGGTATCAATTCATTCGGCAAGGCCGAATATAACTTTTTTTACTTGTTTTTTTCATGTTTTTGTTTCAGAGTTGGAAATAAAACATAAAAAGTTTGTATTTATCAAAGCATAATTTTAAGCATCAAGAAAAACTGAAAGTCACACATTCAATTAGCATCGACTCCAAGAATTAGCCCCCTGCTATCGCAGCGATCATAAAATTGACAAAAAAAAAAATATTTTTTGAATTTTGTTGTTGGTTTGTATAGAAAAATGTTGTTAGTTTGTACAGAAAAAAAAATTTTTGAGTAAATTTTTAATACTAAGAGAATACAAACTAGTGAGAGTGTTACATTCGGCTGTGCCGAATCTTTTATACCCTCCAAAATGTAAAAAAACAATTTTGAAAAAATTCAGGGGCGTCTTTTTTTTTTTTGGGTGGGGGGATTGTTGGGAGACGTTAGGGGGCACCTTCCCCTTGCGATTTTGAACTTCTTCTGAGATAAGAATGTTGCATTTGCTTAGCAAAAGTACAAAAAACCCTGCAAAAAATGCGGGTTTTCTTAGGTTGGTTTAGTTCTCTGAAGGGGAATTTTTTCCCCCTTGGTCCGATTTTGTCCATTTCCGAACTTAACCTGCCTAGGAATATAAGACATATTCGTGCCAAACTTCGGAACTCTAGCTCTTTTATTTTGGACTGTATCGTGTCCTCTACAGACGGACAGACGAACAGACGGATATACGGACAGACGGACGGACGGACATCGCTAGAATGTCTTAGAATCGATCACTGATCAATAAAATATATACTTTATGGGGTCCTAGACCGATATTTCGATGCGTTACACACGGAATGACAAAGTGAGTATACCCCCATACTGTGGTTGGAGGGTATAAAAATAAAATAACTATTAAATTTTTATTTAATTATTTACTTTAATTTTTACAAAACTTTTGGGTACATTTTTAATTGCGTCAAGTAAAAAATTACTTAAATTATTTTTTGAAATTTAAACAAGTGATTACTTAATGAAATCACTTATTTTCTGTATATGACTATTCAATCATAAAAATTGGCTCATGGCAGTCATAGCCAGTCGTAACTTTTAATAGACCCGTAAGTTTCTTTTCATTTTATTTAAAATTTAAAATACCTTTAATTTCTTATAAGCGTCTAAATGTGTGCTATATTTTAGAATAATGTAAATTTAACTGTAACAGAATAATGGGAATTTCTGATAGGAACTATTGTAGAAGTTGTGGGGAAGTGGAGGAGGAGGAGTCTGTAAAGCACTTGTTATGTGAATGTCCGGGTGTAATGAGAAGCCGCCTTAAGCATTTGTGGCAAAGTTTTTTCGGTGACCTGGATTGTCTAAACGGTGCCTCATAGACGTCTCTAGCAGAATAGCTTAGCAAATCTGGGTGGTTTAAGAAGTAGAACCTTGTATCAGAGGCGGAGTAGGGAAGTAGAATTAAGGGAATCACAATGGGCCTTATGGCCTCCGAATGAATTCGCTAAATGGGCGAACGCCCATCCAACCTAACCTAACATAATATTCAACAAGAAGAATTTTTATACAGTCGAACCCGGTTATAACGAACTCCGAGGGACCAGAAAAAATAGTTCGTTATAAGCGAAGTTCGCTATAAGCGGGGTATCTTTTTTATTTATATTAAAAGAAATAGATCCAATTTTGTTTAATTTGATGTTTTTTTCGTAAATAAACTACTTATTGAGAAGAAATCATTAAAAATATAAATACATTTTATCAAAATTATAATATAAAACCAAAAAAATCCAATCTTTTGTTAGTTTGATAAACATGATTGCCACACATTAAAAAATATTTATGGGAGTTCGTTATAAAAAGGCAAATATACATGAAATTATGTTCGAGGGACCATAATAAGCAGTTCGTTTTAACCGAGGATTCGTTATAACCGAGTTCGTTATAAGAGAAGTATTTTGTGTGAAAATTGATGCTAAAACGTCGGGACTTTAGAATTAGTTCGTTATAACCGAGAATTCGTTATAACCGAGTTCGTTATAACCGAGTTTGACTGTATATGGTTTGAATTGAGAAAGGTGTGAAAGAAAAATTTATTTTTCTAAAAATTTTAAGACATCCTGGTTCGTTTTTTACTAGTTTCATATTTTTTTTTATTTTTGATATTTTTCTTAAACGCCATATTAATTGTTATAAGTAAGGCAACCAAAAATAAGCATTTATTAAATAAATTTGAGCCCTAAAAGTATGCAACAACACATTTGTAATATAAGTCGAAAATTAAATATATTTTTAATTAAGTTTTCATATTTATATTTTAAAATGTTGTTGCATACTTTAAGGGCTCAAATTTTTTTAATAAATGCTTATTTTTGGTTGGCCTAGTTATAAGTTACATTAACATTTTTATATAACAGAGTCAATTTAACAGAGTTACATTAATACTTTTTTATACCAGAGTTTATTTAACAGAGTTTATTTAACAAAGTTTATTCTACAGAGTTTTTTTTAACAGAGTTTATTTAACAGAGTTTATATAACAGAGTTTATTTACCAGAGTTTCATAAACATTTTTAATAAACAGAGTTTATTTAACAGAAATCCATTAACATTTAACAGAGTTTGAGAAACATATGAAGAGCCATTTGATATATTTATGTTATTTTTACCCGTTTAAGGGTTAAATACCACCAATGTTCTATATATTTATCTGGTAGTCATAGTTTGTTTAATATGTAACTTAATATCTTGCCTTAAATTAACCAATGTGGTTATAATTTTTAGATATTCTTTAAGGTTTTTTTTTTACTCCATGAGGTTTTACACTTGATTGATTTAATAATCATATATACCGAAAATAAAATATACAAGAAAAAGAAGAACAACCAGAACAAAAGTTTGTTTTATAAGTAAGGGGTCATTTTTGTATCTCGTTTTTTTTCGAGTATTTAATTTATTTATAACAATCAAACTTGAGGGCGTGTTAGTATTTTATAAATTTTTTATAAGACATGCAACATCATGTTAAACAAATTCGCTTTTTTCTTTATGTATTGTGTGTGTTATCTAATTTTGGTTTTTCTATTTTGAAAAAACGAAAGGTTTAATTTTATTATTATTTCTATTCAATTTTTAATTAGTTTAATTGAATTTGGTTTGTGTGTATTTATCTCAATATATAATATCAATAAGTATATAATAAAAAAAAATAATCAATAAATATTTATAGATATAAAAACAATAAGTTCTTTTTTAGTTGAAGTAACGGTTTTTTATCACACTTCATAAAATTTTTTTATTTATTTCTTTATTTTTTTTATATATATTTTCACATAAAAGTTCCTAATCATGTAATAAAATTTTCTTTGGCTTTCCTAATAAAAAAACGATAACCTAAGAAAACGGATGTTGGAAAAAAGGCAACAAAAAAATTTAACTGCCAAAAAAAAAGTTGCAGAAACTACGCCCTTGAAGAAACTTTAAGTCAAGCGTTAAAGAATTTTTTAGATCATGGAAAAAATTAAAAATTTTTATGGAAAAAATTATATTTTTCAATAAAAAAATTTGAAATACCGTTCAGTTTTGAAATATAAAACAATTTTTTATAAGGGTTTAAGTTCAAAAAAATGCAAAAGAAAAATTGAATTTTTAAAAATTATAGACATTTCCGGTAATCCCAAAACCGGTTTCCAACACTCCAGTTAGTGTTATCATCAGTAGGATTTTAAATGTCGGTTTGTCTTGTTATTGGAAATTGTTTTTTTATATATGTGAATATTTATAGTTTCTACAGAATAAATTTTTGACAGTTTCCAGTACTACAATTCTATTTCTATCAATCTCAAACTAGCCTCAAATTCATACTTTCTTTCAACTTTTTTGTCTCTTACATTAATTTTCATAGCCTATTTTTAGGGTTCTTATTTTATTTGAAAATTCATATTATTGGTATCCCTGTTATTTTTATCCACCCGAGTAAAAAAGTTCCTATATAATTGTATATAATTTTATAAACATCATATATGATTAAATAGAATTATATAGAATTTGATGCGAAAAATGAGTCGATAAAACCATATAAAATTTTATCAATGTTACTTGTGTTTTGATAAATTTTTTATATAATTTTATGCGAAATTTGGACCCCTATTTTTATATAACAAAAGCAAATTTATATAATCAGATATAATTATATACAACTATATCAAATTATATAAAACAATATATAATTTTATAAAGTTATATAAAATTATATCAAGTTTTATATAAATCATAAAATTTTGTTTTAATTATATATAATTATATATAATTTTATGTAACTTTATATAGTTTTATTCCGTTTTATACAATTTTATATATTTTTATATAATTATATCTAATTATATAATTTTGCTATTATTATATAAAAATAGGGGTCCAAATTTCGCATAAAATTATATAAAAAATTTATCAATATATATGAAACATTGATCAAATTTTATATAGTTTTATCGACTCATTTTTCGCATCAAATTCTATATAATTCTATTTAATCATATATGATGTTTATAAAATTATATACAATTATATAGGAACTTTTTTACTCGGGCATGTTATTTTTAGTAAAATGCTGTTCATTCGTAATGTGGAACATAAAAATGGCCTCGAACTAGAATTCATTTTCATATCTATTGAATAAATTTTTTAAGTATTTTCTAAAAACTATTTTTTTTTTAATTCAATTATGTCATTAAAATACCTACCCGAGTAAAAATAAACATATATAACAATATATAACTTGATACAAACATAATAAATTATATATGATTATACATCCGTGAGATATTTTCTAAATTTTTTTAATGCACTCATATGTAGTAATATATAATTGAATCATGATTCGGATTAAAAGGTGTACGGTTGATATAATTATATAAAATTACATGAGGGTCAATACAAAATTTGTTTTTCTGTATAATTTAATATAAAATTATATATATCCTATTCTGTTCCATATATAACACTATATGTTTCCATTTAACCAACAATTTTCTAAGTTTTTAAGGCAAAGTATAAGAAACTTTTTAAAATGTTCCTAAACATTTCCTTGTTAGGGTTATGTATATCACCTATCTGGTTCGAAGCGTACCCGAACATTTTTTTGTTTAAGAAAATTATATGTTTGGTGAATGTATCGTTGACCTGTGGTGTAACTCAACCCAAACCAAAAAACACCAGGATTTTACATGTTTTTATGCAATTAGATCTAATTAGATCCACTAATATATGGCAATGTCTGGTCAAAACTCGGATGAAATCAAATCATATTTTATACAAGTTGATCTTTTTTAATGCAAAAACATCCACCATTATTCGGATCAAATTGCGTTTAATTATATATTGTATTACATATCAATATATATTGCATCATATAAAAATTTTTACTCGGGTATTCAAGAGTTCAACATCCTCTTGTGTCTATATAGTCTTTAGTTTGCGAAAAAAAACAACACTCCTTAATCACTTGTCATTTTAGTTAATTCATTAACATCAATTTGTACAATTTTTTATTAGTTTTTTTTTGCTGGCAAAAAAAAATAGAAAATTATTTATAATTTATTTTATGACTTTTATAAGACACAAAATACTATTCAACAAATGACAGTTAATCATCACACCTTTATCAAACAAAGAAGAGAATTCCCAATCTTAAAAGACTTATACAAGTGTACTTCATACAGACATAGCACTTTTTGTTGCAAAAGCAGATTTTTTAAATAATAAATACCAGCAGATAGAGAGATTCCCCACAAATATTTAGGCTCTTTATACGAGAAAATTTTTCTTAATACAGTGATCGATTTTAAGACATTCTTACGTCCGCCTGTCTTCCTGTCTGTTGAAATGTTGATCGCGTCCAAATTATTTTACAGATATGACTGCAACTTAACATAATTACTTGTTGTTGCTTCTGGAAGTTTGGTATTGCATTTGAGCGATATTGGTTTAGCGGTTCAAAAGTTATGAGCGAAACTGTAAGAACACCTCGAAAATTTTGGTATTTTCTACATATGTAACCTAAAAGTACAAAATGCTTTAATCCGTCTGCTAGTTGACATATGTGAACAGAATTGGATACCAAAAGGTATTTAAACAAGTACAAACATTTTTTTTACTCCAAAATTGTTTTTTCGCGGATTTTTTTTTCGCCAAAATCTTTTTTTTCGCGGAAATATTTTTTAAATTTTGATTAGTTTTTATTAAAAATAAAAATTTTCACATAAATAAATAAGTAGTAAAGTAAAATTCGACTTGGCTGAATCTATGAATACCCTCCACAATGCCCTTTTTCAGTGATAGTAAATTTTCTAACGTGAAAAAATAACATTTTTGGCTAGAAATATTTTATTTTGTGTAAAAAACCTTTTTTTTTAGTAATTTTAGAAAAAAAAAAAATAATTTACTATTTTTTTTGAGTGTAAAATTTTTTTGAGTGTACTTTTTTTTGTTTTAGTATAAAAATATTTTTGAGTGACAAAAATACCTTGTAAAATATTTGTATGACTTATCAATGTTTTAAAACATGTTTAACGGGTTTTCAACACGTGAATTTAATGTGAAACTAATCTGAAATTCACGGTTTTGCTAATAACTTTAAACGTCTGAACCGATTTGGCTGAAATTTAAAACGAACTGGACCAGAGGAACGGAAAATATATATGCCACACTTCAGCACCCTCAGAATTGTCGTTCGAAAGTTACCGTGTGTTTTAACTCGTAAATTCCAAAAAAAAAAACCCTTGCCGAAATTCACTCATTTGCTTATAACTTTTGAACGACTGAACCGATTTCGCTGGATTGCAATACCAACCTGACCAGGTAAATGCCCAACATATATGCCAAACTTCAGGAGCCTCCGTAAGGTCTTTCAAAAGTTAGCGTGTTTTCAACAGACAGACGGACGGACGCACAGTGGGGAAAAATTTATATTTTTTGTCCAATTTTGCCTACAGATCGCAATTATTAACCGATTTTAGCTTTTCTTTTTTTGAATTTTAGCTAATTAAAAAAACGTTTTAGGTTTCTTTTAATATTTTTTTAAAGTTAGAATTTTTGCTCTAAAAAATTTAATAGTCAAGGGACGAATACGGACGGACATCGCTAGATCGTCTTAAAATCGATTGAGGATCATGAATATATATACTTTATAGCGTCCTAGACCAATATTTCGAGGTGTTACAAACGGAATGACAAACTTATATATACCCTCTATCACTAGAGTGGAGGGTATAAAAACAAGTTCCATTAACAAGATCTTGTTTGTCTTAAGACAAACCGACATTAAAAACCCTGCTGATGATAACACTAACTGGAGTGTTTGAAACCGGTATGAGAATAAAAGAAATGTCTATAATTTTTAGAAATTAAATTTTTCTTCTGCATTTTTTCAACTTAAACTCTTATAAAAACTGTTTTATTCAGCCTTTATTCTAGCTCGAGGTCTTTATTACCTTTACTAACTACAACTATGATATTCTCATAGAATAATTTTTGAGAAAATTATTTTTCTTTTTTTAATTTTTTTATGTTGGTCATTTTTGCAAGAGTTAATCGACCGTGTTTCGGAATTTGTCAGATTCTATTGTCATGACTATTTTATACTAAAAGTAGCAAAGGGAATTTAAATGACAAATCGCTAATGTTCAAACTAAAATAATAGTACGTATTCGACACTTTTTCCATTGAGAATAAGATGGCGAAAATTGTACCATCGTAGAAGATCACAATCGTTAAATATCTTATTCATCGTGATCTTACTATGATGGTAAAATTTTCGTCTTTTAATTCTCAATGGGAGAAGAGTCGAATATGTATTAATATTTTAGTTTGAGCATTAGCGATTTGTCATTTAAATTCCCTTTGCTAGGAAATAATGAAAGGAAATAACAACCTCAAGCAAGAATAAACCTACTCAAAATATTAAAAAAAAAATTCCGAAACTAATTCCTTTCATAATTTTTTTTAGCCCAACCTTTGTATTCGCGTCATTTGTTTTCCCCCAAAATTTTTTTTCGCCGAAATTTTTTTCAGACATCGCCATTTGAAATTTGCAAAAAAAAATTGCAGTTTTTTTCCCCATTTTAAGAAGTTAAAAAAAAACTAAAAATTTCTTTCTCTTGACACTTTCATAGAGCTTGAAACAGGTTTTTATTTAAAATTAATTTGAGCTTAATTCAATCATTTCAACATGTGGGGCTCTTCGATCAAAATTTTGGATTCATGAAAAATTTCCGACAATTTTTGGATTTTAAAAACTAAAAAAAATGTTCTTGCGACACATTATTTTTATTAGCTTGGGCATGCTAAATATTAATATTAAAAATTTCTGAAATCGTTTCACCCCAGGTGTGAATTGGGTATAACTCAAAATATTAAATATTGTCAAATACCTAAGTTTAACTTAGGTAAATGTGATTTTTCTTTATTCCCCTTGTCATTGTTTTTACTTGAAAAATGCAAACACAATAAAGTTAAATGTTGTTAAATGTTGTTAAATACCTAAGTTTAACTTAGGTAAACATATTTATTTTTTATTACCCTTGTTTGTTTCTTATTTAAAATTAATTTATTTCATTATTCTTTAATTCCTCGTTAGTGCTGACACATTTAGCCTATTCAAATTTACATATTTCAACAAAAAAATTACCAAAAATTTCCACTTTTAAGGTCATGTTAAGTAAATTATTTTAACCAAAATTTATTGTTTTTCTTTTGTTATATGACAACTAATTACACTTGTTAAGCAGTTGGTTTTTTTGTTTATTTTTATTACTATTTTCTTTATCTAAAAACCCTTATTTTTAAAGAAAATTTACACGGTCGTTAGCTTTATTAAAGTAAATTAAAATCATTAGAGCGTTACCATAAGAAAAGACCCCTAGTATTAAATTTTCAAAAAAATATTTGTTAATATCTTTAGTGTTGCCTAAGTTTTTACCTTTATATCAAATGACAAAACAAAATGACCATCATGGAATTATGATAAACAATTTAAAGTCAAAAAAAAAGGTGTGGTGAAATTTTATTTTTAAATTTGTTTTTTTAAAGAACACTCCTTTATTAAAAAAAATAAGTTTTAGAAATTAAATAATTAAAATTTTTGTTGAAATCTATTTTTAAAACCATAAAAGGATGAATATTTTTAATTGATTTTTTTATTTATAAATAATTATGTTGTATGTAATGTTTTTTTAAAATTCCAAGTCATGTAGTTATTTTTAACAACAAAAAAAAATGTTAAAAATATCATTTAAAAAATAAAAATAAACAAATAATTACTTGAAATTTTAGTTTAAGGTAGCAATTTAACGCCTACATTTTTAAAATATTTTTGCTACTTATAATTTTAGATTTAAAGTGTGTTTAAATATATAAATACCATGTTTTGTTTGGAGCAAAAAATTGAAAATCTTTTTAACAAAAAACCTTTTCTTTCATAAAAAACAAACTTGCCTGTCACGCTATTTAAAAGTCTATAAACTCTTGTATGAAAAATATGTTAACAATGTCATGATTGTAATTTTAATGTTTCATTATGTCAAAACATGTTTTATTTTTTGTATTAACGATCAAAAATGATTAAGTTTAAAAAAAAAAGTTTTGTTAATCTTAAGAAAATAGCCAATATAAGCAAATTTTTTAGCTTTTAAAAATAGCATTATTGCTTGAAAAAATTTTTGATTTGTTAATAAACATTTATTTGTTTTTAATTTTTTAACTTAATATTTTAATTGAGGTCAATTAATATTTTTATATCGATATTGTCCGAAATTAACATTAGTCGAAATAATCAAAATTTATTTTTTTTTAATTAAAAATTTAATTGATTCAATACAAAGATTTGAGTGTTTTAATTAAAAATTTTATAAATTTAATAAAAATTTTAATTGACTCAACTAAAATTTTAATTGACTCAACTAAAGTTTTAATTGAATCAATAAACAATTTCAAAAAATTTAATCGATTTTATTAAATTTTGTTTGAATCAATTAAAATTTTAATTGAACCAATTAAAATTTTAATTGAATCAAATAAAAATTAAGTTGAATCAACAAAAAATTCCATTGTTTTTTTACAAACAAAATAAAATTCCATGGTAAGAAATTTTGCCTAAATATACAAAAAAAAAATATTTTAAAGACAAAATTCTCTTTTTTAGTTCTAGGACCTATTTTACTACCAATTAGTCAGACACAGAAAAAATACGTAGGAAACAAATTTAAGTAATCACTTGTTTAAATTTAAAAACAAAAATTGAGTAATTTTTTAATTGACGCAATTAAAAATTTACTTAAAAATTTTAAAAACAATTTAAGTAAATAATTTAATAAAAATTTAATAGTTTTTAGTTTTTTTTTTTTTTTAACTCTCATAGTTTTTTGAATTCTCGTTTAGTTTATAGTTTTTTGTGTATGTATATGAAAGTTTGTAATCGTCTTTATAAAATGTTCCTATGTTTTTGAGACATTTGGTAAAGTTTGAAAAAAAGTTTTTTGTTTTATTTTTGTAAAAAAATTTAAAACTTTTTTAAACTTAAAAAAAAAAATAAACAGATAAATTTTGAGTAAATTTTTATTTGTATCAATTAAAACTTTACTCAAATTTTTTTTTTCAAACATTTACAAATTTTTATTAAAAATTTACTCAATACTATTAAATTGTTTACTGGTGCAAAATTGAGTAATTTTTTTATTCAATTGTATTACAAATTTACTCAAATATTTTTTTTATTTTTTTCTGTGTATGAAAGAAAATGTAAGGACACCTCGAAAATTTTGATACATTCAACATAACCTAAAAACTACAAAATGATTTTATTCAGCTGCTGTTTGACATGTGTAAACAGAATTGGATATTGAATGGTATTTAAACCAGAACAAACATATTTTTCTGCAAAACAAAAAATCGCGAAATTTTTTTCACCAAAATTTTTTTTATTTCGCGGATTTTTTTTTACAAAATATTTTTTTTTACTATTTGTTGTAATACTTAACACGTAGAACTACTCCCTCTGAATAATAGATTTCAAGTTAACCTATATTTAAGATTCTTAAGATTTTTTTGGGCCCTAAATTCCCGTATCTCAAAAACTAAGCCAGGTATAGCAAAACGGACAAAAAATTTTGCATCAATATCTAAGACGATCCAACCATCAACCATTATTAATTTTGATGCACTGAACAAGAATACTAAAAAAAAATAAAATCAGACGAACGGTTTTTGAGATATCGCTGTTTGAAATATGCAAAAATGGCGGGTTTTCCTACGGTCAAGGAAAAAACTCAGAATATTGTTTTCCTTGACCCTTTCATAAAGCTTGAGACAAACTTTCATTTAAAATTAATTTAAGCCACATACGATTATTATAACCCGTGGCGCCCATCGATCAAAGTTTTGGTTTTTTAGAAAACGTTCAACAAAAACTCTAAACTTTGTTCGAAGGGCGCCATGGGTTAAAATGGTCTGATTTGGCTCAACTTAAGTATACATGAAACTTTATCTCAAGCTCTATGAAATAGTCAATAAAAAAAATTAAGAGAATTTTTTTAAAAAAATTTCTCAAACTTAAAAAAACCGCCATTTTGAAAATTTATTGACAAATTTCAAATGGCGATACCTCGAAAACCGCTCAAGCGATTTCAGAATTTTTTTTAATATTCAATATTCAAGACAAGGCCATTTTTCAGTTTTTTCGTTTATCTCCTGTATTATGCAAAGAAACCTAGTCATGTTACATACCAAATGAAAGGTCTTTAGAAAACCTATCCACGTGACCTATCTACGTAAAACTATGAACGTGTCCAAACATGCACAACTTTTCGTCATATTGAGTAAAATACGAAAATTTTAGAACATTTTTGTTAATAAGTCGAAAAATATTGTTTTCTTTGGCCCGTTGTTAGTACCACGAGATAGGTATTTTTAATACCTTTAATCTGATACCACACATGCCTATATTAATTTTGTTTAAATAGGCGTAAATCGTAAAAAACTGAAAAGGTAAATTTCCCCCCATACAAATCGACCCCCACTAAAAATGAGTTTGGGCCGCTAAAAAAAATATGTGTCGAATTAATTTTCGTTCTTAACAACATATCCAAATTTCATGAAGATCGGAGGGTGACACCAGGGAGACTTCACTTGTAAGTCTAAAAATGGTACAATTATATTCAGAATTGATAAGCCCACCAAAGTACTCATTTAATACCTACAAACAAAATTTTGATCAAATATTTCCAAAATTTCATGAATTTTGAGAGATTAATGTGATTTATATATAGAAGAGCTGGTCCGATTCCTTTAAAATTTGGAATCATGATTTTTGAATACAAAATATATTTACCGGCCAAACACAAAAAATTATTGGCTATATTTTTTCAATTAAATCTATTGATCAACAAAATTTAAATGAGTCAATCAATGTTTTAATCAAAATTTTTGTTAATTTCTTTTACTGTCGAATGACAAATTTTCAACATACCAAATTTTTTTTCGCTTTAATTTATTTGAATGGATTTATTCCAAAATATACAAAATAATCGGGTTTTACTTTTTTATTGTTGGCAACATATTGGAAAGCAAAAAATATGAATTTTTTGATTATTTTGTCAAAAGCTTACAATTCATTTGTTAAATCAATCATTATTTTGATTGACTATAAATACAAAATTTATCAAATTTTTGATCAGAATCGAAAATATGTTTTATTGAAAAAAATTTCAATCAATCACCTACAATTTGATGATTGGTATAACAATTTTTTTAATTGGAGGAATTTCAATCAAAAATTTCATTGAATCCACGTTTTTGTTGATTAAAATTTGTTCTGTGCATATCATAATACGGGTATTAGAGTCATTTAAGTCAAATTATAAAGGGATGTTTGTATGGGGGCTAGGTCTAAATAAAGACCGATTTTTTTCAATTTCAATAGGCTTCGTCCTTGGATCAAAAGAAGCTTAAGTTTCAAATTTCATTTACATAAATCTATTGATAACACAGCTCAACAAGAAAATGCGTATTTGATTCTGGTTAGTGATTTGGATAGTGTCTGTTGCGCAGATTCATAATCCGGAGCCCAAATTTGTCTGTCACATCAGGATTTTGAGTAATTCGCGGTTAAAGTGCCGAAAAAGGGCATTTTTGACCCTTTTTAAAAGCTTATAAAATAAGATCCTGACATGCAAATGACTTGGTATCAAGCTCACTCGAAATCCTGTAATTTTCCTCAAAAATAAGATAAAATGTTCTAAAAATTTAATTTTCTAAAATGGTAAAAAATCATTAGCAAAAAACCTTCCATTTTTTCAATATTTAGTTTATTAACACAGTGTTTTTTAACAAATTTCCATACAAATTCATACGTAAATTTTAGATTTATAGCACTTGTAGCTTATAATTCTTTTACCATTTTAGAAAATTAAATTTCAAGAAGATTTGTTCTTGTCTGAAAGAGAAAATTACACACTTTCAAATGAGCTTGATAACAAGTCATTTGCATGTCAGGATCTTATTTTATAGGGGTTCAAAAATGGTCAAAATGGGCCTTTTTTGACACTTTAACCGCGATTTTCTCAAAATTGTGACGTGATAGAAAAATTTGAGTGACCGTTTTGGAATCGGGGCACCAAACCCTATCAACTTTTTTTGGTTTCATCCAAAACGCAGCCACAAACCTCAGATTTGTAGAGCGGTGTAATTGAGACCTGCATTGTGCTCACAACGTTTACATGGATAGACAGACGGACGGACAGACTTCGCTTAATCGTCTCAGAAAGTGATTCTGAGTTGATCGGAATGCTTGCAGGTGGGACTAGGACCGATATTACGAATAGTTATAAACATCAGCACAAACTCATTATATATTACAATTGTTTACTTGTTTATTTTTTTAATTTTTTAAAAATCCAAACTTTTGGTGGAAATTTTGCAAAAATCGAAAGCTTTGTTCGAAGGGCGTTTAAATAAAAATTTGTAGTGTCCGACCGAATACACCTTTTTTGGCCGAAGCCGAAGCCGAATATTCGGCCAAATTTTCACTATTCGGCCAAACCGAAGCCAAGGCGAATATTAAAAAAATAAGTTTTTAGTTCCAAAAACACTTTGTAAAATGTTTTTGTGGCTTACTAATGTGATTCAAAGTTAGTTTAGTGTGTTTTTCAACAAATATTATACAATTATTCGGTATTCGTCCTATCGGCCAAAATTGTGGCCGAAGCCGAATAGTGGCCGAATAGTGCTTTTTGGCCGAAGCCGAATATTCGGTCGGACACTAAAAATTTGTTTCAAGCTCCCAATTAACCATTTTTAAATTCAAGTATAAATAAAGCCCCAATTTCCAGTCGTTGCTTGATTTATACATCTATTACACTTGAATTCATGAAGCATACTCCAGAAAAACGGGTGCTTTAATTCATGCCCTGTTTTTACAGCCTGATCACTGTTTTTACAGTGTAAAAACAGGGCTTGAATTCAAGTATCCGTTTCGCTGGAGAATGCTATTGAATTCAAATATAATTCAAGCATGAACTTAAAGTTAGGACTTGATTTAAACTTGATTTTTACCTGAATTCTATAAAATTTTCAAGTGGCTCAAGTGGGCTCTATGAGAGGGTCAATGGAAAGAAACTGAAATTATTTTTAAAAAATTTCTTGAACGTAGGAAAAAACCTACAAATTTGGGAAATTTCAAATTGCGATATCTCAAAAACTGTTTGCCCGATTTTATTTATTTTTTGATATTTATGTTCAGCGCATGAAAATTAATAAATATGATGTATCGCAAGACAATTGTTTTTAGAAAAGTTTTGAGAAATCCAAAACCTAATTTAATCCGATTGTCCTTAAATTTTTCCACCTAAGTTTTAGGCCTAAGAGAATAAAAATTTGCCCGGATGTTTAAAATCGGAAGAAGAACTTTTTTGCCATACAAAAAAATTCCGGTTTACTGTACACAGAAAAAAATATGGGGAAAAACAATTTGAGTAATCACTTGTTTAAATTTAAAAAAAGTTTTGAGTAATTTTTTAATTGACGCAATTAAAAATTTACTCAAAAATTTAAAAAGAAATTGAGTAAATAATTTAATAAGAATTTAATAGCTTTTTTAATTTTTTTTGGAATTATCTTGGTTTTTTTAATTCTCGTTTAGTTTATAGTTTTTTGTATATATACATGAAAGTTTGTAATCATATTTATAAAAATTTTGTATGTCTTTAAGACAAAAATATATTTGGTAAAGTTTGAAAAAACATGTTTTTTTTTCTTTGTAAAAAAATATGAAATTTTTTTAAACTTTGTTTTTTTTAGAGTAGAAACAGAATAAGCCCGGCACGACTTTTTCCATACGGCTTGGCAGATTAAACCGGTGGCCGGCGCCGATGTGAAATAAAACTTGTTCTGTTTTTAAAAGGTGGTGCTTCTTGTTCTGTTCCTGCACTTAATATTGTCAATTAAAAATTTACTCAAATTTTTTTGGCAAACATTTAATAAATTTTTATTAAAAATTTACTCAATACTATTAAATCGTTTACTGGTGGAAAATTGAGTAATTTTTTACTCAATAGTATTAAAAATTTACTCAAATTTTTTTTTTATTTCTTTCTGTGTACCAGTAAGTGGAGGGTATAAAAAATTGTGACAAAAATCCGAAAAATTAGAATAATTAAAACTAGTGAGAGTGTTACATTCGGATGTGCCGAATCTTTTATACCCTCCAAAATGTAAAAAACAATATAAAAAAATCCAGGGGCGTCTTTTTTTTTGGGGGGGGGGAGGGTTTGGTGGGAGACGTTAAGGGGTACCTTCCCCTTGCGATTTAGAACTTCTTCTGAGATAAGATTGTTGCATTTGCTTAGCAAAAGTACTGCAGAAAATGCGGTTTTTCTTAGGTTGGCTTAGTTCTCCAAGGGGAACTTTTTGCCCCTTGGTCCGATTTTGCCCATTTCCGAACTTAACCTGCCTTGGAATATAAGACATATTCGTGCCAAACTTCGGAAGTCTAGCTCTTTTATTTTGGACTGTATCATGTCCTCTACAGACGGACGGACGGCCATCGCTAGAATGTCTTAGAATCGATCACTGGTCAATAAGATATGTACTTTATGGGTTCCTAGGCCGTTACTTCGATGCGTTACACACGGAATGACAAAGTGAGTATATCCCCATGGTAGGAGGGAATAAAAATATTACAAAAATTTCAGGATAACAAATTTTAAACAATTGTGGAGTGAATTTTTAATTCATTAAAGCCAATTCTTGTTTTATTTAACTCCCCTTTTTATTTTTTATAAAAATAAACTAAAAATAAATTTGCATATGTTACAAAAATTTAAAGTTTAATCTTTTACAAATTAACGGTTTTTTTTTCTAAACCAAAATTGAACTTTTCCCTCTATATAGAGATTAAAAAAAAGTTAAAAACTTTTAAATTGTGGTCATTTGATAATACTATTTTAGTCAAGTGTTTAGAAAACTCTACACATACTCGTACATTTCACTCACACACTGTAAAAAAAAAACAAAATATGTAAAATAATTTTAGATTCATTTTCAGTTGAACCCCCCTACACAAAAAAGTTTTTTTTTTTTAATTTTTCCTATAAATTCTAGATAAATGTCTGTAAATTTTTCAATATTTTATAACCTTAAGGGAATTAATTTGATTTTTGAAAATAGAAAATAGCCTTACCCTTTTAATTTTGTTTTAGTCTTTAATATAAAAACAAAAAATTAAAAAAACTTTGCAAAAAAAATTGAAAAGTTTAAGGGCCAGCCATTATTAATCATTGTTGAAAAACTAACTGACATGTTTTTTTTTTTTTTTTGTATACATATTTTATCCGTTTACTTGTGCTAGTATGAGTTGAAGTATCAGTAGTAGTAGTATGCATTTTAAACTTTTTCCTTTAAACTTCCGTTTTAGTTTTTCATTTATCGTAAGGAAACTTTTATGGTTTTTTATTTCACTTACTTACCACCAACTACTACTGCTACTAGCAGCAACAAATCGAAGTTAAATTTTATTTTTTTTATTTTCGTTTCTGTGTTGTAAAACACATTCACATTCTGAATTTTGAGCTTCATTTACATATCGTTAAATTTAAGTTATCAGTTTTTAGCACACCACTATGTACTACTACTACTTCTACTACTACTACTATTTTACAATACTAACAGAAACAAACAAAAAACACTTAAAAAAAGAAGGAGTTAAATATTCCACCCAATAAGGTGGAATAAACCAAGAATTATTCTAACAACAAAAACTTTTTGAATTGGTTAAAAAAACTAAACACTGAGAAAAATAAATAAATAATCTGGAATACGATTTCACCATTCACCTAATTTTTAAAAATTTGATATTCCTTCAAATTTTAAGATCTTAAATTTTTTTTCTTGTAACAATCAAAGATCTAGTTAATATCTTTAATACTTACAAAAACAAATTTAAAAGTTTTGAAATTCGAAAGAATATCAAATTTTTAAATGATGAATGATGAAATCGTAATCCAGAATCGAGCACAATAATTATTCAAGGGAATCACACAAATCACGTCACCAGCGCTCATCTCTAGTTTGTAGGGTCAACTGTTAAAATTTGCCTAATATGGCAAGGGGAGCACTCTTTCTCACAACTTCAACAGAACTTCGCAAATTTTTACGAACGCGTGGATTTGCTAAAGAGCCAAAAAATTCCGAAAATTTTTAAAAATTCCGAAAAATCAAAATATACCGCGAAACCCGGGATTCAAAAATATCTCGAAAATTCTGGGATCCAAAATTTTTTTTTTTTTGTAATCCCGAATCACGACATTCAGAAAAATCAATCCCGATTGGAATCCTTTGTGGATGCCCTCCACAATGGAAAAATTATTATTGGAAAAATTTTATTTGAACAAATTTTGCAAAAGAAAAAAAATTTTGTAAGAAAAATTCCGGAAAAAAATGTTTTGATGAAAAACAAAATTTCACGCAAAAAAAAAATTTTGGTGAAAAAAAAGTTTTGAAACGCTGAACCGACATAGCAGAAATGCAATACCAAATTGCTTAGGGCAACAGTAAGTAAATGTGTTAAGTCTCAGTCATATCTGAGCAATATTTTGGCCGTGATCGCTATTTCAACAGACAATCACTGACCATTAATTAATATTTTTATGGGATTCTTGAACGATATTTTTATGAGTTGCAAGCAGAATGTAAAATTATAGACACCATCTACCTCTAAGCACACAAAAAATTATTGGCTAAAAATTTTCAATTAAATCTATTGATCAACAAAATTTAAATGAGTCAATCAATGTTTTGATTAAAATTTTTGTTATTTTCTTTAACTGTCGAATTGCAAATTTTCAACAGATTTTTTTTTCGCTTTAATTCACACAAAAAATTAATGGCTAAAAAATTTCAATTAAATCTATTGATCAACAATATTTAAATGAGTCAATCAATGTTTTGATTAAAATTTTTGTTATTTTCTTTAACTGTCGAATTGCAAATTTTCAACAGATTGTTTTTTCGCTTTAATTTATTTGAATACATTATTTCAAAAATGTTCAAAATAATCGAGTTTTACTTTTTTATGGTTGGCAACATATTGGAAAGCAAAAAATATGATTTTTTCATAATTTTGTCATAAGCTTACAATTCATTCGTTAAATCAATCATTATTTTGATTGACTATAAATAAAAAATTCATAAAATTTGTGATGAAAATCGAAAAAATTTTTGATTGCAAAAAATTATTCAATTAATCACCTACAATTTGATGATTGGTATAAAAATTTTCTTAATTGGAGGAATTTCAATAAAAAAATTAATTGAATTCGAGTTTTAGTTGATTAAAATTCGTTTCAAATTCATTCTGTAAGTGAAGAGTATCAAAAGGAAGTGTTTCCAAGGTTGGTTTGGTTCTTGAAGGAGAAACTTCCCCCTCCCCCATGGAAAGATTTTGCCCGTTTAAAAATTTAACCTGCTTATGACGATAAGACTATGCCTTGTCAAGCTTCAGTAGTCTATATTCATTCCTATTTTTATACCCTTCATTCCGTGTGTAACATATTACACCATCGTTCGAGAACCCCATATATTATATATGGAGCATTCCATGTCAAAATGGACACTTTGAAAAAAGTTTCTCCCTAATTAGGCTTCCATTCAAAATAACATTTTTATAAAATTTCCTCCAACTGTTATTTGTATGGGAGCCTACTTAGGGAGTGGAGATAAGGCGTAGGTATGTTTAAAAAAATGTTGTAGGGTAAAAAATAAATGGGGGTCGGTCTCACTAATGACCCCTCTCGGACGCACCATTGGACCGGTAGAAGCTGATTAAATAAAACAAATTTACAAAACATAAAAAAAATTGTATGGGGACCACCTTAACAGTTAAAGATAGAGGGTACGTGTGTTCAGAGAAAATATTTGGACTAAAATAATATTGTGGGCCGGTCATACATTTTGTTGCTCTAAGGGCACTATTAGGGCAGTTAGAGCGGTTGGAGCAAGTTTTAAAAAATGTCATTTTGTGTGGTAGCCCCCTTAGAAATTGGAGATAGGGTATTAGTTTGTTCCAAAGAAATGTTAAGACGTAAAAATTAATGGGGGTCGGTCTAGGAACGCACCATTGTCGGTCTATGACGCACCATTGGAGCAGTAGAAATGATTTTAAGATTGGAAAATTACAATAAAATTTTTTTCAAAAAATTTTAAAAAATACAGTCAATCTCGGTTATAACGCACTCGGTTATAACGAACTAATTCTAAAGTCCCGACGTTTTGTCATCAATTTTCACACAAAATACTTCTTTTATAACGAACTCGGTTATAACGAATCTTTGGTTAAAACGAACTACTTATTATGGTCCCAAGAACACAATTTCATGTGTATTTACCTTTTTTAAAAGAACTCTCATAAATATTTTTGAATTTGTGGCAATCATGTTTATCAAACCCACAAAAGGTTGGAAATTTTTTGGTTTATATTATAATTTTGATAAAATTTATTTATATTTTTAATGGTTTCTTCTCAATAAGTAGTTCATTACCGAAAAAACATCAAATAAAACAAAATTGGATCTATTTTTTTGGAAATAAAACTATGTTGATAAAAAATATACCCCGCTTATAGCAAACTTCGCTTATAACGAACTATTTATACCGGTCCCTCGGAGTTCGTTATAACCGGGTTTGCTGTAGTAATAATCGTTATCCCATGATTCTACTGGGCAAACAATTTGTAGAATCGATAGAAGTTTTACACAAAAAAATTTTAAAAATATCGAAAAGTACAAACATTTTCAAAAATGAGATTAAAATTTTAAAACTTAAAAATCGCATACTAGAGCGCTTTTAAGAATTTTTTGGGATTTTTTTTGAAAAGTACGTAAAAAAATAAAAATAAAAAAAAAAATTTTTGATTTGGACCATTATTGAAGAAGTTATGAGTAAAAAAAGTTTGAGTAAAGGAACAAACTACCAATTTTTTAAAATTTGATATCTTTTGAACGGGTCATCAAAAAAATCTGAAAATTTATCACGAGGGAGTTTTCGAAGGGTACTAAAAACTGTAAACAAATTGGGAAAATCTAAAAAAAAAAATTTTCAAAGTGTCCGATTTGACATGGAATGCCCCATATATACTTTGTAGGGTTCTTGACCGATAACCCTATAATATTGTCGGAGGGTATAAAAACATAGTGCATTTGCCTTTATCAATTTTCTGGTGTAGCGTTTTGACTTTTGAGGATTTCCAAAAAATTTAAATTTTGAGCTAATTTTGTTTAATAAATTGTTGCAACAGAAAATTGAAAACTAGACTTACCAAATATAAGATTCAAGTATTAAAAATTATAAAATATTGTTTAAAACATACCTGGAAAGAGAGAGAAAAAATATTTGTATTAATTTAGCGTTTAAAATTTTAAGATAATTAAGTGAGTAACAAATTAAGATAATATGAGAATTTTAAAGTCTTGTAGTTCTCAGTTAGTTTACAAGTATTTACTTGTATAGATTAACTGTATAAATTGGAGGAAAGAAAGATGATCGATAACTAATTGTAGTTTGTCATAATTTGGGAGCTTTCCATGAAAAACATCTTAAAATTCACAATTTAAATTCCAAAAAAAGTGCCGTTTTGTTATACCTAAAACTACAATATTAGCAAAGTTATAATTCTCATTTAGTTTATGTGTTTACAAAAATTTTAAATTATTACCCACTTCAAAAGCTGTTCTTAGAGAAGGATATACAAAATTTCAAACTTTCAAAGTTAAATGAACATTTCTTAACAATATTTTTGCTTAGTGTATTTTTAGTTAAGTTGAAAGTGAGTGAGTTGGATATGCTAAAATGTTTAATATTCTTGGTAATGTGTCTACAGTGGTAAATTAAGTACTTTATTGATTTGAGGTTAGAGTTTTTAAACATGAATTTGTTTTTTTTTTGTTCTGAATAGTTATAAAAAGAGTACGTACAAAGTAGAATTATAAATGTTTTTGCAAGAACAAAATACAAAAAGTAAAAAAAAAAAAAAAACAATGATTAATGACTTTTGATTATGTTTCAAAAAAGATTTGAAAAGAAAATTTTAAAAATTTAGAAGGGTAGTAGCAACATATAAGGAAATTTAAATAAATTAAGAAACTAAGAAATACGCATTTAACGAAATTTAGAAACTAAAAATAAACTAGAACCAAAAATATTGTTTCAAATACTCAGCAAAAGTTTTCCATACGAAGAACCAGTAAAGAAATTTTAGCTATCATTGGAACAAAAATTATTTCCGGCCTGTGATATTAGATGTAGGGAATTTCCCATTTTTGTAGGCGAAGTAGAGACGTTTTCCGTTAAGACCTATATTGGGCGCTGAAATGAAGCCCTAAGTTGGGCGCCATTTGGATCAGTTTCAGGAAACTGAGCTAGTACACAAATTTGGACGCAGAAAAGACACATTTTTGAAACAAGTTAATGGAAATTTTATACCGGCCCCATGTTGGGCGCCATTTGGATCAGTTTCAAGAAACTGATCTATTAAACATATTTGGACACAGAAAAGAAGCAGTTTTGAAAAAAGTTCATGGAATTTTTATACCGGCCCCATATTGGGCGCCATTTGAGTTGTTCGCCGTATTATAATTTGTTTGGACAAGTGTTTTATAAATTTTTAAACAACAAAATTTTAAAATTTCATATTCCAACTGCTGTTTAAATATAATATTCCTTTAAAATTTATTCAACTTTCAAAATCAAAAATTATATATATATTTTTAAAGAAAATTAATAGTGTTTGTTTAAGGCTTTTAATAAAAAAAATTTCAAAAAACATTTATTTGTCTTATATTCTCCCCTTTTTAAAAAATATTTGATGAATGCACTCTAAACACATTTTATTTTGGGTTCCAAAATAATATTTGTGTTTGTTTTAAGAAAAACATACCAAAAAAATTTTACACATTTCTTACAATTGTGACATCTTAAAAAAGAAGTGTGTTGTTTTGTTTCTATTGTTTTTAATTTTTGGTATGTTTTGAAAATGTTTTTTTTTTTTTTTTTTTATTTTTTAAAGTTTTTCTTATTATTGTTATTTTTCATTGTATGTTTACATTTGACATTTTTAATGCATTGTTTTTCTAGTTTTTGAGGTTTTGTTGGCAATACTAAAAATAATTATGTGGCAGCACGTAATATGGGAGAGGTTTATTTTTTTTTATTCCATAAAAAGATCATAGAGATCAGTAAACGGAATTCATGGGTGTTTTGTTGAGAGGGGGAAAATATTTTTTTTTTTTTTAATAATGTGTAAAGTGTTAATTTGTTTGTAAGGGATTTATATTTTTTTTTAACAAAATTTTAAGAAAGAAGTTTAGAAATTTTAGGTTTTTTCTTAAGAAATTCTTAAATTTGCAAAAACATGCATATATGTTAAAATATGCAAAAAGACACAATTTATAATCGATATTATTTTTATTATTTTTTTTTAATAATTTAATTATAAGAAATATTTATTGTTTTATTTTGAGTTTTTGGCAATTATTAAAAAAATATGCATTTCTACCGAAATATGCATTTACAAATCAATGCCATGTTATTGCAAGTTTTTTAATGGTTTTTCTTTAAGAAATAGTTACGGATCAACTGTGAGTTTTTGCCAAAAATTTTGATAAAAATTAAATAAATGCAATTTATTTGAAAATATGTAACATATATGCATTTATACCAAAATATGCAACTTCAAACGGTGACATTTTTTGATAATTGTTCTATATGAAATAATAACGTTTTAAGTGTGAGATTCTGAAAAAAATTTTGATTAAAATTAAATAAATGAAATTCATATAAAAATATGCAAAAAATAATTATGTATTAAGGTTGAGCAAATGTAGCTTTTTCGAATTTCGAAAACGTCGGGGTCGGGAAAGTTGCCTTTTGGGATCAAAAATATCGACTCGATATTAACACAAAAAAATATTGGACTTGTTAACCAATGGATTCGGGTTCATTTTTTGATTTGAAAAACGAAAAGTACCAAACAATGTGAAAAAAAAGTTTTGGAACTTTTTCTTTTGTTTAACATATTAGTTTATCTTCGGACATTACTAAAAAAAAGTGTATTTATGGTAAAAATTAAACTTATATGAAATTTTGCATTTTTATCAAAATATGCATAAAATATGCAATTACGAATGGAAAATGCCATTTTGTTGTTAATTTTTCAATAAGAAATTGTTACCTTTGTATGAGAGTTTGGCAAACATTTTGATTAACAAATTAATAATATGCAATTTATGTGGAAATATTCAAAAATATGCATCAAAAATGATGTTAATAGAAATTTACATACAAGAGACATTTAAAATCCAACTGATGATAACATTATAACTGAAAGTGTCTGAAACCGGTATTAGAAATTAATTTTTCTTCTACATTTTTCACTTTTAAACCTCATTATAAAAACCGATGCTATTTTATGCAAGTTTGTTAATATGAAATTTTGATAAAAACTTAAAAAAATATTTTTTTTTGGAAAATATGCATTTATACCAAAGTAGGCAATTAAAAGTCGATGTCATTTTAATGAATGTTTTTTTTGTTAACAATTTTCTCTAAGAAATAAATGCAATTTATATAAAATTATGAAAAAATATGCATTTATACCAACCCGTGTAAAAATGAATAAGATCTTACCTGATCTGTTTATATCTATTCATATATGATCGTATCAGATTGCGTATAATTATATCTAAAATGTCCAAAATCGAGATCTGATTATATATCGAATTTGGCCAACATTGTCACAAATTTAACATGTTATTATATCTGATCAGATATAATTGTATACAATCAGATGCAATCATATATTTTCAGTTCAAAGCAGATCTGAGAAGATCAAATCCATTTTTACATGGGAATATATAAAAAAAAATGCAACTATAATATGATGCATTTTTGTTGTAAATTTATTGAGAATTTTTTTATTAGATATTGTTTTTGCCAGAAATTGGAATAAAAATCTAATAAATGTAATTTATTTTTTTAAGGTTTTTTCTAGCTCGAGGTCATTTTTCTTTAATATGTACACCACGTTATTCTCATAGAATAATTTTCAAGAATATTATTTTCCTGTTTTAAATTTATGTATTTTGTAAATTTTGAACTACTACACACAAAGAAAAAGCTTCATTTATATAACGAAACTCATCATTAAAGTTCGTCCAATGAAACTGTTTCATTATATTTATGAAATTTTCATAATGTGACACAACTGTCAAATAACCTACAAAAATTAATAAAACAGATGCGTATTAAAAAACTCTGAGTAATATTATAGCAAGCTATTTTTACAAATGTCTATTAAATATGAGTAGGGATGAGATTTTCATGCACTAAAAAAACAAAAATATGCGCTTAAAATATGCACTAAAAAGCCCAAAATATGCACTAAAAACCCTAAAAATATGCACTAAAAAATAAAATGTGTTCAATAAAAATTTTGTTTTCATACAAAAAACTTCCTTAAAGGCAAAAAATAATGCCGGGCTTAAATATTAAGATTTAAAACTTTATATAAGTAAGATTTTAAGAAATTTAGACAATCTATAAAAAGAAAAAGAAAAATAAATATTCTTATTTACAAAATAAATTTTCAGAATTTAAAATATTTTTTGAAAAAAATAATTTTAATTTGTGTTTTTGCTAATTTATACTAAAATATGCAAATATATGGACTTAAAAGTTGGAAATATGCACAAAATATGCACTCAAAACCAAAATATGCAAAAATATGCATTTTCATCAAAATATGCTTTTTCATCAAAATATGCAAAAATATGCAAAAGCAAATCGATGCCATTTTAACGTATATTTCTTGATTCGGAAAGATAAATCGACCATTTTCGTTCGTTTTAGACTATAAATATGAGCAAGGATAGGACTTCCATGCAAATGCATTTTTTTTTCGTTAGTCGTAGAAATGATATCGGTTCGTTAGTGCATATTTTTGCATATTTTGCTTAAAATATATGTGTTTATATATTCTGCTGGTATTTGCTATAAATGCATATTTTTGTGTCATATTTTGTATAAAATTATAGTTTAAACTTATTTTATCCATTTTTTATGTACATTTTTTTGTAAAAATTTATAATTTGCCTGTTCGACAGGTCTCAAAATTTTTTTGGAGGTCAAATACTTGTCTGACCGAAATGATTTTTTTTTTTTTCAATAATAAGACAAAGAAAAAAATATATTTTTATACCCTCCACTTAGTGATAGAGGGTATATATAAGTTTGTTATTCCGTTTGTAACTCATCGAAATATCGATCTGGGACCCCATAAAGTGTATGTATTTATGATGCCCGATCGATTTTAAGACATTCTAGCGATGTCCGTCTGACCGTCTGTCTGTGGAAAATGCAGTCGCGGACAAAATATTGCACAGAGATGACTGAAACTTAACATATTTATTGGAAGTTCTCCCGAAAAGTTTGGTATTGCATTTGAGCGATATTGGTTCAGCGCTTAAAAAGTTATGAACGAAAATGTAAGCACACCTCAAAAAGTTCAGTACATTCAACATAACCTAAAAATACAAAATGCTTTAATTCGGCTTCTGATTGACATATGTGAACATAATTGAACACCAAATGGTATTTAAATGATAATGATATTTTTTTATCAAAATTTTTTTCGCGGAAATTTTTTTTTCATAAGTAATTTCCTTTTAAATAAAGTTTTTTGCAATAATGTTTTTGAAATTGTGGAGGGTATCACTATATTCGGCAAGGCCGAATTTAACTTTTTTACTTGTTTTGATTATTTTTCTTTAAGAAATAAATGCAAAACTTGCATTTATACCAATATATGCAAAAAAAAATGCAACTATAAGTTGATGCAATTTTGTTGTAAATTTATTAATGTTTTTTATGAGGTGGTCACGCTTTTACTTTTAGTTTTTGGCAAAAATTTTGAATAAAAATTTAATAAATGCAATTTTATGTAAAAATATGCAAATAAAATAACATTTATATGCAATTTTAAATAGAAGAAATTTTTTGCGTATTTATTGATCATTTTTTTGCAATTTTAAAGCAAATTGATTATAAATGTTTCTATAAAAAATGGTCACGATGCACTCTAATTAAACGCGTAAAGTTTTTTTTGACTATAAATTGGCTAAATTTCAAAACATTTCACTAAATAACTACTAAAAAATGGAGTAAATTTCAAACAATTTTGAGTAGAATTACAGAGCTTGTTGAAATTTACACAATTTATAAAAGGATACTTTTCTCATTTTACAAAGAGTGTTATTTAACTGTGAGTTTTTTTTTTTTTTGGAAATTTTTGATCAAATTAAATAAATGCAATTTACAAGAAAAAATACAAAATTATGCATTTGTAACTAAATATGCAAAACTAAGCAATTCTAAAACGATGTAATTTTATTGTCAATTTATTGATTCGGGCCGAACAAAACTTTTTTCCCAATTTACTTATTACAAATCATTTTTAATAAATTTCAATCTAACCGAGAACTGGTAACAATGACCGTCGTATCGTTGTAGCAAAATAGACCAAGGATTTTGATGGGAATCGAAACCTCGACCGCGTGTTTCATAGGCTAGAACGCTATCAACTAACATACTGGGTTCCCGAACAAAACATATAAAAACTTATATAAATTTTTTTTAATATTGAAAAAGATTACTCCAGCTCGAGGTCACGTTTCTTTACTAATTATTACGATGATATTGTCAAAGTAACAATTTTCAAGGCAATTTTATAGAGTTTGTTTTGTTATTAATTTTAAAATTAAATTCGAATTTAAATTTTATTAACATTAATACCTTTTTTAAATTTCATTTCTGTTTTCGATATAACAATTGAATTTTTTTTCTATAAATTATGCAAAATATTTGTGCAATATTAACTTAAGGAAATCACTTTGAAAACTGAAATACAATTCAAAGAACAATAAATAAAACCTCTAAATGGGTTATCGAAATTTCCGTTAAAGATTTTTTTATTTTAATAAAAAAAACAATAGCGTCATCTTAAATGCAAAAAGGGCATAACTTGCAAAAGAAAAAAAAATAAACAAAATGTATTTCTCCTTGAGGCTAGAGTTTTTCTTTGATTTAATTATGAATATGATTTAAAATTTATTTTGTCAGTTAAGTCCTTTTGAATTTAAGGTCACTATATGTTTCTTTGAAATAATGAGAAAACCAAATACTTTGTATCAAACAAATTTTATTTAATAAATGATTAGAATTATTTGTTTAAATATAATAAGAATTTATAATGACTAATTGCTTTAATCAGAATTATGAAATAATTTTTAAAAATATTTAAAATATTTGTATTTATATATTTTAAATATTAAGCTTATCACTCATTTAATAAAACAAAATTAACCTTGAGTTATTTACTGGATGATGAAAAATTTGTAAAAAATAAATATAAAAACAATGTTTAAGAAAAGATTTTATTTATTGTTTTTAATAATTTATTTAACAATAAATCTACTCAAAGTTTAAACTGAAAATGTCATTTTGAAATGTCAATAAAGTCGTTGACAATTTGAATTTTGATTTGAAAATATATATATTTTTTTGAAATAAAACAATTGAAGGTTTAAGTAAAACAAATAATATACAGAAAAATTTATATGTATTTCAAATCTATTTGTGTCAATTGTAAAAATCAGCATTTATTTGTGGAGGAAATATTTTAATTTAGAGTTTTTTGTAAAAATCAAAAAGAAAAAAAAAATACCTAACGACAAATGATTTAATCTATTTTATCCGTAGGCAAATTAGAGATGTCAATTCAATGATTTTAAATATTTAAGGCATACCAAATTTAATGAGGAGGAAAATAGAATTTAAGAGAATTTTTTGGTTCTACTTTTGGCAGTGAATTATTGATTTTACTGGTTGAGCGGGTATTATGATAAGAACTTAAATTTAAAGACGTCATTAAGTTTAAACAAAACTTGTGTCATCTCTAACCTAGATCCAGAAAAGTCAAGTTAGAAGTAACAGAAGTAGGTTAGATTAGGTTACTAACTAGTAATGAAATTAATACTGGAAGTTTTTAAAAAAATATTCCTTAAATAATATTACATAAATTTTAAATAACATAGAGTGAACTATACAAATGGCGTCCAAGAAGGGGTTCGGATAATAATTCTATAATCTGCATAAAAAAAGTAGTAATTTTTTAAAAATGTTAATATTACATTCATAATTCGAAGATTCTAATTGTTACTCGAATATTCCATTTGTAGTTCCAATTGTAATACAAACAAGTAGAAAAGTTAAATTCGACTTTACCGAATCTATGAATACTCTCCACAATACCTTTTTTAAAGGATAATACATTTTTTAACGTGAAAAAAACTATCAATTTTGATTAGAAATATTTTATTTTGAGTAAAAAACTCTTTTTTTGTCATTTAAAAAAAAAAAATAAAAAATTTTTTGAGTGTAAAATTTTTTCAAGTGTAACGTTTTTTTTCACTGTTAAAATATTGCTGAGTGAATGCACTTACATACGTATGTACACAAAATATTGTTTTTTTAATTGTAAATTTTTTTTCGAGTGTAATTTTTAAGTTACCAATGCTTTTAAAACTAAACAAGTTTAAAGAGCATTGCTTTAAAACTAAACAAGTTTGAAAAGCATTGTTAAGTTATCACAAATGCTTTTAAAACTTGTTTTTAACACGTGGCATTTATTTAATTCGAAAATTCCAATTGGAATACGAAAAAGATTTTTTAAATTTGAAAAATTCCAATATTAATTCGAAAAAGGTCAATAATACGAAAAAGATCAATTAAAATTCGAAGATTCCTATTGAAATTTAAAAAAGATCAATCGTAGTTCGAAAAAATCAACTCATTATACCCTACACCACTCTGTGGTACATGGTATAATGAGTTTGTGCTGATGTTTGTAACTACCCGAAATATTGGTCCTAGACATACCTTCAAGTATACCGATCGATTCAGAATTACTTTTTGAGTCGATTTAGCCATGTCCGTGCATCCGTCTGTCCATCTAACGGTTTAAGCACGATACAGGTTGCAATTTGTAATCAATTAACTTGAAATTCGAAACTTAAGCATCCCAAGGACAAAGCTTATTAAAGTTGGGAAAAATCGGTCCATGTTAAGACCTAGTCCCCATACAAACGCCCCTTTGGATTAGGCTTAAGTGACTGTAATAACCATGTTAATATATTATAATAGATATCTCTTTGAAATTTTATAAGTAATCAAACTTTGTATGCACAAGTCATCATTCCAAATTTCAAAGGAATCGGGCAAGTCCTTCTTGTAGTCCCCATACAAACCATCCTCCCATTATTCATATAATTCCCTCTTAATTCATTAAAATGGAAATATTTGATAAAAATTTTATTTTTAGTTGTTAAATGTGTACTTTGGTAACCTCATCAAATCTGAATATAATTGGACCATTATTCAGTTAAATCGGTCTATTGGCAAAAAATAAACCAATTCCAATTTAATTTGATCTGTGTGTGTTTTTTTTTCACTTAATAAAGATCTAACAAAAGATGGATCTATCTTCTATCTATCTATCCGGTCCATGTTTGTACTTGAGACCCATTTTACGGAAAACACTGGTGTTATATGGTCGTTCTTGATCGACTGTTACTTTCTTACCGTTTTGTATATTAAATCGGATATATTTTTAAAGCCATTGATGTGAATGCCACAAATGGCGCCCAACGAGGGCTTTTAAAAGTTATCGCAAGGTCAAGCTGCTGATTTGTCCTTGAGGACATTTAGAAAAATTCCATGAAGATATCAGCAATCTTATAAAGGGAGAGTCAGCAATATGTCAGCGGTTATTTGTGACAAAAGTCACCAAAAGTGACAAATGGCTTCAAAGAAAGGGCCCGTTTATAAACTTCATAATCTTCTTTAAAAAAATGTTAATTCATCTAGAATTTCGTCAATAATTTTAAAGTAAAAAGTTATATCTGGATTATGAATGTGCCAAAAGTTCTAACACTTTTTATTATCACCCTTAGGCCATATGCAATCTTGTGAGGGAGTATCACAATATTTCAAAACAGTTAGATTAATAGGATATATTCAATTAAAGTTGTTAGTTTTAGGTCAAATCTAGTTGCTAAGCCATAAAATTACGACTAAAATGGCGCCCAACGTGGGACTCATGTCAAAATTCTATATTTTTTGTAGTATTGAAAAAAATATTATATCAATCGGAGACCTGCAAAAAAAGTCATTAGCACTTCTCAGTGGAGTGCTTTAAAACTATAACAAATGTAATGAAATACAACAAAAATAACAAAAAACACAAGACAAAAACACACAAACAGTTTTTTCTACTCCAGAATACATAGATATTCAGCACTTAACTCATTACCTATCGCGACACCTCCATACAAATGTAAGTAGATATTCAGTAGATAAGAACTACTCCGTGGAAGTAGTTGGAAGTTGTTTAAAAGCTCGGAGTACTTCTTATCTACTAAATATCTACTTACTTTTGTATGGGAGTGTCGCGGAAGGTAATGAGTTAAGTGCTGAATAACAATTTTTTATGGAGTAGAAAAAACTGTTTGTGTGTTTTTTCTTGTGTTTTTTGTTATTTTTGTTGTAATTCATTACATTTGTTATAGTTTTAAAGCACTCCAAATAGAAGTACTCCGCACTTTTTTTGCTGGGATATAGTGAAATCAAAAATGTAAGTTTAAGTTCAGTTCTAGTTTGCCAGATAGCTATAGTGCAAAAATTTACATTATGGTGAAAGAAAAAAATGGCGCCCAACGTAGGGCCAAACTAAAAGTTCCATAATTTTCTTGAAAAAAAAAAATCTTTCCGGTGACAGACTTAAATGGCGCTCAGCTTGGGGCCTCGTTTCATTTGTTGAGATTTTTTAATTAAAAAAGCGTTTCCTAAAACTCAATCGATTTTTTCTAAACAAATGTTTAGAAAAAGTTGCAAAAAAGATGTGTCTCATCTCTCTTTTATTTTTTAAGCATTCCATTATTTGATTAAAAACAACAAAAAAAAAACCTTAAATTTTCTTACTTTTGTTTATAAAACAGTTATTGTTTTTTGGCACAAAACCCTTTTCCTTTCATTATTTTTTTTTTTCGTTGCCACACTTACATACACCTGTCATTATTTGTATACATGTACTCATATTTCATACATTTTCAACATTATTATTTTGTTTTTTTTTTTTTTTTTTTTTTTTTTTTTTTTTTTTTTGCGTATTGTTTACATTTTTCCACTTCATACTCAACATATATCTATGTATATATGAAACATTTTAAGCAATTAAAGAAGAAAAATAGAATAAGAACAAGAATGAAAAACTAGAACACACATGCACATTTTTGTAATCATTTTAATTTGAAACGCATTGCATGTGTCTTTTTAAGGGGGTTTAGACTGTATGAAAGGAAATTTCAGAGAAAACAAATTTTGCATTTTTAGAATTAAAAAAGAAAAGAATGAACAAATTACACAGCCCCACAAAAATATAAAATACCCACTAATCTTGTGTATTTTGACGTCCTGAATTCGATTTTGCCATCATAATTGAATTTTTTCGTAGGGTTTCCCTGTAAATTACAAGGAAAGTTTGCGAAGTGGTTTTTTAAATTTTATTTCTGTATATGACGTTCAAGTTTGATTTATAACGAAGAAATAAGGGGATTTCTTAATAATATCCGTCAAAAAATTGTAGAAGTTACATGCATTTGAACAAAAATTCATAAATTCAGTTTTATTTCGGATGTGCCGAATTTAACAAAAACAACAGTTTTTGTATAAAACTAAATTGATGCCTTTTTGTTCAAATGCATTTAACTTCTACAATTTTTGACGGATTTTATTAAAAAACCTCTTTTTTTTCTTCGTAATAAATTAGACTCGATCTTAACAAACTGAAATAGAAAATCTATTAGATATTATCTAATCTGTTTGATGTATTATATCCAGAATTTACCTAACTTCGATATCTGATAGTGATCTCATTTTATTAGATCACGAAATTCGGAGAAAAAGTTGCAGATCAAGTAAATTTGATCAGATATCATCGATATAATAAAATCTTAACAGATCAGACCAGATCCAATACATTTTTTAACGGCGAGGATATTTTTGAATCTGTAAAACCATGAACCGTTTTTTTATTTAAATAATAAGAAAATATCAAAACTTTAGTTAGCCAATCTAAACGCTGTAAAATTTTTTAGTTTCTATGTTTTTGAGTCATTCCAATCGTGAAAGCTTTTTCTTTTTATTAAAATTTACTGAAAATATCAAAACTTCAAAATGTCAGTCTAAACGCTGTAAAAATTTTCAGTTTCTAGGTTTTCAAATACATTTTCTCATATTTGCTTTAAAAAACAAAAAAAAAAAACAAGGAAAAAGTTATTGATATTTTTGCATTTGTTTTATCTTCTCTTTCCCCTACTTCAATTTTTTTTTTTTCTAGGGTAAATAATAATAATGAAAATTAAAAACAAAGTGCATATGTTAAAGCTCAGCTGTCATTTGTCATTAGTAAAATTGGGTTTTATGTTTGTTTTACATAAAACAAAAACAACATCAACAAATTGTAGAAAATTAAAATGTCATTTTGACATTTGATGCATTTTTACACATGTTTGAAATAAAGAAATTATACAAAGTAACGGTATGCTATTGTGATATTCATTAAAAATATATTTTTTTTCTTTTCAAAAATGAGGGGAATTTCAAAAAAAAAGAAAAAAAAAATATTTATAACTAATTATTATTCCAAGAGAGTGTAGTGTGTAGGTTCTTCAAATAAAATTTTTTCCTTTGTTCTTTTTTTGTCTTTTAGTAGGAATGTTGAAAGAATTGACTATTAAATTAGTTCTATTTGATTATATTTTTTTTTTTTCGTATACAATTTGATTTAATTTGAATATTTTTAATTTTTATTAAAGTGCAAAGTGTTGAAATGTCAACACAAACCAAAGGTATAGTTTTGTATTGTTTTTCTATTTTTCAGTTTTTTTTCTACTTTTTTTCAAAACATAAAATTTAAATTAGTCACATTTTGTATTTTTATTACCCTGTAGCATTTTAAATTTATTTTCAATTTTATGAGTATGTTACAAAAAAAAAACGGCTTTGTTAAAGCATAAAATTTGTAAATTGTATAACTAATAAAATAAATTTTAAAATAATATGTAGGACAAAGTTTAAATGAACAAGAATTTTAAATAGCTAATTAAATAAAATTTATAAAATTTTTAAAATACAAAAAAAAAAAAAAAAAAATTATTTAAAACGTGGCATTTTTAAGAAATTATTTAATTTTTATGGTTAAATAATAAAAATTCCAACAAATTAATCAACTTTAATAGTTGTCATTAAATTAGATTTAGATTTATCAAAAAAAAAACACCTCTAGTGTATACACTATTTACCGATGTAATTCGAAAAATATCAATTGTAATTCGAAGATTCTACTTGTTATTTAAAGATTCCATTTTTAATTTGAAGATTCTACTTGTAATTCGAAAATTCCATTTTAAATTCGAAAATTTCATTTATAATTCGAAAATTTCATTTGTAATTCGAAAATTTCATTTATAATTCGAAAATTCCAACTGTAGTTCGAAAAAGATCAACTGTAATTCGAAAATTCCAATTATAATTCCAAATAGTTCAATTGTAATTCAAGAAAAATTAATTTTAATTTGACAAAGGTAAATTGTTATTCTAAAAACATCTATTTTAATTCCAAAAATGTTAATTGTAGTTTAAAGATTTCAATTATTATTCGATAAAGATCAATTATAATTTGAAAAAGATAATTTTTACTTCTAAAAAGATTATTTGTAATTCAAAGATTCCTATTGTAATTCTAAAAAGATCAATTGTAATTCAAAGATTCCAATTGTTATTCCAAAAAGATCAATTGTAATCCGAAAATGATCAATTGTAATACAAAACAGATCAATTGTTATTCGAAGAAGATCAACTGTACTTCGAAAGAAATCAATTGTTATTCGAAAAATATAAATTATAATTCGAAAATGATCAATTGTTATTCGAAAATGAGCAATTGTTTCTCGAAAATGATCAATTGTTTCTCGAAAAAGATCTATTGAACAGTTCATGCGAATAAGGACGAATAGACCATTTGTATTATTTTACATATGACGATAAAAAAGCAGGAAACGGCTAAAAACTAATATTTTTTCCAACATTTTTGCATAATGCACTAATCCATTAATGCAAAAAAGTTCACAAAAATATAAGTTTTAAACCGTTTCCTGCGTTTTTATCGTCATTTGTAAAATTATGCAAATGGTCTATTCGTCCTTATTCGCATGAACTGTTCAATTGTAATTCAAAGATTCCAATTATTATTCGAAAAATATCAATTGTTATTTGAAAAAGATAAATTTTAATTCGAAAAATATCTATTGTAATTCGAAAATTATCAATTGTAATTCGAAGATTCCAACATTAATTCGAAAAATATCAATTGAAATTCAAAATTTATCTATTGTCATTCGAAAAAGATCTATAACAGATGAACGGACAGACATACGAACATTCCAACAATGTCTTAGATTCGATCAACGATCCATAATATATATTCTTTATGGGGTCCCAGACGCATATTTCGATACAATACACAAGGAATGACAAAGTGAGTATGGCCTCATGCTGTAGTTGGAGGTTGAAAAAGAAACGCCTTAGATCTGAGACTTTCTTAATACGAAAATTGTCTCAGAATCGGAGACTTTATCTACACAAAAAATATCTCAGAATCTAAGACTTTTTCTATACTAAAAATCTCGTAGCTTCTGAGACTTTTTCTATACGAAACTTTTCTCAGAATCTGAGAATTTTGCTACACAAAACATATTTTAGAATGTAAGACTTTTTCTATTCGTGATACATATCAAAATCTGATACTTTTTTCATACGAAAAACGTCTCAGAATCTGATACTTTTTCCATACGAAAAATGTCTCGGAATCTGAGACTTTTTCTATACGAAAAATGTTATCGATGTATACGAAAAAAAGTCTCAGAATCTGAGACTTTTTTTATACGAAAAATGTTTCAGAATCTGAGACTTTTTTGATACGAAAAATGTCTCAGAATCTGAGACTTTTTTGATACGAAAAATGTCTCAGAATCTAAGACTTTTCCTATACGAAAGATGTCTCAGAATCTGAGACTTTTTCTATACGAAAAATGTCTCAGAATCTGAGACTTTTTCTATATGAAAAATGTCTCAGAATCTGATACTTTTTCTATACGAAAAATGTCTCAGAATCTGAGACCTTTTCTATACGAAAAATGCCTCAGAATCTGAGGCTTAGCGTACGATAAGTCTCTCAAAATATGAGAATTTTTATTTTGGCTAATCCTCTATGAACTTTAGACTTTTAAAATCTCAGAATCTGAAACTTTTTCTGTACGAAAAATATTTCGCAATCTGAAACTTATTATTTAGCAAAAATTTCTATGAATTTGAGACTTTTGATATGGGACAAATTTCTCCTCCTTTAGAAAAAGTCTCAGATGTTTGTATACGAAAAATCTGTTAGATTCTAAAAAATTTTCTGAAAGAAAATAAAAAATTTTCGTTAAAAACAAACTTAAAAAATATGTTGCTCCATTTCGTATAAGCGAATTTATTGGCATTTCGGGCCCCCTTAGGTCGGGGGCCCTGGTTACGTGGCAAGTGTGCCCTTATGGTTAAAACGGTACTGTATGTTTGCCGTTGTTTATTACCATTCGGTATCAAATTCTGTTTACATATGCCCACCAGCAGCCGAATTAAAGCATTTTGTAGTTTTGTTTATAACTTTTGAACCCCTGAACCGAAATCGCTCAAATGCAATACCAAACTTTTAGGGACAACAACAAGTAAATATTTTAAGTTACAGTCATATCTGTTTAATATTTTGGCCGTGATCGCTATTTTAACAGACGGACATAAGTCTCAGAATCGATAACTGATCAGTAATATATACACTTCATGGTGTCCCAGTCCGATATTTTAATGAGTTAAAAACGGAATGACAAAATTATACATACTACACTAACAAGAAAAATATGCCGTAGCTTACATTGATTGCTCTGCAATGCACATATCGACGGCCCTATTCTAAAACATTCTAATTCTAAAAAGATAGTGTTAAGATAATCACCTTCAAAGTTTATTGAAGATATCTCGGGAACGGTAGGTGATAGAACCTTAAGACCTTCTGTTCGAATCACAATTGAAATAGAATTTATTTAAAATTTATAAATTTGTAATAGATTATAGTAACTTGCATTGAAATTCAAAGTTCATACAGCATATTTTAGTTCGGAAAAAATAAAATTTTGAAAGGGAAAACGGCATTTTTTCCGGTTTTTGATTTCTTTCATATTTCTTCCAAAGGAACTATATGTATTCAGGTACGAACCTAAAATTCTTATTATGTTTTATTAAATCATGAAATTTTATGAAGTGCATTCCATAGATTTTTTCGTAAAACTATGACACATTTCATAAAACAAATGTTTTTTTTTAAGGATTATTTTATTTATATATTGAACTATTTCATAGTACCAATGAAGTGTTTTATAAGTACTATGAAATGTAAAATTTTTGCAATGCAAGGTTTTCAGAAATGTTAGTAAACATTTAATAGTAATTATTAAAGATATCATAAATACTATGAAAAAGATTCATTATTATGATCAAATATTGAAAAAAAAACTAAATAAAATCTATTAAATGTTTGATAGTATTTATAAAACCTTTCGCAATACTTATAATGAGATTCATAAAAGTTTATAAAATTTTATTCATATATTAATGAAACCTTTCATAAATATAATGAAATATTTTATGTTGTATTTATTCGACCTTTAATTTGTAACATAAATAAAATAACCCAGCTAGAGGTCTGTCGTGGTTTCAAATAATATTGATTTACTTCTCCAATATTTCGAAATTCATCGAATTTCATCATCAGGAACAGTGTTAAGAATTACACAAACAAAAATAAATAAACTTTAAGCTACTTCTAATCACATTGTCGCACATTGAGTGCAATTCCAAACGACAATGTGAATAGAAGTAGCTTAAAGTTTATTTATTCTTGTTTGTGTAATTCGTAACACTGTCCCTGAAGATGAAATTTGATAAATTTCGAAATATTGGAAAATCCCAATTTTTATACCCACCACTTAGTGATAAAGGGTATATATAAGTTTGTCATTCCGTTTGTAACTCATCGAAATATCGATCTGGGAAGTTCTCCCGAGAAGTTTGTTATTGCATTTGAGCGATATCGGTTCAGCAGTTCAAAAGTTATGAACGATAATGTAAGCACACCTCAAAAATTTCAGTACATTCAACATAACCTAAAAATACAAAATGCTTTAATTCGGCTTCTGGTTGACATTTGTGAACATAATTGAACACCAAATGGTATTTAAACAAGTACGAACATATTTTTTGAAAAAAAAGAAAAAAATCGCAGATTTTTTTTAACAAAATTTTTTTCGAGGAATTTTTTTTTTTTTAAAGTAATTTCCTTTTAAATAAAGTTTTTTGCAATAATTGTGGAGGGTATCACTACATTCGGCAAGGCCGAATTTAACTTTTTTACTTTTTTTTTTTTGTATTTTTATAAAAGAAAAATTTTTGTTTCAGCTCGCCCCCTTTTGTGGGCGTGCATATGTTATTTATGAGTGAATTGTATTTATAACTTAAATATTTCTTTTTCTTTTATTTTCAGGTATGTAAAACTATTTTTTCCAAAATATTGTAAGTACATAATTATAAATTTGATAAGTTAAAAAACATTTAATTAAATATATTTCCATATATGGATTCTGAGATTTTTTTTTTTACAAAATAAATTTCAAACATATTTTCTAAAAAACTAGCAAGATTCTGAAATTCAAACGTCCAAACTTAAGCTCGCAACTACGTTAGCTATAACCGGTATGAATTTCGCTGCAATCGGTCTAGTACCTACTTACTGAATAGCAAATTATTGCAAATTAAGTATACGTCACTTATACAATTTTCAAATAATTAATATTATAATTAAAATAAAACTTCATCAACTCCAAATGTGTGTAAAATAAAAAAATCTAGAACTGAACTATAAAAAAGACTTAAGGGATTTGTAATGGAATATGTGAACTTTCACTTGCTTTTCGTTTCATACCATTCCGATGTTGATTGTTGCACTGTATTATATTCTGATTAATTTGTATAAAAAATATTATTTTTTTTTAGACCTCTAAAATATTATATTTTGTGTAGGGTTATTCTAGCTCTTGATAATTTTTCTTTACTAATTACTTTCATGATATTCTCATAGAATAATTTAAAAAAAAAAATACTTTTCTGTTTACCAACATAAATAATATTAAAACAGAAGAATATCATTGTTTTAATTAGTTAAGAAAAATGACCTCGAGCTAGAATAACTCTACTCAAAATATTTTAATTATGTATAGAATTTTTTTTCGAACAAAATTACAAAATTTTAAGAATATTTCCGTTAACTTCCGGTTTTACTAACACATCTGGTGATAAATGATGTGGTATCGTCTACTTGATGTTTAAAAACTTTTTTGAAATAAAATGATGTTTTTAAAAAGAATTTACCAGGCCATAAAATAAAACTTCATCAACTCCAAATGTGTGTAAAATAAAAAAATCTAGAACTGAACTATAAAAAAGACTTAAGGGATTTGTAATGGAATATGTGAACTTTCACTTGCTTTTCGTTTCATACCATTCCGATGTTGATTGTTGCACTGTATTATATTCTGATTAATTTGTATAAAAAATATTATTTTTTTTAGACCTCTAAAATATTATATTTTGTGTAGGGTTATTCTAGCTCTTGATAATTTTTCTTTACTAATTACTTTCATGATATTCTCATAGAATAATTTAAAAAAAAAAATACTTTTCTGTTTACCAACATAAATAATATTGAAACAGAAGAATATCATTGTTTTAATTAGTAAAGAAAAATGACCTCGAGCTAGAATAACTCACTCAAAATATTTTAATTATGTATAGAATTTTTTTTCGAACAAAATTACAAAAAAAAATATTTTATGGCCTGGTAAATTCTTTTTAAAAACATCATTTTATTTCAAAAAAGTTTTTAAACATCAAGTAGACGATACCACATCATTTATCACCAGATGTGTTAGTAAAACCGGAAGTTAACGGAAATATTCTTAAAATTTTAGATATTATTTTTTTTATACAAAATCTTCGAAAAACAAGTGTTTTTTACATTAAAAATTAAGTTTTATCAAATGAACGATACTTTGAATTTTACAAAATAAAAATTTTGCCCATTTCCAAAACACCATGTGTCGTTTTGGAGGAACAAATTAAAAAAAAAATTGTTTATATAAAAAATATATATAACACACTTGATTTGCTTTTAAATGCTTATCAGGTTTTATGTATATGAATTCTTATTTATTTTATGGTCTTTTAAAGTGCATTTTTTTTTTATATAAAAAATAAATTTCATATTTTATTTATTTTTGTAAAATAAAAAGCCATGAAGCCTGGTTCATATATTGCTTGTAGTATTTCCGTTTAGTGATAAAATAAAGTTGGAAATTCTATAATGGAATGAACTTATAAAAAACAGTTATATTTATATATAAGAAAACAAAATTTAGTTTATCCGAATATTAAATACCCTACATACGAACACGAATATAAAAAAAATTTATATCGGTCGAAAAATTTTCGAGATATCGCTATGTGAAACTGTTTTCCGAAGTTTTTTAAGAAATTTGAAGAAATAGCAATATCTCGAAAACCGCTAAATCGATTTCAAAAATAATTAAAAATTAAAAAAAAAAAAAATGTTGATCCATCATATTGAATAATTTTGATACAATGAACAAAAAAAAAAAATAAGATCAGTCGAACAGTTTTCGAGATATTGCTATTTGAAATTTGCAAAAAATGGCGGCTAAAAAATGCCGCTCCAATGTGCTTGTAAGAGCATTTTTCATCGGGAAATCATTTATAAGAGTTACCCATTTTAAAATTTTATTTTTATCTAAGAACTTTTTTTGAATTTGTTCATGTTTTTCTTTTTTATTAAACATCACAATAAAGTATTTTATTTTTTTTATCATTATTTTGTGTTTAAATGCAAATTAGTTTTCATAAGAATTGAGTTTTTTTTTGTTAGAATTAGAATTATTTATTTCCTTTTTTTTTATTTTGTTGATGTAGATTGCACAGTAAAAATATTTCAATTTTACTAAAGCTTTATTAAAATGTTTTATTTTTTTTTCATTATTCTTAAGATTGAATACAAAATATAAGAGAAAAAGATTTATTTTGCAAATAAACATCTTGATAAATTTAGCCAGACATGTTTTTTTAAGCAAACAGGTCAACTCAATGTAACAGTAATAAAGTTTTGAATAAAACTTAATGTTAAAATTAAATGAGAAAACACTTTATTTGGTTGAAAATTAAAATAATTTTTGTGAATTTTAAGAATTTTTAATAAAATTTTATCGATTTGAAATGAAAAAGGGCTTATTCTAGTTCGAGGCCTTTTTGTGTTCCCCATTATAAATTTACGAAACAAGTACTTTTGTTAACTCCACTTTTTCGACACGATCGTAAATTCATTCTTAAAAAGTGACAGATTTTTTGAAATCAAGAAACTCTATCAGTATTTAATTCGAGAATATCCTAATAAAGAAAGTAGAATTAACATAAGTAGTTATGTTAATTCCTAATGTGGAATATTTAAAGGCCTCGAACTAGAATTAACTCTTTTTCATTGCGCAATTAAAAGGTCAAATAAATATCAAGTTTTTATTAAATTTTTAATAAAAATTAAACAATTTTTTTCGATAATTCATATAAATTTTTTATTTCACTTACGCCTAGTCGACTGTTAATTAAAATATTGCGGATTATTGTATAGATTTTTTTTTTAACGAGCCCCAATTTTAATTAACGGGTCATTCTACAGAAAAACTAAAATGAATCAATCAATCATTATGAATGTTACAAGAATATTACATTATAACATCATCATCTATGTCATATTCTGGTTAAGTAGTTTTTTTTTTTATAAAAAATGCCTATTTTAATTATAGATGAAAATGTTATACAAAAACATTATAATACAAAATTAACCCTATTTTAAAATAAATGCTTTAAAAAAGTTTTTGTTAAATATTTAGAAAATAAATATAAAACAATGAAGAGTTTAAGTTTGGCATTGCCGAATATATGATACCCTCTAAAATATAGAAAAGATTTTATTTAAAATTTTTTAAAAAAATTTTCGCGGAAAAAAAAATTTCGGTTAAAAAAAAAATTCCGCTAAAAATATTTTTTGTGTAAAAAAATATAGGTATACTTGTTCAAATACCATCCGGTATTCAATTCTGTTCACATCTGTCCACCAGCAGCCGAATTAAAGCTTTATGCATTTTTTTAGGTTATGTGGAATGCACTAAAAATTTTAAGGTGTCCCTACGTTTTTGTTCGTAACTTTTGAACCGCTCAACCGATATATGCAATATTAAACTTCTCAGGACAACAACAAGTCAATATATTAATTCTCAGTCATATCTGGATAATATTTTGTCAGTTATCGCTATTTCAACAGACGAATATCGCTAGAATCTCTTAAAGTCAATAAATTTAAAGGAGTTCAAAAAAATTAAGAAAAAATCTGAAATACAATTTAAAAAATAATCAAAAAATCTCGAAAGGACACGATAATTGAAAAATAAGGGAATTAAAAACAAATTAAAAAGTTGAATTCGTCTTGCCGAAGGAATGAATATCCTCCACAATGTAAAAAAGATAATTGCAAAAAACTTTTTTGGTAAAAAATTAATGTGAAAAAAATTTCCGCCGAAAAAATCCGCTAAAAAATGTGTGATAATAGGAATTAATTAAAAAAAAAATTTTTTTGAACAAAAATTTCCGGGGAAAAAAATTTGGGCAAAAAAAAGCAATCCGCGAACTAATTTTGGGAGTAAAAATATGTTTTTAGCGGTCTAAATACCACTCGTTATTCAATATTGTTCACATATATCCACCAGCAGCCGATTTAAAGCATTTTGTACACTCAAAATAATACATGGTTAGCTAACTTTTAGCAAATTTTTAGTTGAGATTAGCATGTTAGCAAAAATATCTTGTAAACTTTAGCGCATTAGCAATTTTAAACAAAATTTGAACTAATTTTTTTGCTAAATTTAAAATTGGGTTGACCAAATTTTTACAAGCTTTTTTGTAATTTTTTTTTTATTTTCAAAAAAATTATAATGGCGCTATCTCGGAAACTAAGCCAGATAGAGCAAAATGGAGGCCAATTTTGGGCTCTCCATAGTATCGCCGGTCCTCTTCACATGTGTGGACCCTAAGGGGTCCTAACTTTGGATCCAAAAAAATCTCGGTAAATATTGCAGACACAACAAAATGTCCAAAAGCATTTTTGTAGCTCTCAAGACGTAGAACAAGACCGCAAAATAATTTAAAGCTCTCCGAGTAATATTTTTGAAGTTATTGAGTTTTGTAATTCTTAAAACCCCGGTGGTCCCCTAAAATCACGTATATCAAAAACTAAGCAAGGTAGAGCGAAACGGACACAAATTTTGGATCAAAAACTATGACGATTTTTAAGGAACCCAACTAGGACTAGGCCAACCGGAGTCTGGACCTATCGGGTCCGACCCAATGGGGTCCTCAAATGTGTATGAACTAAGTTGAAATAAAAAAATTCAGTTAACAAATTTTTGGCAAAACATTTTTGCATTTCAGCAAATTTTCTTGTAGGTTAACAAGCTTTTTTTGCTAACATTACAGTTTTTTTTTTTTTAGTGTATTATTAGGTTATGCATAATGTACAAAAATTTTTGAGGTGTCCATACATTTTCGTCCATAACTTTTTAACCGCTAAACCGATTTCGCTCAAATGCAATAAAAATCTGCTAAAGGTAACAGAAAGTAAATATGTTAAGTTTCAGTCATATCTGTGTAATATTTTGGCCATGATTGCCATTTCAACAGACAGACGAACATCGCTAGATTGCCTTAGAGTTAAAAAAATTAAGAAAAATTCTGAAACACAATTGAAACAAGTAAAAAAGTTAAATTCTGCCTTGCCGAATGTAGTGATACCCTCCACAATTTCAAAAAGCTTATCCCAAAAAACTTTTTTTAAAAGGATATGTTCGTACTTTTTTAAATACCATTTGGTGTTCAACTATGTTCACATATGTCAACCAGCAGCCGAATTAAAGCATTTTGTATTTTTAGGTTATGTTGAATGTACGTACTAAAATTTTTGAGGTGTCCTTACATTTTCGTTCATAACTTTTGAACAGCTGAACCGATATTGCTCAAATGCAATACCAAACTTCTCAGGAGAACTTCCAATAAATATGTTACGTTTCAGTCATATCCGTGTAGTATTTTGGTCGTGATCACCATTTCCACAGACAGACGGACATCGCTAGAATGTCTTAAAATCGATCGGGGATCATGAATATATATACTTTATGGGGTCCCAGACCGATATTTCGATGAGTTACAAACGGAATGACAAACTTATATATACCCTCTATCACTAACAAAGAAAGTCTCCCTGGTGTCACCCTCCGATCTTCATGAAATTTGGATATGTTGTTAAGAACGAAAATTAATTCGATACGTATTTTTTTTAGCGGCCCAAACTTATTTTTAGGGTGATCGATTTGTATAGAGGGGAAATTGACCTTTTTCAGTTTTTGACGATTTACGCCTATTTAAACAAAATAAATATATGCATGTGTGGTATCAGATTAAAGGTATTAAAAATATCTATCTCGTGGTGCTAACAACGGGCCAAAGAAGTTAATGTTTTTCGACTTATTAACAAAAATATCCAAAAATTTTGGTATTTTACTCAATATATCGAAAAGTTGTGTATGTTAGGACACGTTCTTAGCACAGGTAGATAGGTTTTCCAAAGACCTTTCATTTAGTATGTAACATGACTAGGTTTCTTTGCATAATATAGGAGATAAACGAAAAAAACTGAAAAATGGCCTTGTCTTCCCCCCCTCATTTTTACCCCCTAAATATGAATTTGGGCCGCTAAAAAAAATACGTGTCCCTTTATTTTTTCTGATCTACAAAATAAAACCAATTCCCTAAAGATCCGCGGGTGACACTAGGGAGACTTCCCTTGTTAGTGGGGGGTATAAAAAGCTTGTAAAATTACAAGGAATTGTTGTCAAATAGGAAGTATCAAAAAAAAAGTTACAAACATTTCTTGTCGTTTTACAAGGCTTTTTTTTAGTATATGATCATAGGCAGGTTAAGCAAATCACGTAAGGAGGAAAAAGTTTTTCCTGGAAGAACAAAACCAACCTCTGAAAAAATTTCGTTGTTTATATGTTTTTTTGTATTTTTGTCCGAAAAAGTTCAGAGTCTTGCACTTGGACCCAGAGGATAAGAAAATTCCATTTTTTTTAGGTTCGCCCACTTTTGTGGGCGTGGATATTAGAAAATAATTTATATAATGATGAAATTGTATAACTTTAATGCAAAAAAACATTATAAATGAATGTGGAAACATTTTTTAAGAGAGACAATGTGTACCCTAACGATTTCTAACTTAATTTGTTAACTTGTTTTTTTTACTGAAGTATTTTTTTGAGCGTACAAACTACTACACCTATAATTTCTTACTTTTTAATTAGTAATAAAATGTTTAGAAAATTAAAAAAAAAATCTCATATTTCAATTACCACCCAAAAATTCTTAAAAATCGTTAGCAGTATTAAATTTCTTTAAATAAAAATGTATAAATGAATTTTTTTATAGTTAAATAAATGTTTTATAAATAAGATATTTTTATTAAACATTTTTTTTAACTTTTATAAATTTATCTTAATTAATTTAATAATAAAATAAAATCAAACACTCCTAATATTTATTTTTATTGTGGAAAACTTTATTATTTATTCAAAATCAAAATTACATTTTAATTAAAATAAATAGTTTTTCTAAACACACATGTTTTTAAAATTTCTTTATACTCCTACAGTTGGGGTAGCCCATTAGTTTTTCTTTTTATATTTTCTTTGTTTTCTTCATTGTCGACCCGTTTTTCTTTCATATAAACAAACATACTTGACCCACTGTTCTATTATGGAAAAAATTGTCTCTATTTTAAACAATTCTTATACAAGTGGGGTTTGTTATTTTTTGTTTTATGTATACAAAAAAAAAATGCAACATTTATGCACTCAAAAAATATTTGTATATTATTCTACATACAAGCTAAAAGGCATTTTTTTTTTTTTTAACAAAAGGAATGACTAAGTAAGGTAGGTTGGTTGGATGGTTGGTGGTAGTGGCCAATTGCCCTGCCCTGGCTGGTTAAATGTCTGAAGTATCCATTAGTTTTCAAAAACAAAAAAAAAAAAACTATTGTTTAGAATTTTTAAACAAAAAAAAAAAAAAAAACACAGAAAATTGTTAAAAGACAAAAGCGACCACTTGTGGGGTTATTTTATGTTTTCATATTATTTTTCTTCAAATTTTTTTTTTTTGTTCTTTTTATGACCTCCTAGTAGAAGAGGGTAAATAAGTTTGTCATTCCGTTTGTAACTCTTTGAAATATACATTAGAGCACCAGTATCTGCATAATTGAAGTTTTTTATCCGAAATTTGTAAAATTCAGAACTAGTTCGGAAAATTTTCACCAAAAATTCTAAACTTTGATCGAATTGCGCCATGGATTAAAATGGTCTGATTTGCAGTGAATAAAATATGTACTTAAAAGTTGCAAATCTGCACTAAATGAGCATTTAAAATCAATATATGCATTTTTACCAATATATGCACACCCAAAAAAAACGTGGGTATTCAATACTAAAAATTTAACTAAATTTTAGTTCAAAAGGACCTAGTGCAGAAATTGGTAACCAATACTAAAAATTTTTACTAATATTATTCAAAAGCAGTAAATATTACTAATTTTAGTACTTTGAAGATACTAAAATTAGTAACTAATTAGTAGTTTTTTGTACAACATCACTTACTAAACCCTTTACTGTAGAATTATTTTGAGTGCAAAAACACATCGATGTCATTTTAAGACAAATTTATTGATTCGGGAAGATAATTGGTCGATATCGCTTTTAGACTATGGACAAAAAACATGCATTTGCAGAAAAATCGCAGCCCTACTGATCAGTGATCGATTCTAAGACATTAAAGCGATATCCGCCTGTATGTGAAAATGGCGATTATGCACAAATATTACACAGATATGACTGTAACTTAATATATTTACTTGTTGTTGTCCCGAGTTGGTGTAGGTATTGTATTTAAGCGATATCGGCTTAGCAGTTCAAAAGTTATGAACGAAAATCTAAGGACGCCTCGAAAAGTTTGGTGCATTCAACATAACCTAAAAATATAAAATGCTTCAATTCGATTGCTGCTTGACATTTGTGAACTAAATTCGATACTAAAAGGTATATTTTTATTTACCCCAAAAGTTTTTTTCACAAAATTTGTTTTTTCACCAAAATTTTTTTTCCGCGCAATTATTTTTTGCAAATAATCTTTTTGACATTGTGGACGGTATAAATACGTTCGGCAAGGTCGAATTTAACTTTTTTACTCGTTTTTTTATACCCTCCACTTAGTGATAGAGGGTATATATAAGTTTGTCATTCCGTTTGTAACTCATCGAAATATCGGTCTGCGACCCCATAAAGTATATATATTCATAATGCCCGATCGATTTTAAGACATTTTAGCGATGTCCGTCTGTCTCTCTGTCTGTCTGTCTGTGGAAAATGTTCTCGCGAACAAAATATTTCACAGAGATGACTGAAACTTAACATATATATTGTAAGTTCTCCCGAGAAGTTTGGTATTGCATTTGAGCGATATCGGTTCAGCGGTTCAAAAGTTATGAACGAAAATGTAAGCACACCTCAAAAATTTCAGTACATTCAACATAACCTAAAAATACAAAATGATTTAATTCGGCTTCTGGTTGACATATGTTAACATAATTGAACACCAAATGGTATTTAAACAAGTACGAACATATTTTTTGACAAAAAAAGAAAAAAATAGCGGATTTTTTTTTTTTACCAAAATTTTTTTTGCGGAAATTTTTTTTCAATTTTTTTTTTTTCAAAAGTAATTTCCTTTTAAATAAAGTTGTTTGCAATAATCTTTTTGAAATTGTGGAGGGTATCACTACATTCGGCAAGGCCGAATTTAACTTTTTTACTTGTTTTCAAATAAATTATTTTTACCAATTTTTTCCCCCAAATTTTTTGGACGATTTTTTTTTTAACAAAATATTTTGTTATCGGATATTTTTGTTGCCCAAATTTTTTCTCAAACAAATTTTATTTTAATAATAATTTTTACATTGTGCAGGGTATCCGAAATTCGACAAGTTCAAATTTTACTGTTTTACTTTGTTTTTTTTGTACTTTTTTTTTTTCATTTAAAGTATTAAATACTTTTGATAAGTACAAAATGGAAAGGCAAGTTTATAAACAATTGTTAAAATATGTTCTTCACTTTTTTATTTTTACATATGTTCACAAAAGTTGCTGCTGATTTGCTTCAGTTGACTTTTGTTATAAGATTTTTTTTTTTTTTTTTGAAAAAAAAAGGAGTCAAGTGGTCAATAAACTACTGCAGTGATTTTTTTTGTTAAGAAGAAAAAAAAAAGAAAATTATCTGGTTTAATGAAAATTTCTTTTAAATTTTTCTTTATAAGTTGACTTAATAAGTTCAAAGTAAATTATGTTAATCATGTTGAGTCTTATAGATTTTTTTTCTATTTCTAAAATTCAAGTGTTTCTAGCATGTAGAGATTAATACAATGCACCAATTTTTGATTATTTTTGGCAATGAAAGTTTTACATTTTTTTAAATAAATACTTCATTCAAATTCTATAATAAAATCTAAATTGAATTAGAAAAAAATCTTTAAAATGTCTGATATAATTAAGACCCCCCACTATAAGTGATGATGTTATACATAAGTTTGTCATTCCGTTTGTTAACACATTTAGATATTTAAGATATACACTATGCGGCATAAAATACGTAAAAAATTTTGTGAAAAAAAAAAATTTCCGCGGAAATACAATTTTTTGGTGAAAAAAAAAAAATTGGTGGAAAGACTTTTTGGGTGAAAAATAAAATCATGAATAAACTTCACAATTAAAAAAACTTGTGAATTTCCGCGGAAACAAAATTTTTTAGCGAAAAAAAAAAATCGGCAGAACAAAATTTTTTGATAACAAAAAATTTTGTTTGCGAAAAAATTTTTGGATGAAAAAAAAATTTTGCGAAAAAATTATTTGGGGTAAAAATATTGGTAAAGAAATTAATTTTGAGCAAAAAAAATGTTTATAAAAATTTCCACGGAAACAATTTTGGAAAAAAAAATTGCTTAAATAATTTTGTTCGGTAAAAATTTAAAAATTTTACTAATTTTTTGTTTGAGTGTAAAATTTTTTTCGAGTGTAATTTTTTTTTTTTTAACGTAAAAATATTTCTGAGTGACAAAAATACTCTGTAAAGTAATTTTGTGGCTTATCATTGTTTTTAACGCTTGTTTTTTAAAACTCGGGTTTTTCTACACGTGAATTTAGGTGAAGCCAATCTGAAATTCAGGATTTTGATTATAACTTTTAAACCACTAGACCGATTTGGCTGAGATTTAAAACGAACCGGGCTAGAGGAACGACAAATATGTATGCTGTACTTCAGCACCCTTAGAATTAAGGTTCGAAGGTTACCGTGTGTTTTATCGCGTAAATTCGCGAAAAACCCTTGCAAAAATTCACTCTTTTGCTTATAACTTTTGAAACACTAGACCAATTTTGCTGGATTGCAATACCAACCTGACCAGGTAAATGCCCAACATATATGCCAAACTTCAGGAGTCTGCGTAAAGTCTTTCAAAAGTTAGGGTGTTTTCAACAGACAGACAGACGAACAGACGGACGGACGGACTTCGCTAGATCGTCTTAAAATCGATCGAGGATCATAAATATGGGGCATTCCATGTCAAATCACACACTTTGAAATTTTTTTTTTTTTAGATTTTCCCAATTTGTTTACAGTTTTTAGTACCCTTCGAAAACTCCTACGTGGTAAATTTTCAGATTTTTTTTGATGACCCGTTCAAAAGATATAGAATTTTTAAAAATTGGTAGTTTTTTCCTTTACTCAAACTTCTTTACTTATAACTTTTTCAATAATGGTCCAAATTTCAATTTTTTTTTTTTTAATTTTTGTTTTTTACGTACTTTTTAAAAAAATCCCAAAAAATTCTTAAAAGCACTCTAGTATGCGACTTTTAAGTTTTAAAATTTAAACCTCATTTTTGAAAATGTTTGTACTCTTCGATTTTTTTGAAATTTTTTTGTGTAAAACTTCTATCGATTCTACAAATTTTTTGCCCAGGAGTATAGTGGGATAACGATTATTACTATTTTTTAAAATTTTTTGAAAAAACTTATTGTAATTTTCAAATCTTAAAATAATTTCTACTGCTGCAATGGTGCGTCATAGAGGGGTCATTTATAAGACCAACCCCAATGAATTTTTACGTCTTAACATTTCTTTGGAACAAACTAATACCCTATCTCCAATTTTTAAAGGGGCTCCCACACAAAACCACATTTTTAAATTTTCTCCAACCATTCTAACTGCCCTAATAGTGCCCTTAGAGCAACAAAATGTATGACCGACCCACAATATTTTTTTAGTCCCACACAAAACGACATTTTTTAAAATTTGCTCCAACCATTCTAACTGCCCTAAAGTGCCCTTAGAGTAACAAAATGTATGACCGACCCACAATATTTTTTTAGTCCAAACATTTTCTCTGAACACACCTACCCTCTATCTTTAACTGTTAAGGCGGTCCCCATACAATCTTTTTTATTTTTTGTAAATTTGTTTTATTTAATCCGCTTCTACCGGTCCAATGCATTGCAATGGTGCGTCCGAGAGGGGTCATTAGTAAGACCGACCCCCATTTTTTTTTACACTACAACATTTTTTTAAAACATACCTACGCCCTATCTCATCTCCCTACTCCTATATCACTAGAGTGGAGGGTATAAAAAGCACATTGCGGAGGCTATTCATAGATTCGGCCACGTCTAAGTTGAAAATTTGAAAAGTTCGCAATATCTCGAAAACTGTTCTACTTTTGAAACTTTGTATTTTATTTCCAAATTCAGCGCAAGATGAGTGGATCAAAAACTCTGTAAACTTATGTTATTCATTATTCTTTTACAATTTTTACTTTATTCTATTACAAAATATTTTCTTAAAGTTCGTCATTGTAAACATGGTATAAATTAAATAAATTTTTTCATAAAAAAAAATTTATTTTTATTAAAAATTAATAAAGATTCAATCATTTAATCATCTTTTTATAATATTTCTCAATAAACAATAATGTGTTGAAATTTTTTACCCAAAAAAAAAGAAGAGTTTTATCAAACTTTTGTTGAATTATTAAATTAACGAAAATTCGTAACATGGGCAAAAAGTTCCCTCTTGAAGAATCAATTAAAACACGTTTCCATCGACAGGATTTAATAAATCAGTATGGTTTACAGAGTACTTTTAATAAAGTAAACTCTTTTTTATTGCTGAAAATTTAAAAAGTTAGCAAAATCTCGAAAACTGTTTTACTTTTGAAACTTTGGACTTTATTTGCGGATTTAGCGCAAGATTTGACATCGCAAAAAATTTCAAAATATCGTGGGTCAAAATATCTTTAAACTAATGTTATTCATTGTTCTTTTACAATTTTTACTTTATTCTATTACAAAATATTTTTCTAAAATACGTCTATGCAAACGTGGTATAAATTAAATAAATTTTTTCATAAAATAAAATTTATTTTTATTAAAAATTAATAAAGATTTAATCATTTAATCATCTTTTTATAATATTTCTCAACAAACAATAATGTGTTGAAATTTTTATAATCCAAAAATAACATAGTTTTATCAAACTTTTGTTGAATTATTAAATTAACGAAAATTCGTAACATGGGGAAAATAGTTCCCTCTTGAAGAATCAATTAAAATACGTTTCCATCGACATGATTTAATAAATCAGTTAACAATATCTCGAAAACTGTTTTACTTTTGAAACATTGGACTTCATTTGCGGGTTTAGCGCAAGATTTTACATCGAAAAAATATACAAAATGTCATGGATTAAAATCTCTATAAACTAATGTTATTCATTATTCTTTTACAATTATTACTTTATTCTATTACAATATATTTTACTAAAACACGCCAATGCAAAAGTGTTAAAAACAAAAGAAACTTTTCATAAAATAAAATTTATTTTTATTAAAAATTAATAAAGATTTCATCATTTAATCATCTTTTTATAATATTTCTCAACAAACAATAATGTGTTGAAATTTTTAAATCCAAAAATAACATAGTTTTATCAAACTTTTGTTGAATTATTAAATTAACCAAAATTCCTATTAACAAAAAAAAATCTAACAAAAGAAGCTTAAAGAAAAAAAAAAATTAAAACAAATGTTAAACTTCTTATAAATGTTTAGTTTTTAAAATCTTTTTTTTAATGTTTTGCTGTTTAATTAATGACTTTAAATAAACTATTAGGGCTACTTTTTTTGTGTTTAAAATTTTAATTAATTACAAATTAATTCAAATTTTTTGTAAAAATCATATTTGGGGTAAAAATATTGGTAAAGAAATTAATTTTGAGCAAAAAAAATGTTTATAAAAATTTCCACGGAAACAATTTTGGAAAAAAAAATTGCTTAAATAATTTTGTTCGGTAAAAATTTAAAAATTTTACTAATTTTTTGTTTGAGTGTAAAATTTTTTTCGAGTGTAATTTTTTTTTTTTTAACGTAAAAATATTTCTGAGTGACAAAAATACTCTGTAAAGTAATTTTGTGGCTTATCATTGTTTTTAACGCTTGTTTTTTAAAACTCGGGTTTTTCTACACGTGAATTTAGGTGAAGCCAATCTGAAATTCAGGATTTTGATTATAACTTTTAAACCACTAGACCGATTTGGCTGAGATTTAAAACGAACCGGGCTAGAGGAACGACAAATATGTATGCTGTACTTCAGCACCCTTAGAATTAAGGTTCGAAGGTTACCGTGTGTTTTATCGCGTAAATTCGCGAAAAACCCTTGCAAAAATTCACTCTTTTGCTTATAACTTTTGAAACACTAGACCAATTTTGCTGGATTGCAATACCAACCTGACCAGGTAAATGCCCAACATATATGCCAAACTTCAGGAGTCTGCGTAAAGTCTTTCAAAAGTTAGGGTGTTTTCAACAGACAGACAGACGAACAGACGGACGGACGGACTTCGCTAGATCGTCTTAAAATCGATCGAGGATCATGAATATGGGGCATTCCATGTCAAATCACACACTTTGAAATTTTTTTTTTTTTAGATTTTCCCAATTTGTTTACAGTTTTTAGTACCCTTCGAAAACTCCTACGTGGTAAATTTTCAGATTTTTTTTGATGACCCGTTCAAAAGATATAGAATTTTTAAAAATTGGTAGTTTTTTCCTTTACTCAAACTTCTTTTACTTATAACTTTTTCAATAATGGTCCAAATTTCAATTTTTTTTTTTTAATTTTTGTTTTTTACGTACTTTTTAAAAAAAATCCCAAAAAATTCTTAAAAGCACTCTAGTATGCGACTTTTAAGTTTTAAAATTTAAACCTCATTTTTGAAAATGTTTGTACTCTTCGATTTTTTTGAAATTTTTTTGTGTAAAACTTCTATCGATTCTACAAATTTTTTGCCCAGGAGTATAGTGGGATAACGATTATTACTATTTTTTAAAATTTTTTGAAAAAACTTATTGTAATTTTCAAATCTTAAAATAATTTCTACTGCTGCAATGGTGCGTCATAGAGGGGTCATTTATAAGACCAACCCCAATGAATTTTTACGTCTTAACATTTCTTTGGAACAAACTAATACCCTATCTCCAATTTTTAAAGGGGCTCCCACACAAAACCACATTTTTAAATTTTCTCCAACCATTCTAACTGCCCTAATAGTGCCCTTAGAGCAACAAAATGTATGACCGACCCACAATATTTTTTTAGTCCCACACAAAACGACATTTTTTAAAATTTGCTCCAACCATTCTAACTGCCCTAAAGTGCCCTTAGAGTAACAAAATGTATGACCGACCCACAATATTTTTTTAGTCCAAACATTTTCTCTGAACACACCTACCCTCTATCTTTAACTGTTAAGGCGGTCCCCATACAATCTTTTTTATTTTTTGTAAATTTGTTTTATTTAATCCGCTTCTACCGGTCCAATGCATTGCAATGGTGCGTCCGAGAGGGGTCATTAGTAAGACCGACCCCCATTTTTTTTTACACTACAACATTTTTTTAAAACATACCTACGCCCTATCTCATCTCCCTACTCCTATATCACTAGAGTGGAGGGTATAAAAAGCACATTGCGGAGGCTATTCATAGATTCGGCCACGTCTAAGTTGAAAATTTGAAAAGTTCGCAATATCTCGAAAACTGTTCTACTTTTGAAACTTTGTATTTTATTTCCAAATTCAGCGCAAGATGAGTGGATCAAAAACTCTGTAAACTTATGTTATTCATTATTCTTTTACAATTTTTACTTTATTCTATTACAAAATATTTTCTTAAAGTTCGTCATTGTAAACATGGTATAAATTAAATAAATTTTTTCATAAAAAAAAATTTATTTTTATTAAAAATTAATAAAGATTCAATCATTTAATCATCTTTTTATAATATTTCTCAATAAACAATAATGTGTTGAAATTTTTTACCCAAAAAAAAAGAAGAGTTTTATCAAACTTTTGTTGAATTATTAAATTAACGAAAATTCGTAACATGGGCAAAAAGTTCCCTCTTGAAGAATCAATTAAAACACGTTTCCATCGACAGGATTTAATAAATCAGTATGGTTTACAGAGTACTTTTAATAAAGTAAACTCTTTTTTATTGCTGAAAATTTAAAAAGTTAGCAAAATCTCGAAAACTGTTTTACTTTTGAAACTTTGGACTTTATTTGCGGATTTAGCGCAAGATTTGACATCGCAAAAAATTTCAAAATATCGTGGGTCAAAATATCTTTAAACTAATGTTATTCATTGTTCTTTTACAATTTTTACTTTATTCTATTACAAAATATTTTTCTAAAATACGTCTATGCAAACGTGGTATAAATTAAATAAATTTTTTCATAAAATAAAATTTATTTTTATTAAAAATTAATAAAGATTTAATCATTTAATCATCTTTTTATAATATTTCTCAACAAACAATAATGTGTTGAAATTTTTATAATCCAAAAATAACATAGTTTTATCAAACTTTTGTTGAATTATTAAATTAACGAAAATTCGTAACATGGGGAAAATAGTTCCCTCTTGAAGAATCAATTAAAATACGTTTCCATCGACATGATTTAATAAATCAGTTAACAATATCTCGAAAACTGTTTTACTTTTGAAACATTGGACTTCATTTGCGGGTTTAGCGCAAGATTTTACATCGAAAAAATATACAAAATGTCATGGATTAAAATCTCTATAAACTAATGTTATTCATTATTCTTTTACAATTATTACTTTATTCTATTACAATATATTTTACTAAAACACGCCAATGCAAAAGTGTTAAAAACAAAAGAAACTTTTCATAAAATAAAATTTATTTTTATTAAAAATTAATAAAGATTTCATCATTTAATCATCTTTTTATAATATTTCTCAACAAACAATAATGTGTTGAAATTTTTAAATCCAAAAATAACATAGTTTTATCAAACTTTTGTTGAATTATTAAATTAACCAAAATTCCTATTAACAAAAAAAAATCTAACAAAAGAAGCTTAAAGAAAAAAAAAAAATTAAAACAAATGTTAAACTTCTTATAAATGTTTAGTTTTTAAAATCTTTTTTTTAATGTTTTGCTGTTTAATTAATGACTTTAAATAAACTATTAGGGCTACTTTTTTTGTGTTTAAAATTTTAATTAATTACAAATTAATTCAAATTTTTTGTAAAAATCATAAATAGTAGTAGATACACAAAGTAATAAACATGAAAAAATATATTTAAGAAAAAAAAATGATTATCGGTTAGTTTTTTTATGTTTTTAAATATTTAACACACTCACAGAAAAAAATAAAAAAAAACTGTAACTAATGAGGGGCGTTAGTTAAGTGTCAAACCCCAAAATTGTAAGATATATGTATTTTTATATTGAATATTTTTTTCTGGTAGTTTTTTTGAAGCATTTAATGTTTAATTTATGGTGGGTAAAAAAATTTTGTTTTAAAAAATTCTATTATAAGATAAACTAATGGAAAAGTTTTTTTCAAGTACTAGAGTTTTTTTTTTTTTGGATCTCAAAACTGCTGTTTTTAATTAAAATGGAACAAAAAAAATATTATTAATAAAAAAATCTTTTTCTAAACATTATTTTATATGTTAATCAACAATTATTTTTAATTAAATATGTAGTAACAAGTACTAGAATATCATAAGTACCCTTCTAAGTTTACCCCAGCAACCATTTCAAACTCCCCCTCATTTTTTTTTTCAAGTTTTTATACGATGAATTGACATATGCGCTTCATTAAAAGCCAAAAATAATGAAACATACATTTGAATTAACAAAAAAAATAAAAATTTCGTCATAATTTTTACTCATCTACAAATATTAAAAACTATATGTTAATTTTACTATAGAAATCATTCATCATATTGGCCTTTCATAGTTTTGTAAACAAAATAAGAAATCTTTTTGAATTTTTTTGTTTGTTCTAATGAAGTCAGTACATAATTTTCATATGCAGTATTTTGTAATCTTTTGAAAAAAATATTCAAAAAAAATTCCAAATTTTTTTTTTTTTAGCTAACTGTCAGTTTTATGTGTGGAAAAAAATGATGAACTACTTAATAGGGTAGACAAACAAAGAACATTTAAACAATTTTAGCATTTTTTTTTTCAAAAACGTTGTTTTTTTATTTTTAGTACCAAAAGGTACATAAAAATAAAATGTATTTATTCGGCCTTTATATATGTATATATATTCGATTAGAGTTTTATTCTAGTTCGAGGCCCAAAAATATTTCTATTTATGATATTGTCATAATAGAGTATTTTTAATTTATTGCTTTAAAAAAGTTACTATCTCATAGTATGTCTGTACTGATCAGTTTCATCCCCACTAAAGGAATCTTCAGCAGACTTTAGAGAATCATCGTTGGTCAATCAAACATCAAACCAGACATAATATTTGATATATTTCCCAAGTTATATGAGAAGTACTATTATGAAGGTCCGAAATCTGTTTTCCAACAAAAATAACTCTTTTAAAGCAAAAATTGTATATATTAAATCACCGTCGGTAACTATTAATATATGTGTTGCTGTTATTTTACAATAACAACAGTGCCTAACCAAACAATAGTGTTGGTAGGATAAGTCGTACTAAACTTTGTGTTAAATGTTGTTTTTTTATTTTTAGTACCAAAAGGTACATAAAAATAAAATGTATTTATTCGGCCTTTATATATGTATATATATTCGATTAGAGTTTTATTCTAGTTCGAGGCCCAAAAATATTTCTATTTATGATATTGTCATAATAGAGTATTTTTAATTTATTGCTTTAAAAAAGTTACTATCTCATAGTATGTCTGTACTGATCAGTTTCATCCCCACTAAAGGAATCTTCAGCAGACTTTAGAGAATCATCGTTGGTCAATCAAACATCAAACCAGACATAATATTTGATATATTTCCCAAGTTATATGAGAAGTACTATTATGAAGGTCCGAAATCTGTTTTCCAACAAAAATAACTCTTTTAAAGCAAAAATTGTATATATTAAATCACCGTCGGTAACTATTAATATATGTGTTGCTGTTATTTTACAATAACAACAGTGCCTAACCAAACAATAGTGTTGGTAGGATAAGTCGTACTAAACTTTGTGTTAAATGTTGTTTTTTTATTTTTAGTACCAAAAGGTACATAAAAATAAAATGTATTTATTCGGCCTTTATATATGTATATATATTCGATTAGAGTTTTATTCTAGTTCGAGGCCCAAAAATATTTCTATTTATGATATTGTCATAATAGAGTATTTTTAATTTATTGCTTTAAAAAAGTTACTATCTCATAGTATGTCTGTACTGATCAGTTTCATCCCCACTAAAGGAATCTTCAGCAGACTTTAGAGAATCATCGTTTGTCAATCAAACATCAAACCAGACATAATATTTGATATATTTCCCAAGTTATATGAGAAGTACTATTATGAAGGTCCGAAATCTGTTTTCCAACAAAAATAACTCTTTTAAAGCAAAAATTGTATATATTAAATCACCGTCGGTAACTATTAATATATGTGTTGCTGTTATTTTACAATAACAACAGTGCCTAACCAAACAATAGTGTTGGTAGGATAAGTCGTACTAAACTTTGTGTTAAATGTTGTTTTTTTATTTTTAGTACCAAAAGGTACATAAAAATAAAATGTATTTATTCGGCCTTTATATATGTATATATATTCGATTAGAGTTTTATTCTAGTTCGAGGCCCAAAAATATTTCTATTTATGGGAAATATATCAAATATTATGTCTGGTTTGATGTTTGATTGACCAACGATGATTTTCTAAAGTCTGCTGAAGATTCCTTTAGTGGGGATGAAACTGATCAGTACAGACATACTATGAGATAGTAACTTTTTTAAAGCAATAAATTAAAAATACTCTATTATGACAATATCATAAATAGAAATATTTTTGGGCCTCGAACTAGAATAAAACTCTAATCGAATATATATACATATATAAAGGCCGAATAAATACATTTTATTTTTATGTACCTTTTGGTACTAAAAATAAAAAAACAACATTTAACACAAAGTTTAGTACGACTTATCCTACCAACACTATTGTTTGGTTAGGCACTGTTGTTATTGTAAAATAACAGCAACACATATATTAATAGTTACCGACGGTGATTTAATATATACAATTTTTGCTTTAAAAGAGTTATTTTTGTTGGAAAACAGATTTCGGACCTTCATAATAGTACTTCTCATATAACTTGGGAAATATATCAAATATTATGTCTGGTTTGATGTTTGATTGACCAACGATGATTCTCTAAAGTCTGCTGAAGATTCCTTTAGTGGGGATGAAACTGATCAGTACAGACATACTATGAGATAGTAACTTTTTTAAAGCAATAAATTAAAAATACTCTATTATGACAATATCATAAATAGAAATATTTTTGGGCCTCGAACTAGAATAAAACTCTAATCGAATATATATACATATATAAAGGCCGAATAAATACATTTTATTTTTATGTACCTTTTGGTACTAAAAATAAAAAAACAACATTTAACACAAAGTTTAGTACGACTTATCCTACCAACACTATTGTTTGGTTAGGCACTGTTGTTATTGTAAAATAACAGCAACACATATATTAATAGTTACCGACGGTGATTTAATATATACAATTTTTGCTTTAAAAGAGTTATTTTTGTTGGAAAACAGATTTCGGACCTTCATAATAGTACTTCTCATATAACTTGGGAAATATATCAAATATTATGTCTGGTTTGATGTTTGATTGACCAACGATGATTCTCTAAAGTCTGCTGAAGATTCCTTTAGTGGGGATGAAACTGATCAGTACAGACATACTATGAGATAGTAACTTTTTTAAAGCAATAAATTAAAAATACTCTATTTTTTCAAAAACTTTAGCAGTAATTTATAAATATATTAAAATTTGACAGTTTTTGTGTTAGAAATAAAATTGATGATATAATAAAGTAGTTTTTGGGGGTACGATTTTTTGTAGTTTTTTTCAAAAAAATAACCCCTAATGTTATAAGTAGGGCAAGTACTTTCATGAAAATGCATATTTTTACTCAGTACTGTAAATATAACATAAATTAAATATCTATCCGAATCAATGAATTTGCAATAAAATGGCATTGATTTGTAGTTGCATATTTTTGCATATTTTGGTATAGATGCATATTTTTGCATATTTTCATATAAATTTGCCTTTTTTTAATTTCATCAATATTTTTTCAAAACTTCCTTAGGAAAATTCAAAATTCTTATGAAAAAATATATTTATTTATATAAATCATATTCTGATGCATTTTTTTATAGAAAATTGATTCTGGAGGTATAATTTTTAGATTCTGAGAAATGTTTCCTATTTAAAATGTTTTTTTTAAGAAAAAAGTTAAAAAAAAGTTTTTAAAAATTGTATAAATATTTTTTTTCTAACTGAATTTTCATTTAGTCCGGTTTGAGTCCATATTAATTATTTCTGAGAAATAATAATTGTTGTACAATGAGAAAATCTTAAAAAAATCAAGTGACAACACAGGCTAAGTGGAGATGTCGACAGCTTTCGGAAGATGCCACCCTTCCATCATCAGCACTCCTTCGATTGCCACACACTTAATGTGTGTCAGATTAAAATTAGCCATTTAAATGAAACTTTTGAAGAAATTAAGAATTGGAATTACTCCTCTTTGTGTTGAATAACCCGTATTCACCATTAATTCGTGTTGTATTCATTTGGCAGACTTAATTCATCTTAACTTTTAACAGAGTTGTATTTTTCCCATTGTTAACCTTTAGTAGGACTTTTCAAGTCTTAAAAAATGTCCGTTAGGTTTGAATTTTTGTTTCATATTTCTAATTCTTAGAAATATTACTAAATTGCAATGTACCTTATTTTTTTTCTTTTATAAAATTTTTAACTTCCGAAATATTCAGTGACTCAAAGCAAAAACTTCTCAAGTAAAAAATATTTTACTAATTGTTTCCATTCAAAAAACATTTTTAGGAATTGTCGAGGGCCTTAAAGAATTGGACAAAGCCTAATTAATGTTGACAAATTATTTTTTTTAGAAAAAACAATCATTTTCAGATGCATATTTTTTAAGTTTTTAGTGCATATTTTGGATTTTTAGATGCATATTATAGGCACATATTTTCGTTTTTTAGATGCATGAAAGTACTTGCCCTAGTTATAAGTTTAAAATATATAAGTTTAAATTTATTAAACTTAAAATCCCAGCAAAAAAATGCATAAAAATTTGTCAATAATTGTTGTAAGAGCAACATTAAACATCACCTAATAAAATTCAAAAGCAACACACGTGAACATCTCCTTATTTAACATTGTTTACCTAATTGTTTACATTAGGTAAACATTTAAAATTTTAGAAAAAATAAAATAATTTCTTTCTGTAGAAGTTATTAATATGTAAACACAGCAGTAATAGAGCACATAATGAGTATTTGTCTAAGCATATCCTATCAATCAGACCTTCGAAGAATGAAATCCTTTTCGAATGAATTCTCAAAAAAATCCATTCAATTTTCATAGTCAGTGAATGCATTCGATTTCATAAATCAACATTGAATGCAGTCCTTGCAATTCATTCGATTGAATGCATAAAGAATGCATTCGATTTCTTGTTCATTCGATTTAGAAAAATCGAATGCATTCGATTTTTTATCACTGCGAATGCAATCGATTTTTAAAATATATAGACCAAAATGGAGCCAAATTTTGGTCCACAGTATCGTCTATTCTCTTTACATACGATGACCCTAATGGACTCTAATTTTGAATCCAAAAAAATTGGTGTTCCCGAAAACTTTAAAAGTGCACATATTAACTGCCTATACGACAAAAAAAAAAAAAAATGCGGAAAGTGTTAGCGATACTATGGACAAAAAATTGGCTCCGTTTTGCTTTATCTTGGTTAGTATTTTAAAGTTTTTTATGCAATGAATGAATAAGCCATTCGATTTTTCAAAATGAATGAAAAGAAAATCGATTGCATTCGCAAGTGAATGCATTCAATTTTTGAAAGTCGAATAAAAAATAAAACGAATGCATTCGATATTTATAAATCTAATGAGTCTAACGTGAATTCATTCAATTCGCTAAAATGTGATTGGGGAATGCAATCACTAAATTTTCACTTAGAATGACAAATCGAATTAAGGAATGAAATCCTTCGAAGCTCTGCTATCAATGAAGTGGTTGTGACATCTAAGGTGACGACCAGCCTGTGTTGTTAGTGGTATGAATATGGCAAAAGTATATGCGTGGTTCGATTTTTGTATGGATATTAATAAATAATCACAAACATATATAAAAATTCGTCGGAACCGATTTAAGCCTCAAGAAAATCATAATCTTTGCCTAAGCCTTTTTTAAAAAAATTGCGTTAAAACGTTAAAAAAAATTTATGTTACAAGCTTATCTCGAAAACGATGGGAGATATGAAAAAATTACTCAAAAGAAAAATTATTTATTGGGAAAAATGCAATAAAATTGCAAATATGTACACAATTTGCAATACATCTGCTGCCAAAAATAGCAATTTTAAATTCCGAGCTAATAACTTCGCGTTTTCAGTAGAAACAAGTCAGAGTGTTAAATTTGGGTGTGCCGAGTCTCCAACATGTAAAAAAAATAAAAAAAATTGACAGGGCCGTTTTTTTTAAATTTAAATTTTTTTATATTTACGCCCCAAAAAGGGGCTGGTCTAAGAAAATGTACCTTCCATATCCTCTTGGTGTAAGTGCATATCTATAAAGTTTATATGGCATAAAAATGATCTATTAATTGAAAAAAATATATACTAAAACAAGCATAAAAGTTAAATTCGATTTTTTTTTTGCCGAATCTATTAATACCCTCCACAATGTCATTTTTAAAGGATAGTAAATTTTTTAATGTAAGAAAAATTAACAATTTTGAATAGAAATATTTTATTTCGAGTAAAAAACTTTTTTTTTGTCATTTTTGTAAAAAAAAAAATAATTTACTAATTTTTTTTTTTGAGTGTAAAATTTTTTTCGTGTGTAATTTTTTTTAGCGTAAAAATATTTGACAAAAATACTCTGTAAAGTAATTTTGTGGCTTATCATTATTTTTAATGCTTGTTTTTTTTTTTTTTTTAATTCGGGTTTGAATTTTAGGTGAAACCAATCTGAAATTCAGGCTTTTGCTTATAACTCTATGAATACCCACCACAATGCCAATTTTAAAGGATAGTAAATTTTTTAATGTAAGAGAAATTAACACTATTTTGAATAGAAATATTTTATTTTGGGTAAAAAACTTTTTTTTGTCATTTTTGTAAAAAAAAAATAGTTTACTAATTTTTTTTTTGAGTGTAAAATTTTTTTCGAGTGTAATTTTTTTTTTGTGTAAAAATATTTCTGAGTGACAAAAATACTGTGTAAAGTAATTTTGTGGCTTATCATTATTTTTAATGCTTGTTTTTTTTTTAAACTCGGGTTTTTCAACACGTGAATTTTAGGTGAAACCAATCTGAAATTCAGGCTTTTGCTTATAACTTTTGAACCACTAAACCGATTTCGCTGAAATTCACTACGAATCAGGCTAGGAGAAAGGCAAATAAATATGCCAAGCTTTAGCATCCTCAGGATTGCCTTTCGAAAGTTAGCGTGTTTTTTATCTCGTAAATTCCCGAAAATTCATTTGCCGAAATTAAGTCTTTTGCTCATAACTTTTGAACCAATGAACCGATTTCGCTGGATTGCAATACCAACACGACCAGGTAAATCCTCAACATATATGCCAAACTTCAGGAGCCTCCGTAAAGTCTTTCAAAAGTTAGCGTGTTTTCAACAGACAGACGGACAGACAGACGGACATAGCTAAATCGTCTTAAAATCGATCGAGGATCATGAATATATATACTTTATATACTACACCAATATTTCGAGGTGTTACAAACGGTTATAAAATAAAGCATATTTTTTACAAACTTAACCCAGATTTCAATTGTTTACCTTTAGTAAACTATTAGGTAAATATTGTTTAATATTTAATAATAATATTAAAATATTTACTTGGTTTTCATAAAAATGTCAGGGTTTTTCTTGAAAAAAATCTATTGTTTACATTTTGTAGAGAATCAGTAAATAATGCAAAATATGAAATAACCCAGCAAAAACTTGGTAACGAGTTGTTTACATTAAGTAAACTATTAGGTAAATATTGTTTAATATTGCAATATAACTGATATTATATTTATTTAGTTTTCCTAAAAATGTCAGGGCTTCTCTTAATAAAAATATATTGTTTACATTATGTAAAGAATCAGCAACTAATGTAAAATACGAAACACGAAAAAAAAAAATCTAAGTAAATTTTTTATGTTTATATATATCTTAGTACGGTTCCAGCGAAAATAATTGTTTACATTATGTAAAGAAAGGCATAAATAATAGTAGTAAAAAAAATAAGTGAATTTTAAATTGTTTTGGGTTATAAAATAAAATGCATATTATTTTTTACAAACTTAACCCAGATTTTAATTGTTTACCTTTAGTAAACTATTAGGTAAATATTGTTTAACATTTAATAATCACTGATATTAAAATATTTATTTAGTTTTCATTTCAATTTTTCTTGAAAAAATCTATTGTTTACATTTTGTAAAGAATCAGTAAATAATGCAAAAAATAAAAAAAAGCTTAAAATTAAAGTAGACTTGATGTCTTTTTATCAAATTTTGAGTATGGTTACACTAAAATCTATTGTTATTGAGATTTAAAGTGGTAAAAAATCAATAAATTCTATTCTTTTTTATGCAAAATTTTTAAATTTTCAAATTTGACGAAATTCATTACTGAAACTATTGTATGATTTAAGTCATGTAATAAATAAGGTAAACAAAGTCCAGTTTTCTATTGTTAACCTAAGTAAATATTGTTTAATATTAAAAAAATAACTGATACTAATTTAGTTTTTATTTAAATGTCGGTATTTTTCTCACAGACTTAGCCCAGTTTTCAATTGTTTACATTAAGTAGACTAATAGGTAAATACTGTTTAACATTACAATATAACTGATATTATAATATTTTTTTAGTTTTCCTAAAAATGTCAGGATTTTTTTTAATAAAAATCAATTGGTTACATCATGTAAAGAATCATCAACTAATGTAAAAAATCGAAGTAAATTTTTTATGTTTATAAATAACTGACAAGGAAGGTCTTTCACAGGGCACCCACCGATTGTCCTGAAACTTGAATATGGAAATGAGGGAGGAAAAATAAGAGTTACCTGTTTTTTTATCTGCCCAATTTCAAATTTAAAAAGGGGTTGCCACCTTATAAAAAAATAAGGGCTTTCGGGAAAATTCGTATAAAAGTCGAACTAGTAGGAATTTCTGTTTATATCATGTAAAGATTCAGAAAATAATATAAAATATTTAATAGAGCTGAAAATTTAAGTAAAATTGTTTATAAATTTTTGTATTCTTTATTTCATCATAATCTAAACCTTACGGCCATATTTGAGTACGGTTGGCTTGCAATCAATTGTTTACGCTATGTAAAGAACGGCGTAAATAATATTAGTAAATAAAAATAGGTGAATTCTTATTTTTTTTGGATTATAAGTAAAATGCATATAATTTTCTTACATTTACCTTGTTTCTCTTTTTTAAGTACCTTGCATTTCTTAACTTTTAATCTCTGCATAATTTACATTTGAAAAAAATAAAATAACAACTTAACACTTAAGTGTAATAATTTTTAGTACTCAATTCTATATAGTGTTATTAGTTTTCAACATTAGAAAGTTATTTATACATTTTAACCATAAAGATGTTGGCAACTCTATTAAAAAAAATCTACAACTTTTCATATTTTATGTTAGCTACTGTTGTTGCTTAAATAAAATGTTGCTTCGTTCCTCTTTTTTTTCAACAAAAAAGTCATTTTGTCACGCAGTTTAAGGCGGAAATCCTATTTAAAATTTTGCAATAACAACAAATAACACAGCAAAGTCATTTTGTCAGACCAATGTAGCAGCCAAGCAGCCAGCCAGACATTTTACACCATCTAGCCATGGTTACAAGGGCTGGATTCTACTACTACTACTTGGCTATTGCATCACACAATACAACAAAAAAATAAAAAAACCGGCATTATCGAATTATTTTCATCCTCCACAATGTCAAAAATATTATTTGCAAAAAAAAAAAAAAATATTTTTTCAAAAAAAAATTCGCGGAAAAAAAATTTTGGTGAAAAAAAATTCCGCGAATTTTTTTCTTGTAAAAAAAATATAAGTGTACTTGTTTAAATACCATTCGGTATCCAATTCAGTTCACATATATCAACCAGCAGCCGAATTAAACCATTTTGTATTTTTAGGTTATGTAGAGTGTACCAAAATTTTCGAAATGTCCTTACATTTTCGTTCCTAACTTTTGAACCGCTAAACTGACATCGCTCAAATGCAATACCAAACGGCTCTGGGCAACAATAAATAAGTATGTTAAGTCTCAGTCATATCTGTGTAAAAGTTTGGCCTTGGTCGCCATTTTAACAGACATACAGACATCGCTAAAATTTCTTAAAATCGATATCTGATCTTTATGGGGCCATATCAATATTTCAATGAGTTACAAACGATATGACAAATTTATATTCACTCTTTACCACTAAATGCAGGGTATAAAAATAAATTGCAGTTAAAAAAAAAAAGAAGAGTCAGAGTCAGAGTCAGAGTCAGAGTCAGCCATTCAGGCAGCCAACGAACTATGTTAAACTAACCACGTTAAAATATTTAAGTTTACAACAAATATAGCCACATTGGGACCACCCTTTAAGATAAACAATATAAATACACAGAGTTTACACTTTGCATATATAAAAATAAAGTTATATAAACATAAATACAGGTGTTGTTTAATACAAGGTGGTCTAGTAATTTAAAAAAAAAAATAAAAAATTAAAAAAAAGGACCAAAACATTTGATAAAAAAAAAAAAAGTTTCAACAAAACTAAAGTAAAAGCAATTTTTATGCAAATATTTTATATGTTAAGTAACTGTAAACATCCCAAGATATTTTTATGCTGCCAAAAAAAAAGTTGAAAAAAATCCTTAATAAGTAAAAAGATTTTAAGTAGAAGAATAAGCAGGAGCAGGAAGAGCCAAGTTGATGATATTGTATAGTGTCTGCAAATGTCATTGGCATGATTCCTATTTTATGTCTTTGTTGTTCTATTTTACACAATGTCCTGTAAATATACTATAATATGACATTTAAACAGTTAACATTAACTCAATCTTTCGACTATACTCATAGTTTTTTTTAACCTTATATGGAAAAAGGAGCAAAAAAGGATAACTAAAAGTTTGTTTTGGATAGCCCCAGGAATGGTGTTGATTTAGTTCGGCTTAAGGTCATAATTTAGAGAAAAATATTGTTAAATAAAAACTCTGTTTTTAATTTTTCACTAAAATTTTTGTTTTTTTCCGATATTTCAGTCAATCATCGTTGACCATCATCAGGGATTTTAAAAAAATCAACAGTTTTTTTCCTGTGAGTTGAAAAAGCTCTTAAGTGGTGTGTAGGTTTTCGTCAAAAAAAAATATTGATAACTTTAAAAATATTTGAATTTCTATACCATGACCGTTTTCCTTATGCCTTTATGATACCTGCTTTTTTCAAGCTGCTTGTTGCTGCATTTATTAGGGTTTTCTATTGGAATTTCGATAAATACATAATTTTTGGTTCAAGTTATCGAAATTTTTATAGAAAAACCCTAATAAATGCAGCAACAAGTAACTTGAATAAAGCAAGTATCATACGCACTTTAATAAACCTACTATTACTATTGTTTACCTTGTGTAAAATATTACGTAATAATTGAAATTTTATATTGTTTATTAAATTCAATTCTTTTTATGATATTTTAACGTAATTTATTAAATTAAATAACAAAATTTTCTTGTTTACGCCAAAAATTAATTGTTTACATTATGTAAAGAATTTGCTAACAAAGCCAAATAATAGAAATTATAAAATTGTTTGAAGATATTAACGTACTTGTTAAAATTCAAGTTATAATTCACCCAGTAATCCGTTGTTTTCCACCCAATGTAAAAAATTTTACAAATAATATTATATATATGCAAAACATGAAAAATCAATTTACTTATAAAATTTTAGTTTTGACACTAAAAATTAATTCCTTATCATGCAACAATTGGACTTACAAAGCAAATCTTTATTTTTAATAATAAAAAAATCTTTTTCAAAAACTCCATTGTTTACACTATGTAAAGAGTTTAAAAAATGCTGAAAAACATGGAAAATATAAGCTTTGTCCTTAACTAGGCTAGGTTTTCCTTTTTTTACCTCGAGTAAATTTTTAAGTAAATATTAGAAAATTTGATAAATCCACAATTTTTTCGATTTTACAAATAATTTCTAAAATTTTCGTAAAAAATTTTATTGTTTACACTAAAAATTATTTGTTTACCAAAAGTCGAAAATTGGTTTATGTATCATAAAACAAAAAAATCATAAAATTTTAGTTGACACAATAGGTAATTTGTACATTGTTTACACTTTGTAAAGAATTTGAAAAATATAAGAAAATCAAAAAATTTTAGCTGACAGTTTGATAGTTATAAAAATTTAGGTAACTTTCTTACAATTGTTTACACTATGTAAAGTATTTAAAAAATATTGCAGAACATGAAAACTCGAAAATTATTAAGTATTTTTCATGGTTTTTTCTTAAAAATCATGAAATGTGAAACATGTAAGCAATGGTTTACGCTATGTAAAGAATTTAAAAAATAAAAATAAAAATTTTTTAGAAAAATTAAAATTTTTCTTTCACACTTTTCTCAATTCAAAACCATATATAACAAATCAAAAAATTATAATACATAATTATAATTAGAGCCTGATCTCGACTGTCTTTACAAAAACAATAGTTTAAAAAAAATGAAATTCAGTTGAGTTCACCTACAAAATTTTATTGTTTACATTAAAAAGTTATTGTTTACATAAAAAAGTTATTGTTTACATTAAAAAGTTATTGTTTACATAGCGTAAAGAATTAACTTTAAATAAACATTAGAAGATAAACCAATTTTAGCTGACAATTTGGTAGTTATTAAAATTAAAGTAGCATTCTGATAATTCTTTGCACTATGTAAAGAATTTGAAATACATTGAAAAATTAATAAAAAATTAACACACCCTAGGAGGTTTTTTTCTTCTAAATTGTGGAATTAACCATTCATTGTTTACAAATCGTAAAGAATTTGCAAAATATTGGAGATCATGAAAACTAATTGAATTTGCTTACAAAACTCTATTGCTTCCACTTAAAAATAATTGTTTACATAATGTAAAGAATTGACTTTAATAGAAATATAAGAAGATTTGCACTATATAAAGATTTTAAAAAATTAAAATATTAAATTCACTGAATTTTCCTTCAAAATTTTTTTGTTTACATTAAAAAGTTATTATTTTCATTACAAAGTTATTGTCTACATAGTGTAAAGAATTGAATTTTAAATAAACATTAGAAGATAAACCAATTTTAGCTGACAATTTGGTAGTTATTAAAATTAAAGGCGCCCCAGTAGGCTAGTTGGTAGCGTGCTAGCCTATGAGTCTGGTGGTCGTGGGTTCGATTCCCACCAGAGGCCTTGGTCTGTTTCGCTACAACGAGACGAAGGTCATTGTTACCAGTTCTCGGTTAGGTAAAATTAGTATATGATTTGTAATTATATGGTAATTCTTAATCAAATAAAATAAAATAAAATAAATAAAATTAAAGAATGTTACTGATGTTACTGATAATTATTTACACTATGTAAAGAATTTGAAATATATTGAAAAATAAAGAAAAAATTAACACACACTAGGAGTTTTATTTCTTCTAAATTGTGGAATATAACATTCATTGTTTACAATTCGTAAAGAATTTTCAAAATATTGTAAACATTAAAATTAATTGACGTTTTCCCATTACAAAATTCTATTGCTTCCACTAAAAAATAATTGTTTACATAATGTAAAGAATTGACTTTAAAAGAAATATAAAAAGATTAAAACATTTTAGCTGAGAGTTTGATAGTTATTAAAATTGTACTAAAGTTATAACAATTGTTTACACTATGTAAGAAATTAAAAAAATATTGCAAAACATGAAAAATTTAAAATTTAAAAACTCTAGGTGGTTTTTTTCTTCAAAGTTATGGAAATTTTAGTTTTGTTCCTAATAATGCTAGATTCAGAGTTGTTTACCTTGTGTAAAGTATTAAGTAAATATTGCAAACTATTTAAACTCGAAATTTTCGCCAAAGGTCATTGCGGTTCACTTCCCATTCGAGGTTTATGTAATAGAATGTAAACAATACAAATAATTCATAATTTTTTATAGATTTTAGTTATTTTCTTTTTCAATCAAATTCTTACAGTTTTCTTATTAAAATCAATTGTTTACACTGTGTGTAAATAATTGCGGAAATCACACAAAATAATGTAAAACATGAGTTTTTTTTGTAAATATATTGATATCTAAGATATTTTTTGAATTTAATATATTGTTTACATTATGTAAAGAATTTTTAAAGTAAACAATGCAAACAAAGCAGAAAAATTTATATTTTATAGATTTCAGTTTCTTTTTTAGTTAATAAAATTTGAAAAGTTTTCTAATTAAAAACAATTTTTTACATTATGTTAAAAATTGTGAAATCAAGAAAAATAATGTAAAACATAAACATACAAATATATTGTTAAAAAATTTCTTGTAAAGAATTTAAAAATGATGCAAAAATATGCAACATTTGCAAAAAAATACATAATCTTCAAGTAACTAACAAAACATTATTAAATTTTTCTAATATTTTGTTTACAACATGTAAAGATTTAGGTATATAAGAAAACTTTATATATTAAAGAAAAATGTCATTAATTTTCCTTCAAAAATCTATTGTTGACATTATGTAAAAAAATTAGGTAAATAATACCATAAAAGAAAAACCATTAAGTGTGTTTAATTACTTTGAACTAGGATTTTTATTAAATACATTAATGGGTTAATCTACAACCTCACTACCACATTCACATATTTTAACTTCCGTTATTGAATAAGGGATTTTTTGTGATGCTGCTGCTGCTGTTGTTGTTGAATGGAAAAGCGAACGAACTGTGGTGGTACTTAGTAGTAGTTTAAGTGTTTTCTCGTTGTTTGTTTATTTTTGTAGCGAAAAATAAAAGCAAAAAATAAAAATTCTGAAAAGTACTGAGAAAAAAACCGGGGGTAAATATAATGTAAACTTTTCGGTAAAAAAAAAAATATAGTAGTAGAAAAATAAATACAACGCATAGTGGCAATTTTTATATACACTTTTTTTTCTGCATTTAAAGTGCTTATACTGGCATCTCCATTACACTACTTAAGCTTAAGGAAAAAAAAAAAATATTATAAACTGCAGCAGTTTCTTTTATTTTTGCTGTTGCACACATACAACGGCAACATTTATTTAAACTTGCAACCATTTTCCAAATAACAGCATCGTCGGCATCAGTAGCAGCCTCAGTACAAACAAGCTACTGTTGTTGATGGTTATTCACATACAGAGACACATTTTATTTTATTTTTTTTACACACATTTGTTTATATCAACAAGACCTCAGTTTAAGTTTTTTTTTGTACACAAAACCCCTAAAAAATTGCAAAAAAAAATTTTTTTCTTATTAAAAAAAAAATGTAGGTGAATGTACTTAAAATACATTGAATGCAGTTTGTTATAAACTACATTTTTAACAGCAACTACCCTATCCAATTACCACCCCACCCCCTCTGAAAACTTACAGCTTTTGTATTATATTTGCTTTTTGATCATATACATTTTATATACATTTACAATGTATTGTATATGTATTTAATGTAAGACTTTTTTCTTTTTTGTTTAGAACAAAAATGTATAGTATAGTAGCTTTTAAGCTTTTCTTTACAAACAAATTGTTGATTTTTTCTATACAATTGTCTGTGACAATGATGATTGTCTTTTAAATTATCAAAAAACACATTTAAAGAAATATATATATATTTTTTAAGACAAAAAATGAAACAAAATAAATGATAAAAATTGGCAAATAATCTGTAAGAAAAACTATAATAAAATACATTTTTTCTTATATCATATCATTGTTTACACAAATTGTCTACATAATAAATACAATTTATCCTTAAAAACTATCAAAAAAAAACAAAGAATTCTTTAAAAATTCATTTAATTTCAACTATAGCTTATAAAACAGGAATTACACAATTGTCTACATAATGTAAACAATGTCATTACATAATTTAACAAAGAATTCTTTAAAAATTCATGTTTTTTCAACTATAGCTTATAAAACAGGAATTAAACAATTGTCTACATAATGTAAACAATGTCATTACCTAATTTACACATTATTTACTAAATTATCTACATTATGTAAATAATAAATAATCTATTTTTTCGATTTAACAGGTATAACGCAGAGCTTTACATAATGTAAACAAATTCATTACATTATGTAAACAATTACATAGCCTTAAATTCCAATAAGAAAGAAAAATATTGTTATACTGAATATTTTTTTGCACATTTTTCATTATTTACATAATTATTTACATTTTGTAAATAATAGATTTCTGATATTTCTGTATTTTGTAAAAATAAATTAACTATATTTTTTATTAAACAAGAACTCCACAATACTTTACACAACGTAAATAATGTCTATTACATGATGCAAAAATTATGTAAAAATTACAGCGGCTTAAATTCCAATAAGAAAGTAAAAATATTGTAAAACAGATTATTTTTTTGGATTTTGCGTTATTTACATTTTGTAAATAATAGATTTTTAAAGAAATGTCACTACAAAATGAAAACATTATTTACGTAATTATCTACATTTTGAAAATAATAAATAAAATATATTCATTTTATTTTATTTACAATGAATTATACAAGTCTTTACATAATGTTAATTATGTCAATTTATAATGTAAACATAAAGTAAACAATGGCAACGACTAAAATTCGAATAAGAAATTAAAAATATTGTAAAACTGTTTTTAGGATGTTTTTTACATATTTACTTTATTTACATTTTGTAAATAATAGATTTATAAAGAAATAAAACAGAGATTTCACTATACTTTAATGTAATCAATGTCATTACATAATGTAAACATTTCATACTTAATTATTTATATTCTGTAAATAAAGTACATTTCTTATTAAAAATAAATTACACAACACTTTATACAATGTAAACAATGTCATTACATAATGTAAACAATTGTAGCGACTAAAATTTTAATATAAAAGTTAATATATTTGAATATTGTTTTTTGTACTTAGCATTATTTACATTTTGCAAATAATAGATTTCTGAAGAAATGTCATTATAAAATGTAAACATTATTTACTTAAATTTCTACTTTCTGTAAATAATTAATCAAAAATGTTTCTTATTAAAAAGGTTTTACACAATACTTTACATAACGTAAACAATGTAATTACAAAGTGTAAACATAAAGTAAGCAATGACAGCGACTTAAATTCCAACAAGAAAGTAAACATATTGTTAAACTATATAATTTTTTGTGGATTTTGCATTATTTACATAATTGTTTACATTTCGTAAATAATAGATTTCTAAAGAATTTAAACAAGAATTTCACAATACTTTACATAATTTAGGCAATGTCATTTCATTATGTAAATATTATTTACTTAATTATCTGCAGCCTAGTTAAAATTTACCCATTTTTCAGATAAAATCATATCCAATTATATACATCATAATATGTATAATGATATCAGATAATATATAAAAAGATGTTATTTGATCGAAAAATGGGCACGTTTTTTCGAGAGAATTCTGTAAATAATAAATCAACTACATTTCTTTTTAGACAAGAATTACACAATACTTTACATAATGTAAACAATGACAGCGACATAAGTTCCTATAAAAAAGTAAAAATATTGTTAAACTGAATATTTTTTTTTTAATTTTTCATAATTTTCTACATTTTGGAAATTCTAGATTTCTATGGAAATGTCATTACATAATTGTCAACTTAATTATCTACATTCTGTAAATAGCAAAACAAAAATATTTTATGTTAAACAGGAATTATATATTGCTTTACATAATGTAAACAATGATAACGACTGTTATTCCAATAAAAAAAGTAAAAATATGGTTGAATTGCTTATTTATTTTTATTTTGCATTATTTACTTAATTATTTACATTTGGTAAATAATAAATTTTTAAAAAAATGTCTTTACACAATGTAAACATAATTTTCCTAATTAACTACATTCTGTAAATAATAAATCAAATATGTTTCTTTTAAAAAAGGAATTTTGCAATACTTTACATAAAGTAAACAATGTCAACCCCATGTAGACAATGACAGCGACTTAAATTTTAATAAGAAAGAAAAAAATATTGTTAAACGGGATAGTTTTTTTTTGGATTTTGCATTATTTACATAATTATTTACATTTTGTAAATAATAGATTTTTAAAGAAATACTTAATTGTTATTAACATGAAATTTAAACAATTAAAAAAGTTAAATTCAGCCTTGCAAAATAAATTAATAGCCTCCGCAATTTCTAAAAGATTATTGGAAAAAAAATTTTTTTTTTAAAAAAATATTTCCGCGGAAATAAACATTTTGGTGAAAAAAAACCGCGGTGTTTTTTTGTAAAAAAATATGTTTGTACTTGTTTAAATACCATTCGGTATTTTACTCTGTTAACATATGTCAATCAACAGCCGAATTGAAGCATTTTGTATTATTAGGTTATCTGAATTATGTATCCTTACATTTTAGTCCATTATTTTTAAACCGCTGAACCAATTTCACTCAAATGTAATACCAAACTGCTAGAGACAACAACAAGTAAATATGTAAAGTTTTAGTTAAATCTGTTTAAAATTTTAGCCGTGATCGCCATTCCAACAGACAGACGGACATTGCTAGAATGTCTTATTGGTCTGGTACTTTATGGGGTACCAGACCAATATTACGATAAGTTACGGAAATACGAACTTATATATACCATCAACCACCAAGAAGAGGGTATAAAAAGTTTAAAAATTTTGAAATTTGAATTCATTTTAACTATAATTTTGATTTTTTACCCAATTGTTAACAAGATGTAAACTAACGAGAAGCATGTAAATAAATTTTGACTAACATCATTTTACATTTCATTATTTACGTAGTGTAAATATTCAAAAAAGTTTTATTTACTTATAAAGCATTTTTATTGAATTGTTTACATAATGTAAACAATAGATATTTAGAAGAATAATGTAAACAATAGATATTTAGAAAAAAAAAATAAAAAATTTACAAAATTTGATTTAATTTTAAATATATTTTATTGTTTACCCAATTCTTTACATATTGTAAACTAGAAAAGGTGTTTTGAAATCATTTTGTCTAAAATTCTTTCCCATTGAACCATTTACATATTGAAAAAATTATTAATTCAGCAATTTTTTAGAAACTTATTTGAAACTCACAAAAGTTAAATTTTTTACCGAATTCATTACATGATGTAAACTACCGCGGAGCGTGGAAGTAAATTTTGACTTATTCCTTTTTTTCATTATTTACATATTGTTAATGTCCAAAATATTTATTTACTCATTTAGTATTTTTTTTAATTGTTTACATAATGTAAACAATAGATATTTAGAAGATAAAAAAATTAAAAAATTTACTAAATTTGAATTAATTTTAAATATATTTCATTATTTACCCAATTTTTTACATATTTTAAACTAGAAAAGGACTCTTGAAAGCATATTAACTTGAATTTTACCATTTCATTATTTACATATTATAAAAATTAGCATTTGCTAATTTTTTTGTAAACTTATTTGCAACTCACAAAAGTTAAATTTTATTTAACTTTAGCATAATATAAATTAATTAATTTATTAAGTTTATAAAAAGCATAAACTCTCAAAATATTTGTTTACAATTTCCACTAGAAAATTCATTTGTACATTTTTTTGTTAACAAACAAAAAAATGTTTTCACAAAAAAATATATATTTTTCATAGAAATAAATTCTATGTTAGGAAAAATTTATGGAGCATCAAAGTTTATTCATATTTAGTACCATTAATTTAATGTGTATGTATGCAAAACATTTTTTCTACTATTAAACCACATTAAGGACTTCAAAAGTACTATCAAATGGTTAGCAACCTTTTTTTTTTTTTTGAATGTGAACAACCTTTTTTATGAAAAAAAAAATTGTATATAAAAAATGTAAAAATAAACTAACAAATAATAGAAAAAAAATATAAAAAAAATGTGTAGTACGAATATTTAGGTACCTTTTTGTAGATTTTTTTGCGGAAAGAATCAAAATTTTTAGTGTAAATAAGATTCTTTTTCTTTTTGCTCAATATGCAGAGATTTTGCACAAATTTACACAATCCTTGTGGATTTTTACACTTAATACAATCAAAAAATGTAAATAACACTCTAACTAAAATGATTTCAGTTTCCTACTATAAATTGGGTAAATTTACACAAATTGTGTAATTCTACTTAAAATTATTAGAAATTTACCCACCAAATAGTAGTATATAATTAGAATTTGTTGAAATTTACCCAATTTATAGTAGGAAACTGGACTCATTTTTTTAGAGTAAAGTAAATAAATGATTATGCTTAAAACTCAACCACTTCTTGATGCAACTGTAACATAACAAAAGCTTTGGCTACAAACGCAAATATTTCAACCTCATTTTTGAGGTTGTAAAAGTGGTTTTGTTAAAAATTTCTTACTTGAGTAGATTTTTTTTGTAGGTAGAATCAAGGTTTTATTTTAAAAATAGATTTTTTTATTCCGCTTAATAAGCATTGCTTTTTTCAAATTTAACAATGCAATCACTGAATATTATATTTTACACAAACTTTGTGGAATTTTACACTTAATACAATCATAAAATGAAAATAAGGTAAATTTAATTCGTAAAGTGGTATGCTTAAAACGCCACCACTTCTTGATGCAACGTATACATAAAAAAAACTGTAGCCATTACCGCAAATATCTTAACCTCAATTTTGAAGTTGTTCAAATTGTCAAAAATCAGCCAATTTATGCAGCCGGCGTTGTAATAGTGAGTTTAAATTCTGTTTTCGATATCAGCAGTTGTAACAACTGCAAATATTGCGTTCTAAAAACCTGATTGACCGTTTGTGATAACCTCAAAAATGAGGTTAGGTAATATACAGTTATGAAAACTACATTTTGGTATATGAAAGATGGTACACACGTAAAGATTAACTTTTTTTCTATACGTGTATGTAGTTTTTATTAAAAAAAATTATATAAAAAAAAAAATTGTGTATACTTATGTGTAGTTATCTGTTGAAGACGCGTTTTTTTCACAAACATATGTAAAATATTTGTTAATTCTATTGAAATTCTGTCATGCTGTAAAGTTAAAAACTTTTTCATTTCATTCTTTCCTCCAATCTCCCATTCTACCATAAAATTTTGTCATCAATTTGTGAAAATAAAAAGTTTACATACCTGTAAAGAGACAAGAGTAAAAAAAAGTTGCAAATTAGTTTTTTTCAAATATTTTTTTTTTTAATATAATTTTTTATAATAAATTTGTTTGTAGTTTATTAAAAAAGAAATATAGGAGAGGGAAAGTTTTAGACAATTTTTTTTTTGTTTGTTTTTTTTTTTGTCAAATTTGTTTATAAAAGACTTTTTAATTTAATAAAATTGTTCATATGTGTATTAAAAAGCTAAAAATAAAATATTTTTTTAAAATTGCGAAAACTACAGGGAACTTTTATATTTTAGAATATTTTAGTTAAATATTAGAGAAGAGTTTGAAGGGTTTTTTTTTTGAGATAAACAAAATTGTATTAAAATTATTTTATAATCTAGGTCAGTAATTAGAAGGGTACAAAAGCAGCTCATTTTGCCAGCTTATGTTGCAATTCAAAATAGTTTAATATTTAACTCGTTTGTCTAATATGGAATTCTTTACATAATTGTTTACGTTATGTAAACAATAGATGCAAAAGACATATTTAAATTATTATGAAAAGTTTGGCGAGTTTTTTTGATAAAAATGTATTAAAATTATTTATAATCTACCCCAATTACAATAAACCTTCAAAAGTAGTTAATTTTGCCAGTGTAAGTTGCCAAAATATGTACTTAAATTTTTATTATGATAAGCAATTTTAATATTTAACTGATTTGTCTTATATGAAATTCTTTACATAATTGTTTACATTATGTAAATAATATTAAAAATGTTATAAAAACTAAAAACGCTAAGGAATTTCATATATTTATTTAATTTACATAATTCTTTACACAATGTAAACAATAGTTTTTAGTGAAAAAAAATATTTAAATAGTTTTAAATAACAAAAAATTTAATTATTTATCTAATTCTGTATTGTCACTTAATTTACATGATGTAAGCAAAAATTTTTTGAAGAAATATTCATAAACTAAATTGTATTATAATTATTTTATAATCTAGGTCCGTACCTAATTATAATGGTTCAAAAGCAGCTTATTTGGCCAGTATGTGTTGTCAAGTCAAATATAAAATCTTATTTTTTTTATTAACTGTTTAATATTTAACTAATTTGTCTGACGTTATTTACATAATTGTTTACATTATGTAAACCATATAAAATTAAGCCATATTGAAATTATTTCGAAAAGTTTGACGGGTTTTTTTTTATAAAAATGTTTTAAAATTAATCATTATCTAGGCCAATTACAATAAAGCTTAAGAAGTAGTTAATTTTGCCAGTCCCGACTAAAAATAAATATACAGGTCCATACATAATTTGAAATTGAGCCATATATAATTTGATATGTCCCAACACGTATTTGGATAAAATAAGATGATGAAATTAGTGGATCAAAACAGCTCAAAATTTGTTATATTAGATTAAATATGATCGTTTTTCATCCGAATATTGGGTTTATCTAATTTGATATAATTGTATATAATTTTATATCATAAGATGAAATATGTAGAATTTTGCATAAAATTTTTTTTATTTATCTTCAAATTTATCCAAAATTTTTTTTTTCGGGAAATGCAAAAAAAATTGCAAAAAAAATTTGTGTCCGGGACTTAAAATTTAAAAAAAAAAAATCAAAATTAAAAAAAAAAATTATTAAAACTTTGTTAATAAATTTTTACTTCAAAACGCAAAAAATGTACCAAAAATGTTTTTTATCCAGGACTTAGAAAATTCTACAAAACTTTTTCAGGACTTGTAAAATTTTTCAAAAATTTGGCAAAATTTTTTTTTGTTTATATTATTTTTAATGAAATTCTTAACTCCAAAACGCAAAAATATTTTTGTGTCTGGAAATTTTAAAAAATTTTCTCGGGACTTACAAAACTTTTTCCCCCTATTCTTCACCATACATACATGTATATTTCATCTTGTATGAAGTCGGACATGGAGTTGTATATCATATATTTATTCATCTAATCTTGTATGAGGTCATTCATGGAGTCATATAAAATATTATATGCAATATCTAATTTAATAAAGCTTTATATATTGTATGTGGAGCAACACATGATTCGATATCCTTTTATATGGCACCATATTAAATATTGGGTGTAAAACTTAATACAAGATACATTTACATATAATTATGTAAAGTACTGTGTATGGCCATATATTAATATATTAAATAATATGTTACCATATCTAAACTTTTTTAGTCGGGGTGTTTGTTGTCAAAATATGAACTCACATTTTTTTATATGAAAAATTTCATTATTTAACTGATTTAACTTTTATGACATTCTTTGTGTAATTGTTTACACAATGTAAATAATATTGAAAAGGTAACTAAAACTAAAATATCTTCACTTCATAAGTAGGCGCCCATACAAAATTACATTTTTATAAAATTTGCTCCAACCGTTATTTGTATGGAAGCCTAGGGAGTGGAGATAGGGCGTAGGTATGTTTTAAAAAAATTTTGTTGGGTAAAAATAAATGGGGGTCGGTCTCACTAATGACCCCTCTCGGACGCACCATTGGACCGGTAGAAGCTGATTAAATAAAACAAACTTACAAAAAATAAAAAAAATGTATGGGGACCGCCTTAACAGGTTAAGATAGAGGGTAGGTGTGTTCAGAGAAAATGTTTGGACTTAAAAAATATTGTGGGTCGGTCATACATTTTGTTGCTCTAAGGGCACTATTAGGGCAGTTAGAGCGGTTGGAGCAAATTTTAAAAAACGTCGTTTTGTGTGGGAGCCCATTAGAAATTGGAGATAGAGTATTATTTTGTTCCAAAGAAATGTTAAGACGTAAAAATTAATGGGGGTCGGTCTTATTGGAAAAGTAAAAATGGTTTTAAGAAATTTACAATAAAATTTTTTCAAAAAATTTAAAAAAATAGTAATAATCGTTATCCCACGATCCTCCTGGGCAAAAAATTTGTAGAATTGATAGAAGTTTTACACAAAAAAATTTCAAAAAAATCGAAGAGTACAAACATTTTCAAAAATGAGATTTAAATTTTAAAACTTAAAAATCGCATACTAGAGCGATTTTAAGAATTTTTTGGGATTTTTTTTTAAAGTACGTAAAAAAACAAAAAATTTGAAAAGAAAAAATTTGAAATTTGGACCATTATTAAAGAAGTTATGAGTAAAAGAAATTTGAGTAAAGGAACAAACTACCAATTTTTAAAAAATCTAAAAATTTACCACGAAGGAGTTTTCGAAGGGTACTAAAAACTGTAAACAAATTGGGAAAATCTAAAAAAAAAAATTTCGAAGTGTCCGATTTGACATATTATCGATTTTAAGACATTCTAGCGATGTCCGTCTGTGAAAATGGTGATCACGACCAAAATATTACACGGAGATGACTGAAACTGAACACATTTATTGAAAGTTCTACCGAGAATTTTGGTATTGCATTTGAGCGATATCGGTTCAGCGGTTCAAAAGTTATCAACGAAAATGTAAGGACGCCTCAAAAATTTTAGTACATTCAACATAACCTAAAAATGCTTTAATTCGACTGCTAGTTGACATATGTGAACATAATTCAACACCAAATGGTATTTAAACAAGTACCAACATATTTTTTTGACAAAAAAGAAAAAAATCGCCGATTTTTTATTTACCAATTTTTTTTCGCGGAAATTTTTTCACTACATTCGGCAAGGCCGAATTTAACTTTTTTGCTTGTTTGTTTTACTAAAATCTATAGTATATATTATGTAAAGAAGTAGGTAATATATTATTATTTTTTATAGATTTTTCATAAAGTCATTTCTTTACATCATGTAAATTATAACTTAAATATGTGCATGATGTAAAGAAATGACTTTATGAAACATCTACAAAAATTAATAAGATATTACCTAATTCTTTACATAATGTAAACTATAGATTTTAGTAAACAAAATACTCATATATAAAAAAATAGCGAAAAATTTTGAAAAGTTTAATTATTTTCTAATTCTGTTTTGTCTTTCAAGTGTCTATATGATGTAAACAATAGATTTAAAAAAAAAAAATAGTAATGAAATAAAGAAAATAATTTTTTCCTCAATTTTTTACATAATGCAATGAATATTTCAAAAGTAAAAATGTTTTTTTTTTATTTTGACACTAAAATTTTTAAATTAACAAAGGACTCATAAAGGTTTAGTTATTTTTTTAATTCAGCATTTTAACTCAATTGTTTACGTAATATAATGTAAACAATGGACTTCTAGGAAAAGTAGTGAAATATATGTATAAAACCAAAAACTTTGACATGAATTTAATATTTTTTTTTATATTTTACTTGATTATTTACGTGATGTAAAGATAAAATTTTAATGAAAATCTCTGGAAACTACAGTAGGTATGAGATTTTCGTGCACTAAAAAATCTAAAATATGCGCTTAAAATATGCGCTAAAAAATTCAAAATATGCACTTAAAATATTTATATAAATTGTGAACAATAAAAATCTTGTTTTCATAGGAAAAACTTCTTAAAAATCAAAAAATAACGCCAGTTTTAAATAGTAACATTTAAAACTTTATAAAAGCACGATTTTTTACAAATTAAGAAAATCTATAAAAAAAACTAAAAAGACAAAAAAATATTTTTTTAAAATTTAAAATAGTTTTTGAAAAAAATAAATTTTAATTTGTGGTTTTGCTAATTTATGTAAAAATATGCAAAAAAATATGCATTCATAAAATGGAAATATGCATTTAAAATCAATATATGAAAAAATATGCATTTTCACCAAAATATGCAAAAACAAATCGATGCCATTTAAACGCAAATTTCTTTATTCGGAAATATAATTGGTCGAAATTGTTTTAAGACTTTCGACAAAAAAAAAAAAATGCACTTGCATGGAAATCTCATCCCTAATCATCAGTATACTTGTGAAAGTTTTTTAGTATTTATTATTTGTTAGAAGCCTGGAAGTATTTAAGTGATTACAATTTTTGTTTGACACCATAACAAAATTTATTTTTTTATCTGGTGACTTCTTTTTGTTGTATATTCTCTAATACAATTATCTCTTTACACAAATATACTGATGATGATAAAAAATCTTTGAAACGATCGTTCTAAACAGATCTCAATATTTTTATTTTTTTTTACCTTAATTTTAATTTCACTGCTGTAAAATTTTCATATTTTTTTTTTAACAATTTAAATGTTTAACAAATTTTCACAAAAAAAAAAAATCATTAACTTCTTGTTTATCTTAACTATATAATGAAATATTACAATTTTTTTTTATGGTTATACAGCATATTATTTTCTTTTTTCAAATTTATTTTGTACAATATTTTCCAATAAACTACTTAAGGCCAATTTTTTTTTATCTTTTAACCATAATCACATAAAAAAAAATGTATTTTTATTGACCTTTTGCTATTGGATTTCCTATTAAAACTCATCATTTTTGTTGAATGTTAAGCTCAAAAGACCAAGCAACAAAGTAAAGACGAGTCTTTTCGACTCTTCTATCATCTTTAAATATCTAAATGTTATTTGGAAGCAACTAAACTTTTTTTAAACAGATTTTTTCTTTTTTTTATAAAAAATGCATTGTTCTTTTTCTTTAGCTTCAACTTCATATCAAACTTCATTATTTTAATCATTATCTTTTAGTAGCCAAAACCAAATACATGGACCAATATAAACATATAAAAAAAAAAATTCAGATGTTATATGACTTCAATAAAAATTTATAAAAAAAAAATTGAAAAAATGAAAAAAGAAGGCTTTTCTTTATCCAGAGTTTAAGTTTTTTTTCTAATTTATTATAAAAAAAAAAAACTAATCGTTTTGGATAAATTGTGTGTGAGTGAGTTTTTAGTATGTATATTTTTTTCGAGATAAAAAAAAAAAATAAAACAGTAAAAGCTTTAAGGAAAGAATAATTAAGATTTTTAAAGGATTGATTTTAAAGAGTTCGATGAATATAGCCAGATATAAAATTAAAAATACCTATAATTTATGCATTTAAAGCTTTAAAGTAGTTTTAAACATATTTTTGTTGAAAATTAAACATTTTGTGTTTAAAGCTAGTAAAAGTGTAAAAAATCCACAAAAATTTAAGTAATTTCCAGTTTTTATCTCTATTTCAATATTTATTCCTCTCTTCCTCTATTGTTTACTTAATGTAAACAATAGAAAAAATTGTCAAATAGGAAAATAACAAATTTTTTTTTTGTCATTTCTGTAAAAAAAGAAAAATTACTAATTTTTTTTGAGTGTAAAATATTTTTCGAGTATAAATTTTTTTTTTTTTTTTTTAAAAAAATATTTCTGAGTGACAAAAAACTTTGTAAAGTTATTTTGTGACTTACTAATGTTTTTAAAGCTTGTTTTTGTTAAAGATCGTTTTTTTAAATTCACTTAAGGTGAAGCCAATCTGAAATTCACGGTTTTGCTAATAGCTTTTGAATCACTTTACCTATTTGCCTTAAATTCAGTACGAACTAGGCCAGAGGAACGGCAAATATATATGCCAAGCTTCAGCACTCCCAGAGCTGTCGTTCGAAAGTTACCGTCTTTTTTATACCCTCCACTCTAGTGATAGAGGGTATATATAAGTTTGTCATTCCGTTTGTAACACCTCGAAATATTGGTCTAGGACCCCATAAAGTATATATATTCATGATCCTCGATCGATTTTAAGACCATCTAGCGATGTCCGTCCGTCCGTCCGTCCGTCCGTCTGTCCGTCTGTCTGTCTGTCTGTCTGTCTGTCTGTCTGTTGAAAACACGCTAACTTTTGAAAGACTTTACGGAGGCTCCTGAAGTTTGGCATATATGTTGGGCATTTACCTGGTCAGGTTGGTATTGCAATCCAGCGAAATCGGTCCAGTGGTTCAAAAGTTATTAGCAAAACCGTAAATTTCAGATTCGCCTCACCTTAAATTCACGTGTTGAAAACCCGTTAAATATGTTTTAAAAATATTGGTAAGTCACAAAAATATTTTACATCGCATTTTTGTCATTCAAAAATATTTTTACACTAAAAGAAAAAAAAATACACTCGAAAAAAATTTTACACTCAAAAAAAATTTTACACTCAAAAAAAAAATTTAGTAAATTATTTTTTTTTTTTTCAAAAATTAGTTAAAAAATTAGTTAGTTTACACTAAAAGAAAAAATAAATACACTCGAAAAAAATTTTACACTCAAAAAAAAAAATTAGTAAATTTTTTTTTTTTTTTTTCAGAAATTAGTGTTAATTTTTCACTCTAGAAAATTTACTATAACTTGAAAAGTGCATTGTGGAGGGTATTCATAGATTCGGCCAAGTCGAATTTAATTTTTCTACTTGTTATCTTCTAAATTCGCGAAAAACCTTTGCCGAAATTCACTCTTTTGCTCATAACTTTTGAACCACTGCACCGATTTCGCTGGATTGCAGTACCAACTTGACCAGGTAAAAGACCAACATATGTGCCAAACTTCAGGAGCCTCCGTGAACTGTTTCAAAAGTTAGCGTGTTTTCAACAGACAGACAGATGAACAGACGAACGAACGGACATCGCTAGATCGTCTTAAAATCGGCCGAGGATCATGAATATATATAGTTTATGGGGTCCTAGACCAACAACAAACGGCCCTGTATCCCCAGAGTGGAGGATATAAAAACACAAATTTCTAGATTTTGTAATATTTCCATTTTCCTATTAAAAATCTATTATTTACTTAATGTAAACAATAGCAGAAAAAATACAAATTAGAACGAAAATAAATTACTTGCAAAATTTCTTATTAAAAATAAATTGAAAATTTTATTTAAAAAAAAAAATCTATTGTTTACACCGTGTAAACAATTAGGTAAATAATAAAACCTAAGTTTAATTAAATTACATTTAGTAAATATTCAGCTTTATTTATTATTTCAGTATTTACTTTAAAAATCGATTGTTTACATTATGTAAATAATTGAGTAAAAAACAGAAAATGGAAAATAATTAAACATTAGTGGAGTATAAACATGTGCGATTTTTTAGAGATAAAAGAAATTGTTTACATTATGTAAAAAATAAGGTAAATAATTGTTTACATTATGTAAACAATTGAGTAAATAGCAGAAAAAGAAAAATAATTAAACATTAGTGAAGTATAAACATGCAAGAATTTTTTTAGATAAAAGTAATTGTTTACATTATGTAAAGAATGAGGTAAATAATTAAAAACCATATACATATATATAATAATTTTAAAATTAAGTTTCTTTTTATTACCATTTACAGTAAAAATCGTATGTTGACATCATGTAAACAATTGAATAAAAATATAAATAATAAGCAAAAATAAATTATTTTAAACAAATTCATGTTGTTTTTTAATTTGCGCTTACTTAAAAATGATAAGACTAAGGCAAATAGTTTGAAAAATCTTGAAATTAAGTAAACATTTTAATTTTCCTAACATTTTTATAAGTTTTTATAAATATTACATTACCATTACCATTTTTAAGGTTTTTTATGAAAAACTATACAAATAATTTTTTTTTTAAACAATTTTAGCATTTATAAAAGCTATTGTCTACATTATGTAAAGAATAAAGTTTATTATTAAACTCTAAAAAAATTTAACATATTTTTAACTAATAACAATTGTTGACATTATGTCAACAATCCATTGCATGTATGATGTAAAGAATAAGGTAAATAATATTCATTTTTAAACTTCACAAAATTTAGCAAAATTTTTTATGATCATAACAATTTTGTATTTCATAAGAAAAGCAATTGATTACATTATGTAAAAAATTATGTAAATAATGTAAGATTTAAAAAATCACTAACAAGGAAAGTCTCCCTAGTGTCACCCGCGGATTTTTATGGAATTGGTTTTATTTTGTTGAGCAGAATAAATAAAGGGACATGTATTTTTTTTAAGCGGCCTAAATTCATATTTAGGGGGTAAAAAGGAGGGGGGAAGAAAAGGCAATTTTTTAGTTTTTTTCGTTTATCTTCTATATTATGCAAAGAAACCTAGTCATGTTACATACCAAATGAAAGGTCTTTGCAAAACCTATCTACGTGTGAACGTGTCCAAACATGTACAAATTTTAGTCATATTGTGTAAAATACCAAAATTTTAAGACATTTTTGTTAATAAGTCGAAAACTATTAACTTCTTTGGCGTTGTTAGCACCACGAGATAGGTATTTTTAATGCCTTTAATCTGATACCACACATGCCTATGTATATTAATTTTGTTTAAATACGCGTAAATCGTAAAAAACTGAAAAAGGTCAATTTCCCCCATACAAATCGACCCCCCCTAAAAATGAGTTTGGGCCGCTAAAAAAAATATGTGTCGAATTAATTTTCGTTCTTAACAATATATCCAAATTTCATGAAGATCGGAGGGTGACAACAGGGAGACTTCCCTTGTAAGTTTAACAATTGTTTACATTATGTCATCAATTATAAACGGAATACTAAATGAAACACTTTCTCGTTGACCCAAACACTTAACAATTCATAGGTCAGCAATGTCAAAAAAAACTTATGATAAGTTTTTTTTTTGTTTTTCTTTAAATACCATTGTCAAAATCCATTGCATGTATGATGTAAAGAATTAGGTAAATAATATTAATTTTTAAATTTCACAAAATTTAGCAAAATTTTTTGTGTTTATAACAATTAAGGATTTCATAAGAAAAACAATTGTTTACATTATGTAACAAATTATGTAAATAATGTAAGATTTAAAAAAATCAATATGTTTAACAATTGTTTACATAATGTCAACAATTAAAAACGGAATACTAAATGGGACACCTTCTCGTTCACCAAAGCACTTAACAATTCATAGATCAACAATATCAATATCATCATAAGTATTTTTTGTTTTTCTTTAAATACCATTGTCAAAATCCATTGCATATATGATGTAAAGAATTAGGTAAATAATATTAATTTTTAAATTTAACAAAATTTAGCAAAATTTTTTGTGATCATAACAATTAAGTATTTCATAGGAAAAGCAATTAATTACATTATTTAAAAAAATATGTAAATAATGTCAGATTTAAAAAACACTAAGCTTAAGAATTGTTTACATCATGTCAACAATTTTAAATGGAATACTAAATGAGACACTTTCTCGTTGACCCAAACACTTAACAATTCATAGGTCAAAAATTTAAACATCATCGTTATTTTTTTTTCTTTAAATACCATTGTCAAAATCCATTACATATATGATGTAAAGAATTAGGTAAATATTATTCATTTTAGAATTTCTCTAAATTTAGCAAAATTTTTTTTGTTTATAACAATTAAAAATTTAATTGACTCTGAAGTAATACAAAATATTATTTGATTTTTATAAAAAAATTAATTTTTTCTTACAAAAATTTTTGTTTATTCCATTTCTTAAAAACTTTACTGTCTTGACCAAGTTTCCTTAACAAGGTATAAAGAGTAAACTATGGAAGATTATTTTTCTATTATACTTTATACAGCATCAGTCAGTTTTCTTTGGTCATAATGGCCATAGTATACAATTTTTTCCATCAGTCTGTCTGTCTGGCCGTTCATCTATCTATTTATTTTGTGTATTTAGTCAATGTGCTGCATGCCTTTCAAATAATGTTTAGATCCTAGTATCTACTCTTTGGAGTACAGTATGAGTAGTAGAGGGGGATGAAACTAGGAACATTTTGGTAGGAAATTAATTTCGTATAATATATTTATCAGTTGGTTTAATTTTACACATTAAATGTGTAATATTAAATTGATTGAATATTCGTGTTTGAAAAGAATTTTAAAAAATTTATGATAATAAAAAAATTGATAATATTATATTCCGACAATAAAGTTTACAGTATGAAATTATTTTCTTACAACTTACAAATTTACCATGTTGTTTAATTTTACACATTTAATGTGTAATTTTAAATTAATCAATTTTTTTTAGAAAAGAATTTTCGAAATGTGTGTTATGATACACAAATGGTAGAAAATGGTTTTCCTACATCAAAGTTTACAGTTTGTGTAATTTTACACATTTAGTCAGTAATATTACATATATATCAAATTTTCAGCAATTTTAAGTAAGCGATTCTGCATTTTTTTTTTTTAAGATCTACAAAACTTTTAATAATTAAAACATTAAAAAATAATATTTTAGATTTCCGATCTTAGTTTAAGTCAAATTTATTTTTCCCCTCCCCACTCTATTGCATTTACTGGAATTCCTCATATTGCTTACTTATTTAGTCACCAGAGTTTGATATTTTTATCTGATTTTGTATATGGTTTTTTTTTCAGTATTCTTTCTTTTTCTTAAGTGATTGTCGTTTGATGCATTTTTCTTTCCTTTTATATTAGTAGAAGAGGATAAATGGAAGAAAAAACTAGGTATTGTTTGATTTTATATGGGTAGTTAGTCTTGTTTTTATTCACCATTTTAGGATTTACTTGAACTTTATTGTGGTTAAAAAAAAATGTAAAGCTTAACTTGAGGAAATATTTAAATTTTATGGAAAAAAAAGTTATAAAAAAAATTTTTTAACAAAAAAAAAAGTTGTAAAAATTTATAAAAAACAAACTTTTTAAAGCAGAAAAGTTGTAAAAAATTACTGCTATTAATTAACGGCAATGTTGTAGCTTAAACGTAAGACTGGAGCTGTAGAAATATAGTCGGAAACCCGGGTAAAAATGTTAAAATATATTCTTATATATCATATCTGATCCGAGATTTGAAAGATCAGTACTGATCCGAAAGATTAGATCAGTTTGGGTATGTCTAATTAGATAAACAGATTTTTCGGATGAAATTGTATACGTCCGACTAAAACTGATCTAATCTTAGCGATCCATTTTTCGGATAGTACTTATCCTTAAAATTTTTACTCGGGAACCAAGTTTTTTTGGTAAATGAAAAAGAAGATCGAAGTAAATACATAAAATTCTGATAAAAAGAACAACATATAAGTGAAATCAATTCAAAATATAAATCAGAAAAGCCCAATTAAAATTCGATATATCAGCTCTTTTTTATTATAAACTTTTTTTTTGTATTACCTGATTGGGTTTCGCATGGAGCACCAATAAGTTAATTGGAGTCTTTTCAAAATATTAAATTTCAAAGACAAAAATCGTTCGGTTAATTGGAATTTTCATAATTATGTATCAATTATTACGAATTTAAGAAAAAAAACAACAAAACATTCAAAATTTGAGGATTTTCAAATCTGGCCCCGCGTTGGGCGCCAATTTTCCACTTATTTTTATACCCTCCACTCTAGTGATAGAGGGTATATATAAGTTTGTCATTCCGTTTGCAACACCTCGAAATATTGGTCTAGGACCCCATAAAATTTATATATTCATGATCCTCGATCGATTCTAAGTCGATCTAACGATGACCGCCCTTCCGTCCGTCTGTCTGTTGAAAACACGCTTACTTTTGAAAGACGGAGGCTCTTGAAGTTTGTCAAATATGTTGGGTATTTACCTGGTCAGGTTGGTATTGTAATCCAGCGAAATCGGTCTAGTGGTTCAAAAGTTATAACCAAAAGACTGACTTAGCAAAGGATTTTCGTGAATTTACGAGATAAAAAACACGCTAACTTTCGAAAGGCTCTTAGAATGCTGAAGCTTGGTATATATATTTGTCGTTTCCCTGGCCTGGTACGTATTGAATTTCAGCCACATCGGTCCAGTGGTTCAAAAGTTATTAGCAAAACCGTGAATTTCAGATTAGTTTCACCTTAAATTCACGTGTTGAAACCCGTTAAACATGTTTAAAAAGCATTGTTAAGGCACAAAAATATTTTACAACGTTTTTTTGTCACTCAAAAATATTTTAACAGTAACAAGAAAAAAAAAATTACACTCAAAAAAAATTTTACATTCAAAAAAAATTTTACACTCAAAAAAAAATTTAGTAAATTATTTTTTTTTGTCAAAAATTGTTAAAAAAATGTTTTTTACAAAAATAAAATATTTCTAATCAAAAATGTTATTTTTTTCACGTTAGAAAATCTACTATCACTTAAAAAGGGCATTGTGGAGATTATTCATAGATTCGGCCAAGTCGTATTTAAATTTTCTAATTGTTTTTAAATAAGTTAACTAAGAATTTATTGTGGCGGATGTTAGGACGTGGAGAAAAAAGATACGGCATCGCACTTTATCGGTCAATGGCCGGCACATGCCCATCGGGGGGCCAAACATTTTATGGACGTCAGTTGTATAAACTTGATCATTCGGAACTCCAAGTCATTTAGCTTTGATCCCTGAGAGGCTACTTGAGCATTATTTTCTATCTCTCCCTCTTCTTCTATTTTCTTTTCTTTATGAATTGGTAACACAACCGGACCCCATTCCTCAAGGCCCATGTAAGTAGACCAATAGACGGTTGCTTGCTTACCTCAACTTACCTAAGTAAACTCACATGAAATTCATCAAAACTTTAATAGGCTTTCTAAAATTTAATTTTTCCCTTTGTCAAATTTTCGAGCAAACTAAATTTATACTAACAAAATCAAAAATTTGTAAGATTTCTATAGTTTTTGAGGACCCATCTCTTCAACTCATATGAATTTCATCACAACTTCAATAGGGTTTCTAAAATTTAGTTTTTCTCAACGCCAGATTTTCGAGAAAACTAAATTTATTCTGAGAAAATCAAAAAATTGTAAGATTCCTATAGTTTTTGAAGACCCATCTCTTCAATTTTCTTATTATGCCCCACGTTGGGCTCCAATTAGAAATTAAAATAGTAATATTTCTAACACATGAACTCACATGAAATTCATCAAAACTTCTATTAAATCAAAAATTTGCAAGATTCCTACAGTTTTTAAAGACACATCTCTTCATTTTTTTATAGGCCCTACGTTGGGCGCCAATTTGAAATATAAATTCCGAAAAGTCCAAAATAAATTAAGAAAGAATTCTGATTAATTTTTATTAAACAATAAAAATTGTTTTATTCGACCTTTAAAGTATTATATTTTGAGGATGTTTATTTTGGCTCGAGGTCATTATTTTCTTTACTAATTAAAACCATGATATTCTCATAGCATAATTTTCAAGAAAATATTTTTTTTTGTTTTAAATTTATTTATGTTGGTCATTTTTGCAAGACTTAATCGACACGTGTTTTTTGAATTTGTCAGATTCCATTGTCAAGATTATTTAGCAAAAATAGAAACGATTTACTACAAAGTAGCAAACGAGTCTAATGACAAATCGTTTGTGCACAAACTAAAATATTAATACATATTCGACTCCATCCACAATGGGAATTAGAAAGACGAAGAAATTGTACTATACTAGTAAGGCAACGATTGCCAACAAAAATATATGACCTCGAGCCAGAATAAACATCCTCAAAATTAAGAAAGCTTATTTTTCTAAATTTCAAAAAAGCTTTGAATGCACGTAAGCTGTAATATTACCAAAAAAACTTGTAAAATTTACTAAGTTCTTGTTAAAATCAACAAAGTTTATTTTTGTTAATAAAACAAAGTTTTTATTAGGCAATTCAAAGACTTTTAATTTATTACCACATTTTTTTATGTCCTAGAAAACCCTTATTAATTGCTCAGTTTTTCCATTAAACCTACTTTATGCTTTAATTATTTACAAGATCATTAATATTGTCAACTTTTAAATTATAAGTATTTGGCTTTGTTAAAAGGTCTCTTGTTTTTTGTGTACTTTAAAGGTAAAAATCAATTATAATTTCTTTTGCTACAAAAGAAAAAAACTCTGACAACAAATGATGTATTAAAAATAATCAAGTTTACAAATTGTCATCGGGGCAAAAAACAAAGAAAAAAAGCTCATTCAACATATTTCACATAAATAGGATTTTTTTGTTTGTATCTTTCTGTTGTTTCAACTTGCTGCATTAAAATAAGCGTCATCTTTACAAATTGGCAAGTAGAAAAAGTACAAAAAAAAATTAAGCAAAAAAAAAATCAAATAAAAATCACTAGAAATATAAATGAAGATGAAGATTTTTTTCTTTCTCAACAATCAAAGTATTTACAATATGCAAGCATACTCCAGAGAATACATGCCATTACATATGTAAGTTTGTAATAGAACATGTGTCATACAAACAAATAATATGTTTAGGTATATACAAGAAAAATAAAGAAGAAAACCGAACCTAGAACCTAGCAATCACACTTTATGGAACAGTAATGGAAAAGAGTGTATTCCTCTTTAAATTAACAAGGAAGTTCAACCATGATCAATCAAAAGATCTCAATGATAAAGAAGCATTATATCTTAAACATATTTATTTTACCCAATTCTTTAAGTCACAATGATATAAATACCTAAGACTCCTTGTTTCAGGGTTGTTCGTTCAGGCCCCACGTTGGGCGCCATTTTTGAAATATTTCTTGGTTTTACAAAAATCTTACTATCTTAAATATTACAATCGAATTAAATTCTCCAAGTCACAATTCTAAAAATACCTTAGACTTTTAAAATCAAGGTATCTGGTTCGAGCCCCACGTTGGGCGCCATTTATAGCTACAAATTTTAAAATTTTTGTTTGTTTTACAAACTCTTTTCTGTAAAACCATGATCAATCAGAAGATCTTTATAAACAAGATGCCTTATATCTAAAACATCATCATCGTACCAAATAATTTAAGTCACAATTATAAGACTCCTTATCTCAGGATTGTGAATTTAGACCCCACGTTGTGCACCATAACATTATAACTGCTACAGTATTTGTTCCTTTTACAAGAAGAAAACTGTCGCAAACATTACCATCGAACCGAATCCTCAAAAACAGAACCTTAAAATCAGGGTCGAGCCTTTATAACATTATAACTTTGAAAATTTTTGTTTGTTTAACAAACGGGTTTCTTTAGGTAGAAAGGCTGGTAATAAAAGAAGTGGCTGACTGGTTGAGCTGCACAGTATTGTCTACAATTGCAGTCAACATCTATTCAGGCAGTCAAGCCGCGGTCAAGTCCATGGAGTCAATGTTTCTGAAAACAAGATCTGCCCTTAACTGCCGCACGTGTTTAAATGAGATGGCTAAGTAGTTTGACATACGACTCATGTGGGTCCCAGGGCACAGAGATATTCCAGGGAATTGCAAAGCCGATGAGCTCGCAAGACTGAAAACTACCTAACAGGTTGCAACAGAATTGGAAGGAGTTGATATACCTCTAGAAACTTGCAAGCAAAATCTTTCTTAAAACAAAACTCCATGAATGTTATAAAACTTTTCATCAAAATCAATGACATATTGTCAGCAATGTGATGAAACGTTTCATCAACTGTTAAAGGATTATAATATTTTTTATACCCTACGACAGTCTGTCGTACAGGGTATAAGGACTTTGTGCTGATGAGTAACTACCCGTAATATTGGTTCCCTACCCACCTTTAAGTATACCAATCGAATCAGAATCACTTTTTGAGACGATTTAGTGATGTCCGTCTGATCATGAAAACGTTGTGCGCACGATACAGGTCGCAAGTTTTAATCGATTTGTCTAAAAATTTACACTTAAGCTTCATTTGACTCAAGGACAAAACCTATTGAAAATGAAAAAAATCGTACCACGTTTAGACCTAGCCCCCTACCCAAACGTCTCCCTCAAATTTTGGTGTAATGGCCCTTGTAAACGTATAATGGTAGTTCTCCTTTCAAAATTTAGCAGGTAAACGTTTTTTTGTATTTACAAATTACCATTCCAAATTTTAAAGAAATCGGACCAGTTTTACTTGTAGTCCACATACAAACCCGATATTTACATAAATTTCTTAAAATTCATCGAAATAGAAAATATTTGATTAAAATTTTTTGAGTATACGTTAAACGTGTACTTTGGTAATCCAAACAAATCTAATTGTGATTGGACCATTTTTGGACTTAGCCATAGACTTAGTCGCCCGATATTCAGTTAATGCGGTCAACTGGCAGCAAAAATAAGCGCTTTTGTGTGTAGGTTGTACACTAATTAAAGATTAATCAAATGAAATATCCAATCGGTCCATGTTTGGACTGAGGACCCATTTTCCAGAAAGCACTGGTGTAAGGTATAATATACTCGGTCTTGACCTTTCTTACTTGTTATACCATCCACTCTAGTGATAGAGGGTATATATAAGTTTGTCATTCCGTGTGTAAATCCTCGAAATATTGCTCTAAGACCCCATAAAGAATATAAATTCATGATCCTCGATCGATTTTAAGACGATCTAGCAATGTCCGTTCATCCGTCGGTCTTTCTGTCTGTCCGTCTGTTGAAAACATGTTACCTTTTGAAAGACTTTACGAAGGCTCCTGAAGTTTGGTATATATGTTGGTCATTTACCAGGTCAGGTTGTTATTGCAATCCAGCGAAATCGGTCCAGTGGTTCAAAAGTTATAAGCAAAAGAGTGAATTCCGGCAAGGGTTTTTCGCGACTTTACTAGATAAAACACATGCTAACTTTCGAACGATAATTCTTAGGGTTCTGAAGCTTGGCATATATATTTGTCGTTCCCCTGGTCTAGTTCTTATGGAATTTCAGCCAAAGCGATCCAGTGGTTCAAAAGTTATTAGCAAAACCCTGGATTTCAGATTGGTTTCACCTTAAACTCACGTGTTGAAAAAACCAAGCTTTTTTAAAAAAAGCTTTTAAAACATTGGTAAGCCACAAAATTACTTAAAAACAGTATTTTTGTCACTAAAAAGTTTTTTTACACTAAAAAAAATTTACACTCGAAAAAAAAATTTACACTCGAAAAAACACTTAGTAATTTTCTTCTTTTTTTTACAAAAATTACAAAAAAAAGTTTTTTACTCACAAAAAAAACTGTAATCAAAATTGTTATTTTTTTTACGTTCAAAAATTCACTGTCCTTTAAAAGAGTATTGTGGAGGGTATTCATAGATTCGGCCGAGTCGAATTTAACTTTTCTACTTGTTTTTTTTTTTTTCTACATTGTTTTTCTAGTTTTTTCCAATTTTCTTACTTTTGTTTTCCATTTATCAAAGTCCGTTGATTTCTCCTTTTTTTTTTAGTAGAGCGTGAGAAGCTCTATTTAAAGGTCAAGCTCTCAGGTCCTAAGATGGGCGCCATTCATAACATTATTTCCATTATTTTTTCAACTGCAGTATGGGGGTATACTCACTTTGTCATTCCGTATGTAACGTATCGAAATATTGGTCGGGGACCCCATAAAGTATATATATTATTGATTAGTGATCGATTCTAAGGCATTGTAGCGATGTCCGTCCGTCCGTCCGTCCGTCTGTAATTAACACGATACAGTCCAAAATCAAAGAGCTAGACTCCTCAAGTTTGGCACGAATATGTCCTATGTTCCTAGGCAGTTTAAGTTTGGAAATAGGCAAAATCGGACCAGGGGGAAAAAAGTTCCCCCTTGAAGAACTAAACCAACCTCTAAAAAAAATCATTTTTTTACATGATATTTTGTCTTTTTGTTCAACAAATTCAACATTTTTATGCTACAAGATGTTCAAGGTCCTGCATTTGGACCCTGAGAATTAGAAAATGTCGTTTTTTTGGTCCGTCCCCCTTTTATGGGCGTCGAATATAAAAAAAAAATATTATTATAAACTTGCATTTTTTTAGTGCAAAAAGCATAAGAATACATTTTTAACACATATTTGAGAAATTTGTCCCCCTCCAATGACCACGACCCCCCCCCCAAAAAATAAAACGCCCCTGAATTTATTTCTTTATTTTTTTGCATGTTGGAGGGTATAAAAGATTCGGAACAGCCAAATTTAAGACTTACTTGTTATTTGTTTACTTTTTCTTAGGATTGTGGGTTGGGGCCTCCTATTGGGCTGCGTTTTTAATTTTATGACCTGTAGACTTTGGTTCGGAATTTTTCCTATTTTTACTTGTCAAACGATGACTTTTGTGATGAAAATTTGTTAAAATCCATAATTTTTCTAGCTGGCTTTTGCAGAAGACTTATTTTTAGCGTTTAGGTATTAAGCCCCATGCTGGGCGCCATTTTTAATATATTGTCAATTTTCATTGTTTAGTTTTCCATTTGTTAAAATCCATTTATTGCTGAACCTTTAGAGCGTAGGACTCTAAATTTAAGGATCATTGGTTTGGCCCCAGGTTGGGAGCCATTTGTAATTTTGTGTTTTGGAGACTTTTGATTTGGATTTTTTCTTATTTTTTTTTCAACCGATGAATTTGGTTATCAGTGTGATGAAATATTTCATCAAACATTATAATCCTAGCATTTTACCATATCATCCTAGCATTTTACCATATTAATGCAACATTTCATCAATATAATGAAGTTTTTTATTTGTTATTTTAATTCCTTTACACATCATCAATATTTTCAATCTATCCAACTTTTTTTTTTTTAAAACATTTGTACGTGCCGCTAGTAAAACTTAAGAAATTCCTTTATTTTCTTCATAACAAATCGATTTTGTGATTCTTTTTTCTCCAATACACAATACAATAAAACTTTGCAAAGGACATACATGCACATATTAAAGCTGCACAACAGCAACAATAAATAAATAAATTATTGACATAATGTTTTTTTTTTTTGTTATTGTGTTGTAATAAAATATTGTGCAACACAGAGGCAACATCAACTAGAGACACCTAAATTGTCTGTTTTATTTTTCACTTGCCATGAAAAATGAAAAAAAATAAAAACTTGTATGTGAAAAAGATACAAAAAATAAATACAGCAACGTAAACTCTAGTAATAATTGATTTTTATGACAGAAAGTTGGTTATAAGAAGCATCATCATTGAACTAAACTGAACTGGTCATTTTGCTGGAGTATTGGGGACTAAGCTCACACAAAACCACAGTAGCTACCAAGCAACCACATCATCTTCTTTTCAATAATTTTTTTTTTCATTTTTTAACTGCAAACAAAACATCATGTCATAGCACTTGTTAACATGAGTCAATAACAGAGCAACAAAACAAAAAACCTACACTCAATCTGAAATAAATATTGAAAAGTGAAATACCAACAATTCCCGGCAATGGCTATTAAAAAGGATATGTTATTCCAGCGTTTTTCAGTGTTTTTTTCCAGAAATCATTTATATAACCAGGCGTAAACTTACATAGTTTATGTTCAGAATCGTTAACAAAAAAATGACAACCAACTGTGTAAGACATAAACTATTCTGTACTCATACAACTCTTCTGACTGACTATTTTAAATGCCATTAAAGCAAATCTTTATTTTTTTTACAAAAAAAAAGTTAAAATTATAATGATTTTAATTGTATTGCTAATGTGGCATATTAAATATTCTACGAAATTGATGACAAAAAAAAGATAAAATTATACGAGAACAGATGAAGGATATACTCAGTTAATGATAGGAATATTAAAAAAAATATATAAAAAACTATAAAAAATTACTTAAAATAAAATTTTTAAGGGTTTTTTTGTGATATATAGTTTTAAAATAAACTTTTTTTAAAGCTTGTTTAAAATAAAAATTTTAACTGCATTTTGGGTCAATGCTCTTATTACTTAATCCTTTGGAGAAGAGTGCTGGTCTCCGTAAAAATTCCATTTCTATTAGAATTAGGATAAAAGGAGGAATGAATAATAAAACTTCTGTAGGTACATGATAAACGAATAACTATATTTGGAAGTATAATGAATGAACGAAGCGGGCCCCTCTTTGGGCGCCATTAATGTCATCTCTCAACATCCTAGCAACTTATCTTATCGAAGACCGATGCTACCTTTACCTAAACAAAGTTGATGCCGATGACCCACTTTGAGCTTCATTTTATTCTACTCCCTTGAGACTTATGTTTTTTGTTTGGAAACCGCTGCTACCTTACCGTCCAGCCCTGCCCAGGGAAAATCAGGTGGAGGTCCTGGCTGCATCCTATTTAAATGGATATAAGGTATCACCATCATTCGCACTGACAAGGGAAGTCTCCGTAGTGTCACAAATTTGGATATGTTGTTAAGAACGAAATTTAATTCGACACGTATTTTTTTTTAGCGGCCCAAACCCATTTTTAGGGGAGGTCGAATTGTATGGGGGGAAATTGACCTTTTTCAGTTTTTACGATTTACGGCTATTTAAACAAAATTAATATAGGCATGTGTGGTATCAGATTAAAGGTTTTAAAAATACCTATCTCGTGGTGCTCACAACGGGCCAAAGAATATAATATTTTTCGACTTATTAACAAAAATGTTCTAAAATTTTGGTATTTTACTCAATATGACGAAAAGTTGTGCATGTTTGGACACGTTTTCCGAAGACCTTTCATTTGGTATGTAACATGACTAGGTTTCTTTGCATAATATAGGAGATAAACGAAAAAAACTAAAAAATGGCCTTGTTCCCCCCCTCCTTTTTACCCCCTAAAGTTTTTTTCGGAGAAAGACCTTACTAAAAAAAATTGGTGTTTAAACTCGATGTTCATCTGCTTAAAGTTGTCAAATATGTCCGAAAGCACGATTTTTTTGAATTTCAATTTTCTCAAAAACATTGTATTTTGGAGACCAGATTGTGACCAGAATAATAACACTGTAAGTAGGTGAAAATGACACACCAAAACGCCGAGACACGTCAACCTAATTTTGGGTCGTAGAATACAGTGGTGTACCCCGTTTTGAAAAGTTAGCTCAAAATTCCGAGATATTTCGATTTTAAATTTGTAGTAGATTTAAGGCGATTTTTAATTTTATTTGAATGAAAAACTTAAAAAACTTGTTAAAAACTTGTTATTTGTCAAAATTTAGTATATCTAGAAATAATGGACGTCCATTTTCAAGCGCACATCGAACCACACTTGCTCTTATTTTGATGAATTTTATAATTTTTTTTTGGATTTATTCAATTTTTACTCTACATTTGCAAATTTAAAATCGAAATAGCTCTTTATTTTGAGCTAAGTTTTTAAAACGGAGTATATCACTGGATTCTATGACCCAAAAATAAGTTGGGGTGTCTCGGCGTTTTTGTGTGTCATTTCAAAAGTTTAAATTTTACTTACAGTGTAATTGTAATCATGTGTGTAAGGTGGCGTTCCATTCGCATAAAGTTTTTTTTCATATGATTTGTATAGGAAAAAATGGATTTTTGGGAATAAGACATCCTTGAGAGACAATTGGAGCCCTAAGAGTTAACGCGACTGACCGAATGAGTTCAGCATCCCTACGAGCAATCCCAGCAAAACTTAGATTACCAAATAAGGTATAAAATAAGGTATAGGATTTCTTATTTTATACATTGCAGCATTGATGATTTTAACAGGCGATGAGACTCAAAGTAATGCATCCACATTATCACAAAGAATACCAGTAAGGTATAAAATAAGTCATAAATTTATAACAAAGAATACGAGTAAGGTGTAAAATATATGATATTTTATAGGTTACGAGAAATGAAATAATATAGCATACCAGAAGATAATATATAAGGTGTTACGAGTAGTGAAAAAGTAATTTTGTATTAAATTTACTCACGTGATTGTAAGTGAGTGTAAGTAGATAAAATATGCTCGTGAGTGTGTGTCGTTCGAAATTTCCTGTCGTGAGCCTATCTCTAGTTTAAACTTATGCATTTTTTTATAAAATAATTATTTTTTATGTTATTGTAATGCATTATGCATCCAATTATAAATAATGCATTATTTCAAACTTTGAAATAATACATAATGTAACCAAATATAAGTCATCCATGATTTAATGTTTAGAAATAATAAATATGAAATACATTTTTTCCAATAATCATGCATTACGTAGCAAATTATTAGTAATGCATTATTTTTCACTTGAAAATAATACGTTGTGGAACAAATGTTTGGTAAGACATCCTAAAATAAAGCTACAAATAAGGTATATACATTACCTGGTAATGTGTTATATAATCACTACCCATTACCAAAGTTTTGCTGGGATGTTTAAGTTTTACTCAAGACTATTTTAAAGTCGATAACACATCGGGTTCATCCGCTATGAGTAGTCCAAAAGTCCCATAACGGCGATTTTTTAAACTTGACCACAATTTTCTCAAAAGCCTGATGTGATGGAAAAGTGTGGAGACTTAGGATTTGTGATCACTTAAGCAATTGCAATTAACTGTGTAAGGTCGCGTCCCAGTCGCATCAATTTTTTTTTTTCAAAATTTTCAGTAGTGTTATGGTATAGATTACACCGTCCGACAAAAATTAAAAAAAATCGTTAAAAACGAACTGGATATATTTAAATCTAGAGACTAAATGTAGTAAAACTGCATTTCCAGTTTCTTATTTCGTGACCGTATTTCCTTTTAAAAGGACATTAAAACTTTAGAGGGTTAAAATATTTTTTTTTATTAATGTATTTGTCCTATGATGCCACTGGCGAGGGCATATGAAAGAGGGTGATCGCCCCTAATTTTCCTATTTTATTATTTTGACACATCAGGAAAGGAGGTAAGTTACGTCCTTTCAAAACTTTATTCTTCAATATCATTTAAAATTTTCAACGATATATTTTGATAAAATTTTCAAAGGACTTTTTTCACATCCTTCCTAATATGGAAAAATACAAAAATAGAACAATTAGGGGAGATCCTCCTCTTTCATTTGCCATCATCCTAGGGCAAGTACAAATATTGTAAAAATATTTTACAAAATATATCCTTTAAAACTTTGAAGTCCTTTTAAAAGGATCACGAAACGAAAAACTGTAAATGCAGGTATACTCCATTTGATCTCTGCTTTCAGACGAATGTCATCCGGTTCATGCTTAAAATTGGCTGTCGGATGGTGTAAACGAACCCTCTCTGTAATGCGATGTGCGATCAATTGGACAATCGACAACAAAGCATCAACGCCCTCCTTTGCAAACGGTTCAAAAGGTCCAAAATAGACTTTGAAGCCTTTACCCATACATGGGAGTTGCATTCCATCTTCGTTCGGAGGTAGGTCGTATAAATAGTTAGGAGATCCAATGAGTTGAAGTACTTCTTACGTCGGTTTGAAAAACCGAGACACTTGAATGTTTCTTTCGACGCATGAAAAACGTACTTATTCCAACGAACATCGCACTGAATTTTCATGCCCTGAACATCAAGAGTGTCCGATTCCTCGATACTTATACCACCCATGTGTACAGATGTCGCTGTTGGTTCCACATTCCTGTGGGTCAACAAGTTTAAAATGATCAATAAGAATAAAGTTAAAGCAATGATAGGAAGAAAAAGAAATATATTGAAATAATTGATAGCACAAGATTTAGGGGACCTTAAAGAGACAAAGACCCTACGCTGGGCGTAGGGAGAGCTTAACTCTTTTTGTAACTGATGCTAGGTTTACTTCCAGTCGTGCTCATAGAAATTGAGGTGGAGTTCCTGGCTGCAGACTATTTAAATGAAGACAAGATCTTCAACTCATTTACACTGAATACGGCCGGATATGAAGCAGTAATCACAAAAATAGTTTTCAAGGGCTTTGAACTGTCATGACGCGTCAAAGCTATATTGATGTTAATGTCCCACGTTGTGCGCCATTTTGATGGCGGTACTTCTAACTTCTCGGGAGACTTCTGCTACCTTTACTCCAACGGAGACAAGATCTCAATCTCATTTGCACTAAAATGGGTCAGAAATAAAGCACACTGCTCAGTAACTACAGCTACCTTGTAACTGGTGCAACCTTCACTTTCGTCTGGTCGCGCAGGAAAAGTAGGATGTAGATCCAAAATTGTACTACATTAATGTAGTCAAGAACTTTACGTAATTACCATATAGCTGGAAGTGCAGGTAGCTCCAGTCAGCAATTAAATAGGTCACAAAAAAGTTTAACAGTTACATAAATGGCGCCCAACTTGGGGCCAACTTCAAAATACAAAGAAAAAGATTAAAGAAACTCGAATTTAACTGTTTATGAAAACAGATAATGTTTGAAATATTATTTTTGTTACCTACAAAACTATAATTTAAAATGTTTCTGAAGGAAGTACTACAATTACCCTAACTGAAACCGTTGTGAAAACTTTACTATTTAACTATTTTAATTTTAAAAACCTCATATTTAAATGTTTATTTTCACTTTAAGAATGGTATTTACCTATTCGTTATAGCCGAAAATATCACTCTTGCTTGTTTTGCAAATTTCTCTATTAAATATTTTCTTTTTATTTGATTTTCTTTTCACTTCCTTAAAAGCACATACAACACCCACTTACCATAAACTCATCAAACATTTATATGGCCTGTCATAAACTTATAAAAAGACACACACAAAACAGCCTTACAACCTACATATTACCTATGATTAAAGTAAAAAAAAAGTCATATCAAAATTCATTGTTTTTGATGTGTGTCCCTAAGAAGAAAAAAAATTATTAAAATGAAAAACTAACCATATGAAAACTAAGCATGTCAAATCTATTTAAACATCTGACTATCATAGGTTTATATTTGTAGTTTTGACTTTTCAATGTATGTTAACTCTGCTGATAGACTTTTTTAAATGTCTATTAAAAACTGTCTATTTTTTTAAGCAAACAATGAGTGACTATAAATTTGATAGAGAAAAAATTAAAAAAAATAAAAAGAAAATAAGAAACGGTAAAAAAAATTGTTAAAAGTATTTAAAAAAAAGTTTCCCAAGCTAAAAATAATCAACGTTATGCAGGAAAATGCATCAACAATTTGTTTAAATTGTATATCCTCTTTTAAAAAAAATTTCCTTAGAGTCAGTTACATTTTTTTAAACTTCTTCCCTCATAAAAAGCATAGTCTCGAATAACCCTGAAAAGTTTTTTCTTATTTTTCTAACAAAAAAACCATAGTTCAGAGTTTTTTTTATATGCAACAAAAAGTTCTTTTTGTAGACATTGATATAATCATACGTGTATTAAACATGCATGTAGGCAGAGTTAAATTTTCTATTTAGAAAATGAGCCTGGGCTACATGTAAGTTTTTCTTTTAATAGAAATACAAGGTGCTTGGTACGCATTGCCTGCTTTTTTTAACTTTTCTCCAATTTTTTTTTTTAATGATACAATGCCTCAATGAACGTTTATATACTTAAAGTTTGTATAGTCTTGGCAAGACGGGCACACCAAAATAAAAATCTAATAACAATATAGCTTACCAAAAGCATGTATGGCCTAAAAAGCAGAGTTTCTCATAGGGAGAAAGATATAGGAGTTTTAGCGGATTGAAATATTAGATGCCTAGATGTAGGTAATCACATGTAGACTGGGCAGATGCCTGAATGTAGCTGATTGATTTATAAGATGTCTGAATACTTAAACTCAGAACTTAACTTGTAAATACCTCTGTTACCCCGAAACATTCGTTTTTCCACTTCAACGTACAAAGTAATATAGTCGAAGTAAAAAATTTTAGTATGTAACAATTCGGGTTCGCAAATAACCCTAACTGGTGAATGTACCACCTTCTACTCTATTTCAAAATGGAAGGCATGTATTTTATATTCCCTATAATTTGTCATTTCGTTTGAAACGCATCGAATTGTGGTTCTAGAACCGCATAAAGAATGTAAATGTTTTTGATCCTTGATCAAATCCGCCGGTGTCCATCTCTCAATCCATCAGTCTTTGAAAATCACGATACAGTTTTTTCCACTTCAACGTATAAATTAATATAGTCAAAGTAACGAAATGTAACATTTCGGGTTCGCAAATTACCCTACCTGGTAAATGTACCACCTACTCTACTTCAAAATGGAGGCATGTATTTTATATTCCCTATCATTTGTCATTCCGTTCGAAACGCATCGAATTTTGGTGCTAGAACCGCATAAAGAATGTAAATGTTTTTGATTATTGATCAATTCCGCCGGTGTCCATCCCTAAATCCACCAGTCTATGGAAATCACGATACAGTCATAGCTATACCGCTTCAGTTTGGCACGCAAATGTCTTATCTCAATCTCATTTGCCTGGATCATAGCTTGAAGTTAAGAGTGCACCGGTTATAAGAGAAAAATGTGTTAAAGAAGAGCCGTGCCAAAAATGGCTCCCAACGTGGGGCCAAATCCAAAATCATCCTATATCCATTCTTTCAAACTTCCAACCCTATATTGTATTTTGCAGATGAAAGCAACATTTCCCTTTTGTCGCAGGCCAAGCCTTACTGAGGTTGGGCTCATGCGGCAAAATATGAATGACACACTTTATTAAGATCTTTCTACAATCTCTGAGTGAGGTATTGCAAACAAGGTATTTTTTAGAGCTCCCATGACCAAATGTTGTATGTTAACTCATAACTTTGGATTCAACAGTGTCATATGTATTAATGGGTGCTGTATATATTGTGGAATCGGACACTATTGATGTTCTAAGAATGCGAATACAGTGGTATGCTCGTTAGAATAAGCACGTTTTTCAAGTGTCGAAAGAAGCATTCATTGTCTCGGTTTTTTTGAAGTACTGTAAAAACTATTAAAAACGTTAGAATTAGCATGTTTTTCAAGTGCCGAAAGAACTTTTCATTGTCTCGGTTTTTTAAAATGATGTAAAAGCTATTTCAATCCGTCCGATCTCCTCACTATTTATACCATCTATATCTGACCGAAAATGGAATCCGATCGAAAAGAGAGCGATAAAGCTTATTAATGACAGAAAGGTATCCAGCTCTATTGATTCTTTAGAGCATCGTCGAAATGTGGGTTGTGTAACACTCTGCTGTCGATATTACCGAGGGCGGTTTTCAGATGATATAAATGAACTTATTCCCGAAACTCCTGTATTTGTTATATGTACTTGCTTGTCCAGTAGGTCGAATGCGATTGCAATAGATTGCACTTTGTTTCACACAACGCATTTTAGCGAAAATTCTTTTTCGGCCTTACAACCTGTATGTGGAATAAACTTCCCGAGGAGGCCCTACCACTTTCAGTATACAGAAGTTCAAATCAAATGTTCACAAACTCCACTCTCTCTTTCGTCCTTCCCACACCTTATTTTCCTGATCAACACATTGCACTGCATTAGTAGGGGCATACTCTAACAAGGGAAGTACCTCAACCCTTATGAACCGATTTGCACGAAACTTAAAATATATAAAAAGGAGACAATTCTAAGGTTGGGGTGTCTCGGCTTATCGGCGATTTTGAGATTAAAAAAATAAGTCAAAAATGTCGAAAAATCTTTTCTTTTTTTTTTTAATTTTTAGCCATTTCTTTCTAAGAAACTATATCGCTCATTTACTTGTATAGTGTCATATCTCAAAATGTTTCATTTTGCAGAAAACGTGTTTAAAGATTACAATTGAAACTGGTTGTTCATTGAAAATGGCCGTTACATACACTCAAAATAATTCTACAGTAAAAGGTTTAGTAAGTGATTTTGTACCAAAATCTACTAATTAGTTACTAATTTTAGTATATTCAAAGTACTAAAATTGGTAATTTTTACTGGTTTTCAATGATTTTAGTAAAAAATTTGAGTATTGGTTACCAATTTCTGCACTAGGTCCTTTGGACTAAAATTTAGTTAAATTTTTAGTATTAAATACCCACGTTTTTCTTTGGGTGTAGAAAATGTAATAATTACGTATTTTCTTCTCAAATGATGAGTTTTAAAGATATAAATACGAGTTTTTGACACAAAATAAACCATGATACAATGAAAAATGCTGCATTATTAACTCAAAAAACACATTTTTTGAGTTGTGACACTATACAAGTAAATGAGCGATATGATGTTTCCATATGAGAAAAAAAGATTTTTTTAAACCTATCCAATAGTGGAATAACCTTCTAAAAATTCGTCTTTAAATATTTTTTTAAGAAAAATGTGTAAATATTGGTGGGGTATTTAAGTAAAGACATAGACCTACGATATCCATATGAAAAAGCAATAATCTTTATTAAATTTAAGTCGACACGTATTTTTGCTCTAGACGATATTCCTGTTAGTTCGGGAGTTATCAAAATTTTCCACAAGGTCCACATTGTTTTTTTAAGGGGACAACGAAATTTTTAAACACTGATATGACCGATAAGCCGAGACACCCCAATCTTAAAATCGTCTCTTTTATATAGATTTTAATTTTCAGGCAAATCAGTTCATAAGGGTTGATATACTTCCCTTGTAGTAAGTGTTGGTTAAGGGTGCACCAGTCACCAAAGTTGAGCCGTCGCAAAAATGGCGCCCAACCTGGGGCCAAATCCAAAAACACTTCCTTTATAAAAAAAATACCCTATTTGCAGTTTCACAATCGCCGACTTATGGTCCTTGGCAGGTTAAGCTCGAAAATCGGACAACCAATTGGTCCAATTGGTCTCATTGAAGTATTTAAACAACCTCGAAAAAGCTAAATTTTTTTACTTTTGCATAATATGTAAAATATTTTTATGCCTAAAGTAGATCATATTCCTGCTCTTAGAGCAAGGGTTCTGGAAATAGCAATTTTGCGACTCTTTTCCTAAAGATATTATTTTCTTGTCAGCCTAACTTTAAACAAAAACACCCTTTGAGTAACTCTGCCTTTGAGTAAAGATTATTATAGAAATACCATAATACTTAATACTTTTTTTCACAATACACATTATACTAACATCGAGACTACTCCTACTCCCAAACTCCTTTAAGCGTTATCTATACAATAACAACAAGAAAAAAATCGCTTTTTGTATTATACAGGATCTTTTAAAAATAACGTACACGCAATCGCGTTTTTTTTTTTTTTTGTTAAAAAAATTTCCCCCTACACACATTTATTTATTTTTTTTTTACTTTACGTATGGATAAATAACTTTAGATACCTTTTGGAATGTAAATTGTATTTTACCTTTTAGATATATGGGGTATTCCAGGCTGAAGCGAGAAAAGTTTTACTGCTTCAAAGAGCCAGGTATTCATAATTGGAAAGCATAATTTGGAAAATGATATCCCAAAAGAATAAAATTTTTGAATTATTTCGTTTCGAATATTTTTCTTCCTTCCAAAATCTTTCTTTCCAAATTTTTAACCACCATTCTTGATAAAGTTGTATTACAAAAAATATTTAAGTGCTAGAAATTTGTAGTATGCCAAAATGCTCTTAAACCGATAAATGTATATTTAATTTGGTGTTAAAGTCAAAAATTATCTTAAAGAAACATAAAAAGCAACAGTTTTCTACACTAAAACACTTTTATGAGTCCAGCCAACCTAAACTTTAATTAATTTTGCCATAAACTTTAATATTTATCTTTTGCAGGATCGCCAAAAATTTCAAGTTTTTCGATTTACACAAAAGAAAATGTTAAAAAGAAGGTTTAAAGCTTTATCCTATCACTAATCATGTTTGCGTTTTTACAGGACTGCCGCAGCTTTAAAAAGTGGCGATCCTGCAAGTGGTTTAGAATAAGGATCACGTCTTTTTAGTGTTAATAAGCAAGATTTTCTCATCGAACATTGACTAATGACAGTTTTTACCTTCACCGACTACCGTTTCTTACATATTTCCTCTCACAACGTCTAGAGTCTTCCACGACTGACACTTTTATTTCGTATGTTGTCCATTTGCAAGAAAATTACAAAATTTAATTCACCTTAAATAAATCCATCCTACTTATATTATGAAACACCCCATATGTATATGTAGATTTTTTTTTCGAAATTTGCCTAAAGGTATGTTTTCTTAAACAATATAACTACAGTCAAAATGTTCTTGTTCGTATATGGAAAAAAGTCTAACAAGTCTTTACATACAGTCAAAATGTAATAGTCGATAGCAGTTTAAGAATTGTTTGGTATTATTGTAAATACATTTTTAGCCTAAAGTTATAAAAAAAAAAAAACAATTGCATTTTAAAGATTAGTTTTCAAAAGAATTTAAATAGATTAAATAGATTTAATATAATTGCAGAATACATTTTTATTGAGAAACAATTTTCAGATCTTTTGGATTTACATAAGGAAACATTTTCAAACAAAACGGACTACATTTTAAAAGAAATTTTATCCAAAAATTTTCAATTTCTATTTTATAAAAATTTTGAAAATAACGTTTTATAACCATTTTTTAAAAGAGCTCCCGGAGGGAATTAAAGTTCCCGCAGGAATTCAAAACCGTAACCTCCCCACTGACAAGTTATAACAAATAACTCAGATCATGTTATTGGAGCCCCAAGCTGGGAGTATGCCAGAGGAAAATCTTTTTTTTAACAGTTACATTAAATTGTATAACTACCAAATTTGGAAATAAACATAGTTTTTAAAAAATTTTAAGTTTATTTTTCAAATAACTACAATCAAGCTGTTGGATCCATAGGCCGGGAGCCAATTTTTAGAATAGTTTGCCAGAGGAAAACCTTGGAAAAAACATAATTTTTTGAAGATTTTTTTTTATTTAGAATGTTTTATCTGAAAAAAATTGTTTAACTTCAATCACGACGTTAGACCCTCAGTTGCGAGCTAATTTTTTTATTAAAGCTCCCAGAAGGAATCAAAACTGCAATCTCCCCATTGACAAGATAAAACAAAATACTCCAATAATGCTATTGGAGCCCCAAGCTGGGAGCCAATTTTTAGACTAGGTTGCCAGAGGAAAACTTTTTTTAATAGTTACATAAAATTGTATAACTATCAAGTTTTTAAGTTTAGTTTTCAAATAACTACAATAATTCTATAAGGGCCCTCAGCTGGGAGCCAATTGTTAAATTAGTTTGCCAAAGGAAACCCTTTTTTAACAGTTACAAAAAATTGTATAAATACCATATTTGGAAAAAAAATTTAAGTTTTCAACAGAATTTTTTAATTTAAAACGTTTTATATAAAAAAATTGCCTAAGGGTTTTTATGTAAATTTGACACACATTTAAGACTAAATGTAAGACATACAAGGGAAGTATCTCAACCCTTATGAACCGATTTGCTTGAAACTTAAAATATTGGTAGAGTCCGACCGAATATTAGGTTTCGGTATCGGTTTCTGCCGAATATTGGGGTTTCGGGCAATATTCGGTATTTGGCCGAATATTAGCCGAAACCGAAATTTTTTTGTTATTTAAAAAAATATATAAAAATCCACTTGATTTAGTTCACTTGAACAAAAAATAACAAGGTTGTCCGATAAATGTGATACTGTTATACTTCAAACACTTTTTTCCTCTTAATCTTCAAATGTACAATTTTTTGAGTTCTTTATAAAAATATTTTTTTTTTTAAGTTTAGTAAAATAATTATTTTTTTAATGAATTCAACCATTTCTATGGTTTAAAAACATAAAGTGCTGTATTGGTTCCCTTAAAGCAATCATAACAATTTTTTCACGCCAGGCGATAATTTTTTGTTAAAGTGTCGGTTCGGTTTCGGCCGAATATTGCTTTTTCGGCCGAATATTCGGTTCGGTTTCGGTTCGGCCCCAAAAAGTGGTTTCGGTCGGACTCTAAGTATTGGGGTATTACGGCTTTTCGGCTATAACAATGTTTACAAATTTCGTTGTCCCCTTATTTAATAATATGGACCTTCGGGAAAATTTCGATAACTCCTGAACTAACAGGAATATCGTCTAGACCAAAAAATCGTACGTCTGTATCTTCATATAAATACCCCCAAAATTGACACATTTTCATAAAAAAATATTAAACGAAGCCGAATTTTTACAAGGTTGTACCACCGTTAGAGAGGCATTATGAAAACCTTTCTTTTCATATGTTAACATCATATAGTTTCTTAGAAAGAAATGGCTGAAAAGCTCAATTTTTTCGCCATTTTTTGACCTATGTTTTGATCCCCTTAATCCCCGATATGCCCGATAAGCCGAGAGACCCCAACCTTAGAATTGTCTCTTTTATATATAGTTTAAGTTTCATGAAAATCGGTTTATAAGGGTTGAGATACTTCCCTTGTAAATCCCCTATGACACTACATTTTTTTTGTATTGATGGAATTTATGTGAACAGTGCAAATATATCACCATAGGAAATCTGAATAAGTGTGAATAGTAAAAGCATACTAAAAAAAATAGTAAACGTCAAATTTTATTCTTGTGTTATCGATAAATTTGGTTATCAAATGATTGAATGTCAAAAAAAATGTAAAAATTTTACATTTTTTTTTGACATTTACGCATGAATGATATTAAGTGTTGCCAACTTTTCTGTTTTTCATTAAATGAAGCGATTTTTTTGTTTTTTTGACAGTTTTTGGTATTTATTAAGCGGGTTTTTATTTAAATAAAAGTAATCATCACTATTTGTTTGTTTATTTTATGTTTCTTTTTCATTTCTTCTTTTGCTGTTTCATTCTATCAATTAATAAAAAATAAAATACAAAAAAAATGTAGTGTCATAGGGGCTTAAGTTAAAAAATATTTATAGTTTTTGAAATATATTTTTTTACTTATTTCAATTTTTTTCTTAAAAAAAAAATTGCCTAAGTGTTACTATGTAAAATTAACACTTGAACACATTAAAAACTAAAAATAAACTTTTAGTTATTTCAAAACTTTACAACAAATTAAATCATGGTAAGGTTGAAAATGAAATGACAGGCATATTTTGTTTACTGCCAAGTGTGGGCACCAATCTTATGATTTTACCAAAGAAATTTTGGTAAAAGTCATCTAAAATAGTAGAATAACCATATTTAAAAATTATAAAACTAAAATTATATGCTTAAAATTATTTAACTACAAAATTTAGAAATAAACATAGATTCCAAAGATTTTTTACTTTGGTAAAAGTTACATAAAAATATAGAACTACTTAATTTAAAAGCAAACATAGCTCTTTAGTGATTTATTTACTTATTTAAAATTTTTTCTCTAAAAAATATTGCCTAATGTTACTATGTAAATTTAACAAATCAGCCCCTTACAAACTTAACATAAGATTTCAACTGCCAAAATGGTATCAATCGCTAATATTTAATTATTTAAACATTTTGAAACAAATAAAATTATAATAATTTTAAAACTGAAATAACTATAACAACATCTTGTGGCTAATGTCCTGCACTGGGCGCCAATCGTAGAACTAATTGCCCATCGAAAAACTTTACCAAATATATAATTTTCTCTGCCCAAATGGAATTATTCGCTAAAAGTTAATTATTTAAACATTTTAAAACAAATTAAATCATAATAACTTTGAAACTGAAACAATTAGCATCTTGTTGTTGAGGCCCTAGGCTGGGCGCCAATCGTAAGACTAAATGGGCAAACTAAAAATTTTGAACGTAAACTCAATATAAAAATAAATATACATATTGAAAGATTTTTTTTTTACCATTTTCAAGTTTTTTCTTTAAAAAAAATTGCCCAAGTGTTACTATGTAAAATTATAACAACAACACCTTAAAAACAAAAAACCATGATTTCCTTTGCCAAAAAAACCATGATTTCCTTTGCAAAAAAGGTAAATTTGCAATAATTTTAATATTTTAAAACAAATAAAATCATAATAACATTGAAAATGGCAAGCATTTTTGATAGCCCTAGTGTGGGCGCCAATTTAATTATTCTTTTGCCGAACAAAAAAACTTTGTTTTAAGTCTCATAATATTGTATAATGGCCATATTTAGAAATTATCTTATTTTTCGAAAAAATTTTATTTCTTCTTAAAATTTTACCTAAGTTTAACTTTGTAAATTCCATACCTCAACCCCTTACAAACTAAACACACAATTTCCTATTCCTTAATCGTATCATACTTTAATTTTTAATTTCCCTTCCTTTTTCTTTAAATAAAATATTATATCATTTATTTAAATGTATTTTTGTTTTTTTTCTTCATTCATGCTGTTGTATTTAACAGAGGTTAATTGCTTTAAATTAATTATTTATTTTAGCCATTAATAAAATCAACAACAACACAAAAATTCAACGATGCGTGCACTTTGAAAACAACAAAAAAATGCTCTTAAGCGCTAAAAAAGTGTAAAAAAAGTACAAAAAAAAGTATGAAACAAATTTTGTCGAAAAACAAAAAAAAAAAAACTTGTCTTTTAGCAAGAAACCCACAAGAATTTGTAAAAGTATCATGTACACAAGAGGAATACTTTAGACGTTTAAGACGAAGCAAGTTTTTTTTTTTTTGTTGGTTTGTCAAAACAAAATTCTCAGTCTTTAGAAAATTGCGTGCAACATTTGCGTCATGTTGAAGCAAAAAAAAAATTAAAGGAAAAAAATCAGCAACATCCATGTGTTAGAGGAAGATGAACATGAATGTTGGTGATATCTTGAGTAGGTTTATTTGTTGTTGCTGATGTTGGTGTTGATTTGTTGTTGGTTCTGTTGTTGTTGTTGCTTTGTGTCCCCATGTACGGTTTTAGTATGTTGTTGTTAAGACGTTTTTTTTTATGTTGTTACTTAAATAAAAATTAAGGTATTTGCGTGCTCTTGTGGCACGCACATGCCGACAGTGATTTTTTTTCTTCTTCTCTTGATTTTAAGTTTTTTATGTATGCTGGAAAAATGATTTTCTTATGGTGGTAATACTATATTTTGGAAGGTGTTGTGATTTTTTTATATTTTATGTAACATTTTTTAGTTGAAAACTTTTAAAACTACTTTATTTTACATTTTTTTTATAAGTGTGTTTAAAAAAAGTACTAAAACATATAAATTTTCTGAGAAAAAGTACTAAAAATTGTAGATTTTTTTAAAAGAAGTCAAATTAGAAAATATTTAGGGTGGAAAACTTTAAAACTTTAAGTATTTTAAAAATGTTATACAAAAAAGTACTGAGAAACTGTTTTTATTACAAAAAAGTACTAAAAATGTTCGAATTTAATCGATAAAGTACTAATATTGCATTCTTTTATAAATAATGTACAAAAAATTATGTAAATGGTACCATAAAAAAGGTAAAAATTCTTTAAAAGCCTCCTATTTTGAAAAGTTTTTACACAAAAATACTGAAAAACTGTTTTTAATAGAAAAAGTACCAACAATTTTAAAAATGTTATACAAAAAGTACTAAAAAACTGTTTTTATTAAAAAAAAGTACTAAAAATGGTAGAATTTAATCGATAAAGTAATTACTGCATTTTTGTAAATGGTACCATAAAAATGGTAAAAGTTCTTCAAAAGCATCCTATTTTAAAAAGTTTTTACAAAAAAATACTTAAAAACGGTTTTTATTAAAAAAAGAGTACTAAAAATGGTTGTAAAGTAAAGTAAAAAAATTTTATAGAAAAAGTGCGAAAAATTAAGAAAATGGTACCATTTTTTTGAATAGTAATATATGTAACATTGTGGTTTCGAAAAAGTACTAAAAAGGTGCACTTCCTTCAAAAGCATCCTAAAAATATTTTAGTTTCTTCGAGAAGGTACCTTTTATGTGTAAGAGTACTAAAAAAATTATATTTCGAATGTATAAACCTTCATTATGAATACTTTAAGTACTATGATTATGGGCCCAATTCTTTATAAAGTTTGTACAAAAACTAAAAGGTACTAAAAAAGTACTTAAGCGAAAAAGTACGAAACGTCATGTAAACGGTACCCTTTTATTTTCAAAAGAACACTTAAAAAATGTGTCTTTTCTCCAAAAGTATACAAAAATATACTACTACCTTTTTTTAAATAGTACCATTTTTTCAAAAGAGTACTAAAAAAAATGTATGCAAAAAATTGTAAAAATTATAAAGTATTCTGTTATAAAAGCCTTCAAAAGTACTAACGAAATAAAAATCCTACTTTTTCTTATTGTTAGTACCATTTGTTCGAAAAAGTACTAAAAATTAAAACTTGAAACATCATTTTGAGTAAAAAACCTTAAAATTTAAAAGATTATACTAAACGGTACTAACAAGGGAAGTACCCCAACTCTTATGAACCTATTTGCCTGAAACTTAAAATATATGTAAAAGAGATGATTTTATTAGCCATATCGAGGATTAAGGGTTCAAAAAAAGGGCTAAAAAATTTAGAATTTTTTGTTTCTTGAGCTGTTTTTTTATTAAGAAACTATACGATGTTTTTGCATGGGAAGAAAGGTTTTTTAATACATATTCAATTGTGGCAAAACCTCTTAAAAATTCGGCTTGGGTAAATATTTTTTTAAGAAAATGTGTAAATTTCTGGGGGGCTTTATATGAAGACATGGATTAACGATATCCATTTGAATATAAAATAACCTTTATTACATTTAAGTCGACCTTTATTACATGCTCTGGTAGATATTCCTGTTAGTCCGGGAGTTATCAGAATTTTTTCGAAGTTCCATATTTTTTCATAAGGTGGTAACGAAGAAATTTTTAAACACCTTTTGGTTGAAAATTATAAAATTTAAAGGATGTCAATTAAAAACAAGTGAGAGTGTTAAATTCGGCTGAGCCGAATCTTTTATACCCTCCAAAATGTAAAAAAAATGGGTGATTGGGGTCAGTGAGGGACTTTGACAGCACCTTCCAATCGCGATAAATACACCAAATGTTTCATTTATTTAACAAAAATACAAAAAAACATGTAAAAAAGTGTATTTTTTCAGATGTTGGTTCAGTTCTTCAAGGGGGAACTTTTTTCCCCCTGGCCCGATTTTGCCCATTCACGAACTTAACTTGCCTATGAACATGGGACATATTTGTGCCAAACTTCAGGAGTCTAGCTGTTTTATTTTGGACTGCATTGTTATCTACAGACAGACGGACGGACGGACGGACATTCACAGAATGTCTTAGAATCGATCATAGATCAATAATATATATACTTTATGGGGTCCCCGACCGATATTTCGATGCGTTACAAACGGACAAAGTGAGTATACCCCCATACTGTGGTTGGAGTGTATAAAAAAGTACTAAAAAAGTACTAAAAAAGTAGTTTGCTAAGAAATAGTAAAAATAGTATTATTAATATAGTACTATTTAAAATACATATTATCAAATGAGTACTAAAAACGGTAAAAAATTTGAGGTAGTACAGTTTTTCGAAAAAAGTACTAATATAATGTTCGCTTTTGTAATACAATTTCATAAAAGCACAAAACAAACAAATATAACTTAATTTTAAAACAGTACTCTTTATTTTGAAAGATTAGTCAAAAAGGTATTTATTAAGATATAGTACTAAAAAAAATTTTCGCCAAGCTGGTTAAAAAATGAAGTCTTCATCAGAGTCAAAATAAGCATTTAATTGATAATTACTTCAAAAGGTACAATTTCTTTGAATATTAATCATTTTGATACGATTGCTTTACTTTTTTGATCATAAAGAGTTTTTAGTACTTTTTGAACCATTAAAAGTGTCACAATTTATTTGAATTTTAACCATTTTGATACGATTGCCTTACTTTGTTGCCATAAAAAGATCTTTTAGTACTTTTTGGACCATTAAAATTGTCACTATTGAGGTACGTTTTGAACAGTTAAAAGTGCCACTATTGCCGTACTATTTGCATTATATTAACGAGAGCGTTACTATTTGTACTATAAAAAGCTACGTTTGTGGTACTATTTTTATCATGTAAAGATTCACGACTCTGGTACTATTTTAGCTACAAACTAAACAACAATTGGGGAATATTTTGAACAATTAAAAGAGTGTCAGTTGCTGTTAAATTTTATGTATAAACCGAGCCACGCCACGTTTACCTTTTTGGACCTTTTAGGTCATAAAAAAGTATCATGATTGCGGTACTATATTAACTATAAATGGAGCCCCGACTAGTTTTTGAACCATGAAAGATATAACGATTGCAATATACATGTTTGGTCTATAAAGTGAGTTATGAATGCATTACTTTTAAAACTATTTCTGAAAACATGATTTCGGTACTATTTATACGCCACCATTGGGGTTCTATTTGACCTCTCAAAGCAGCCACGATGTCGTTACTATTTTAACTGTATATAAAGAGTATAACGCAATAGTGGGTAAATTGGCATCGTAATTTACCCACTATTGCGTTTTTTTTTGGAATACGTTACAACTGGAACTATAAAAACTCTGATTTAAGTACAATATTATTGCTTGCGGCACTATTCGCACTTAAAAAAAATGGCCATATTTGCAGTGAAAGCCCCCCTGATTGCAGATTTATGTAGACTATAAAAAAGACAAAATTGCGATTCTGTTTGGACTATGATAAAAAGTCCTGATTGCAAATATAGTTCGGCCACATTTATTGTACTAAAAAAAATTAAATTTTTATAAAATAGTACCATTTTTTAAAAAAGTACAATTTTTTTATAAAAGTACCATTTTTTAAAAAATTACCAGTTTTAAAAAGAACCATTTTTTTAAAAAAAAGTATCATTTTTTAAAAAATTACCATTTTTTAAAAAAGGACCAGTTTTTATAAAAGTAAAATTTTTTTAAAAAGCACCATTTTTTAAAAAAGTACTATTTTTTTAAAAAAGTACAATTTTTTTAAAAAAGTAAGATTTTTTAAAAAAGTACTATTTTTTAAAAAACTACCATTTTTTAAAAAGTACCATTTTTTTAAAAAAGCACCATTTTTAAAAAAAGTGAAATTTTTTAAAAAAGTACCATTTTTTAAAAAGTGCAATTTTTTAAAAAAAAGTACCATTTTTAAAAAAGTACTATTTTTTAAAAAAGTACCATTTTTAAAAAGTGCTATTTTTTAAAAGTAAAATTTTTTTAAAAAGTACCGTTTTTAAAAATGTACCATTTTTAAAAAGTACTTTATCTTCAAAATTTTATAAGTTTTAGTTTTTAGAATGCAATTATGTGTTCGGCTTCTCAAAAGTAGTGTGTTTCAAACTTCGATAACACTTCAAAGATCACTTTTATTAAATTTAAAGAGTTTAGTACAGATTTTTATTTTGGAATTTTGTTTAAAGGTTGCTGGATTTTTTTTTTTTTTTTGCTATGACAGAAGTTCATTGAAAAATATTTCTAAGTTGTTTTGCGCACATTTTTTTAGTACTAAGTGGGTGTTTTTTGTTTAAAAAATTAAAACAAACAAACAAAAAAAATGCATTCAAAGTTTCGCAAAAAAAACAAAGCTGTGTTTTTAACAATGTTTGCTTTAATTGTACAATTTTACCAAAGTTTTTTTTTCTCGTTATTGTATTTATGCAATTCAATGTGGGTGCAACTCCTCTTTTTTTGTGCTGTTGTTGGTGGATTTGTTGATGCTTTGCAAAAGTTTTCTAAACACACATGTTTTAATCATGTTGCAACATACAACCGACATGTTTCGAGGTCTGTCTGTCTTTACTTGCATACAAAAAAAAAAACTATCTAAAAGACCTCACCTTCACTATTAGCATCATCATAGTCATTTTCATCAGTAAAACTCCTTTTCCCCATCATAATGGTATTTTTTATAAAGTGTTTAGACTTGAAGTAGAAATATCAGGGAAATCGAGAGGATTTTTTAAGCTGAAACAATTTGAATACAAATTTTTATCAGCTAGAAGTTATGTTTAAATTCTTTTTTTGTAAACCAACATAAAATTTGTATAGTTTTTGAGGAGAAATTTCTATATATTAAAGCTGAGAACATTATTTTTTAATTTCAGCAGGATCACCAAAAATCCAAAAAGGATTTTGTTTACATAATGAGACACCGCTATTATGACATAATTTCATTAAGAGGGGTCTAAGAAAAACTTTTGTTTATTTCAACAGGATCGCCAAAAATTCGAAAAATACTTTTTCTATATAATGCAGGATCGCCAGAAATCTGAAAATGATTTTGGTTGAATAATGAGACATCGCTATTATGACATAATTTTATTAAGAGAAATCTAAGAAAAACTTTTGTTTATTTCAACAGGATCGCCAAAAATTCGAAAACTACTTTTTCTACATAATGCAGGATCGCCATTTTTAAATAACTTGAAAAATATCTTAAAGACAAATTCTGTTTACCTGTAACTTTTTAAATCTATGATTTTTCCAGTCAATCTAACCACTTTATGAGTCGTTATGTTTTCATGTAGCCTTGTACATTTTTTTTTCTTTCCCAGTTGTCGTTGCCTTGAGTTTGTTGTATGCCACCTTTTAGGTCGTCTTGTGTTGTGGTTGTTTTCTGTAATTTATTTAATTTATTTTTTTTTCTTCTTCTTTATTTTTATTTTGCCAGTTGAAATATTTTAATGCGTAGGTGTTCTTCGTTTTTTTTTTTTGTTGCTTCTTCTACATATATTTGCAACAAAAAAGTGCATGAACAAAAAAATAAATCTAAAATCTTTAGTATGTTGTTTTTGTTTTAGGTTATGTTGCATGTGGGTATGATCTTAATGCGAAAGTTTTAACAATATTGCGTGCTGATCTTTGAATTTGTTTTAATTAAAAAATGTTGGTGTTTTAAGGAAAACATTTTATTTTTTTTGTTCTTCTTCTACTCGTAAGTATACGTTTTCTTAAATGATTTATAATGACGTTTTAAAATGTAATGATTTATATTTTAAGAACGTCAGTTTAAAGTTTTTTTTTTTTGTTTAAAAATAAGGATGATCTATTGTGTATAAAAAAAAAAATGGCAGAAAGAGTTAGGAAATTTTGAAGGAAAATGGTCTTTTATTTTAATACAAATAGGTAAAATAAAAGTGCCTGGGTTGGATGTGTAAATTTTGATCAGAAAAATTTGCCTAAGTTGCGGTTAGGAATTTTTATAAAGTTAAATTAGGAAAAATTTTATCACTGTGTATTCTTATTGGCAGTTATTAATTTTCAATTCCTTTATTGAAAATAAAATAGAAAAACAAAATCATTATTCTTTTCCAAACTCAAAGATTAAAGTGTTTCGATGTGTGCCCCAGCTTGGGAGCCAAAAATTCAAAACGTTTTTACAATTTTTTAAAGTAATTTTCCATACTTATAATTTACATTCAATTATTTAAATGAAATGGAAAAATAAAATCATTATTCTTTTCCAACTCAAAGATTTAGGCACTTTGACTTGGGCCCCAGCTTGGGCGCCAAACATACAAAGCGAGTTTCCTTTGTTTTAAAATTATTTCGATTAATATTCCGGTTTTTTCATTTATTACTAAAAATTTTAGAAATATCCACACTTCGAAATTTTGGTCAAAAAAATTTGCCTAAGTTGTGCTTTGTAAGTTGTATCAAGTTATTTGGCAATAAGTTTTATTGGAAAATATTTTTTTGTATTCTGATAAATATTTATTCTCTATTCTTTTATTGAAAATAAAATAGAAAAATAAAATCCATGTTCTTTTTAAACTTAAAGATTTTAGTATTTCGATGTGGGCCCCAGAGCGAGTTTTCTCGGTTTTAAAACTGTCAATTAATTTTCCATACTTTTAATTTATAATACAATTCTTTTACTGAAAAGAAAATAGAAAAATAAAATCATTTTTCTTTTCCAACTCAAAAGATTTAAGTATTTTGACTAGGCCCCTGCTTGGGCGCCAAAAATACAGAGCAAGTTTTCTGGGTTTTAAAATTGTCTGAATTAATTTTCAATATTTTTAATTTATAAAACAATTCTTTTATTGAAAATAAAATAGAAAAATGCAATCATTATTTCATTTCCCCCATCGAAATTTTTATCAAGAAATTGCCTAAGTTGTGCTTTGTAATTTTTATTAACTTATTTGGCACTTAATTTTCAGTATTCTAGTTATTATATATTCTGAATTCTTTTAGTGAAAACAAAATAGAAAGATAAAACATTTGTCAGTGTTTAGCTGAGAGATTTAAGTATTTCGAATTGGGCCCCAGCTTGGACGCCAAAAATGCAAAGCGAGTTTTCTCTGTTTTAACACTATTTCAATGAATTTTTCGTTCATTTCATTTAAAATAAAAACTAAAATCGAAGATTGTGGAACAAATAGTTACAATAATATCCCTCCATCCAATTTGTATAAAACAATTTGCCTAAGTTTTCCTTAGTAATTTGTATCAAGTTATTTGGCAATTAATCTTTAGTATTCTAGTGTATATTTATTTTAAATTATTTTAATGAAAAGAAGATAGAATAAATTGCATTATTGTCTTAAAACTCAAAGATTTAAGTATTTCCATTTGGGGTTCAGCTTGGGCACCAAAATTACAAAGCGAGTTTTATCCGTTTTGAAACTATTACAGTTAAGTTTTCGTTCTTTTCATTTAAAAAAACTAAATTCAAAGATTGTGTACAAAATAATTTTAGGAATATCCCCACATCGAAATTTTGTTCAGAAAAATTTACCTAAGTTGTGCTTTGTAATTTTGATCGGGTTATTTTGCAATTAATTTTTAGTATATTCTAGTGTTTATTTTTTTTCTTTAAATGAGGAGAAAATATAAAAATAAAATCATTATTCTTTTTAAATTCAAATATTTTAGTATTTCCATTTGGGCCCCAGCTTGGGCGCCTAAAATACAAAGAGAGTTTTCTCTGTTTTAAAACTATTTCAACAAATTTTTCGTTCTTTTCATTTACAATAAAAACTTAACTAAAAATTTGTGTATCACATAATTTTGAAATATTCCCACATTGAAATTTTTTCAGATAAATTTGCCTAAGTTGTGCTTTGCAATTTTTATCAGGTTATTTGGAAATTAAATTTATTGGCAATTAATTTTGCAGAATTCTGATTATTACATATTCTAAATGAAATATTTAGTATTTTTAAACTCAAAGATTTAAGTATTTCGAGATGGGCCCCAGCTTGGGCGCCAAAAATACAATGCGGATTTTCTCTGTTTTTAAACTATTTTAATAAATTTTTCGCTCTTTACTTTTATAATAAAAACTAAAATCAATGGAGTGCCTTATACCCAATTCACACCTGAGGTGAAATCTCGTTCAAACGAGATTCAAACTCAGGTGTGAAAAGGATATAAGACGATCCATTGATTTTAGTTTAGTAGATTCGCAACACTCAGGGGATGCCCCCTGAAATCAAGAAATATAGGTATGGGAAGAAAGAATGAAAGATAAAGTATTATTTATTGATACTTGACTTGTAGATATTAAAAGTGTCGGGAAAGATACGAATTTTTCGCCAAAGAAAGAATTGTGTTTATAGTGAGTTGTACGTTCAGCAGTCCAATCAACGATAATGGGTGAGGTCTGCTAGATAGGCTTGTCTATTCGGGAAGAAGTCACCTATTTCAGCAGAACACTTCCAGTGAACAGTACAATATTTAATCGTGATGGAGTATCATTTTCAATCGTCCCAAAAGCGCTATTTTCTGTGTGCGGTCAAGTTGATCCAATTAAAATATTGAAGCAAAAGCCCATACATGGGAATTAAGACCATCAAGACCTTCTGATTTATCAATATTTGAAGTACTAAAAGATAAATAAAAAGCTTTCACAACCCGAATACGCTTGTGTGCTTAAAAACAGAAGTCTCGCTATGTCGTTTTGGCGCCCAACCTGGGGATCTATTTAAAAAATAGATTTTTGTAAAACATACAACGCCTCTGTATATTAACAAGTTTTTAAAGATTTTTTGGCACTTTAGTGGCAACTAAAAATCATTGGAATTCCATAAAAAATCAATGCGTTTGGCTTGGATCAAGAAACTAGAATGGCGATTTTTTAAAGTTTCACATTCAAACTCTTTAAAGAATGATTTTTTATTAAAAATAGTCTCATCTCTCTTTAATATTCTTTTGTTTAAAAAATTCCAACAACGTTTTATAATTTTCATCGTTAATTTTTTCCCCTCTTAACCTTCATCATTATTATCCATCATAGTGATTGTCATTTATTGACTGTTTAAAGAAAAAAAAATATTATCGGCATTTTCATTATGTTTGTAAAAACAGCAAAAAAAAATATAAAATAAAATACTTGGATGAATTGTTATTATTTTTTTCTAAAGTACAACATTATTGTTTTTGTTCCTAGTTGGCGTTAATGTGTTGGTTGCAAAAAAAGCTCTAGAGCATGGTGTTGCATGATAGGCTAGAGAGATATATAGATGGATGAATGACAGTGAACAGCATAGAAAAAAAAAACTAATTTAAAATGCCCGACACGCAGATTCTTTCCTATTTTTTTTGCCTAAGCGGCGACTATAGCCATAAAAAACAATGATGTGTTATGCATATGGATGAAGTTGTAAAAAAATTATAACAAAATGTAAGAGATTTCTATAAGTACCGGAAAAAAAAAAAATCAAAGAAAATTTTTAGATTTTTAGTTGGATTAATGATTTTTTTTTACAGAATTGTCCAAGTTACTAAGGAAAATTTTTTTTAAAAAGAGTTAAAAAAAAGAAAATGAAATTAAAGTGAACTTTAGATTTTTTTAAAGAGGTTTAAGAGAATCGCCTAAGTTTCTTGGGCAAATTCATTAAAATTAAAAAAAAAATCGAGATTTAAAACAAAAATATGTAAAAATTTTCCTTAGTTGATAACTCACTAGAACAATTGAAATTAACCGTATAAGGGCCCTTCCCTTTAATAATGTATTAATGATTGTTAAGGTTTATAGAATTGCCTAAGTTACTTAGGATTTTTTTTTAAAAGAGTTTAAAAAAGGAAAATGAAATTAAAGTGAACTTAAGATTTTTATGAAGAGGTTTAAGAGAATCGCCTAAGTTTCTTGGGCAAATTAAAATGGGACAAAAATTTCAAGATTTAAAACAAAAACATATAAAAATTCTTCTTAGTTGATAACTCATTAGAACAATTGAAATTAACCGTATAAGGGCCCGTCCCAGTCGCAATATTTTTATTTTTTCAAATGTTCCGTAATTTTATTGGGGTTATAGAATTGCCTAAGTTCCTAAGAAAATTTTGTTTTTAATTTTTTTTTTTAATTTTTGTTTAAAATTTTACTAAATTTTTTTTAATATTTTATAAAAACTAGAAATTTTTGCAATCTTAGTACTTAAATTATGTTATCAGCGTTTTTGCCCAAGTTGCTTAGGTAAATAAAATCATCTTAAACAACGTTTTTTTATCAAATAAACTGCTCGAGTTTTTTGTTTTGTACCAACGATTTATAGGCAATATCTGTCTTACAATACCTATAGTGTCAGACCCCCTTTAGGATTATTGTCTTTAGTTTTGCATTCTTCTAATCTTTATGTCTTACTACAAATTTTTTTACAAATTTCGCTAATTTACAAAACAAATGCGTAGGCCATTTAACTATTTTTTACACTTCTTTCTCCAGTCTTTGTCTTCATTTATTTCATTATAAAGTAAATTATAGTCATTTTAAATAGCTTGACTATTAATAAATAAGAAATAAATTTAAACAGATTTTCAAATCCCCATATACAATAATTCTTTTTATGCCCTACACTTAATGGTAGGGGGTATATAAGTTTGTTATTTCGTTTGTAGTTTATCGGAAAAGCGAAATTCAATCACGACAAATTGCGGTTTCAATCAATTTTATTTATTCTCCGATAAAGAAAATTGTTATACCAAACACTAAATTGTAAGTTATTAATTGAATATTTTTTCAATCATTTCAACAAAACACGGTTTCAATCATTTTTTTTATTAAAACTTCTCCGATAAAGAAAATTAATATACCAAACACTGAATTGTAAATTAATAATTAAATATTTTTTCAATCATTTCAACAATTTTCGATTTTGATCACGAATTTTATCAACTTTTTATTTCTAGGCAATCAAAATAATGATTGACTTTACGATTGAATTGTAAACTTATGACAAAATAACAAAGAAATTTAATTTTTTGCTTTCCAATAAAAAAGTAAAACCCGATTATTTTTTATATTTTTGAATTTATTTAAGTTAAAGCGGGAAAAAAATCTGGCATGTTGAAAATTTGTAATTTGACAGTTCAAGAAAATAATTAAAATATTGATCAACAAAATGATTGACTTACAAGGGAAGTCTCCCTGGTGTCACCCTCTGATCTTCAGAAATTTGGATATGTTGTTAAGAACGAAAATTAATTCGACACGTAATTTTTTTTAGCGGCCCAAACTCATTACAAGGGGGGTCGATTTGTATGGGGGGAAATTGACCTTTGTCAGTTTTGTACGATTTACGCCTATTTAAACAAAACTAATATGGTGGTATCAGATTAAAGGTATTAAAAATACCTATCTCGTGGTGCTAATAACGGGCCGAAGATGTTAATATTTTTCGACTTATTAACAAAAGTGTCCAAAAATTTTGGTATTTTATTCAATATGACGAAAAGTTTTGCATGTTTGGACACGTCTTAGCAGACGTAGATAGATTTTCCAAAGACCTTTCATTTGGTATGTAACATGACTAGGTTTCTTTCTCATAATATAGGAGATAAACGAAAAAAAAAACTGAAAAATGGCCTTGTCTTCCCCCCTCCTTTTTACCCCCTAAATATGAATTTGGGCCGCTAAAAAAAAAAAAATACGTGTCCCTTTACACTAAGGAGACTTCCCTTGTCAGTTAAATTTTGTTGATTAATAGATTTAATTGAAAATTTTAAGCAAAAAATGTTTTATATGTCTGTTTAAATCACTCTAACTTTCGAAAGATAACTTCGAAACTTCAGATGCTTAGCATATATATTTGCTATTTCATTGGCCGGGTTGGTATTGAATTTCAGCTAAATCGGTTCAGGGGTTAAGAAGTTATAGGCATTTGAATTTAACATCGTTTTTATCTCGAATTTAAGTAATTTTTGAAAGAAATTCGTCTTGGGCATTAAGGAGGGTATTTATAGATTCGACCAATCCCCACCTATTTTTTTGTTTGTTTTTTTTTGTTCAATTACTATGATATGTTAAACTATTCCTATAATATTCCATGCAAAACTATCAACGACACTCCAACACTTTTGTCTTTATGCAAGTGGGGACATTTTTTTTTTCAAGTCTTGGAGTGTATGCAAATCTCTGTGACATTGTTGATTGTGATGGCGGTGTGCTGCTAATGCAATTTTCCACTTAAACTGTCGCCATTTTTTTGTGTGTAACTTATATAATTTACAACATTTATAAATATGCCATAAAAAAAAATTAATTTATTTGTAGTTTTCTTTGATAATAAACAGGAAATTATGTGGAGGAGTTAAATATAAATAATTTTTTTTTATTGTTGTTTATAGTATTGTCTACAATAATAATAATAAAAAAGTTAATTATAATGATATACTAATTCTCATTTAGTTTATTATAACAGAGAAATAAATAAAGTATAAAGAAATTTAGCCCACACTGTAAAAGCGTGTATAAACTACGATAATTCCCAACTTTAATAGCACAAAAGAAAGAACATTTTTTTTTTTTCATAAATTCTATGAAACTTTTTTATAGATTTTAGTTATTGAATGTTTTTTAATTGATTTGAATTCGATCTAATTTTTTCTGTCTGTTGAAATCAATTTTTGAGCCAATGTAAAATGTCTTGGTGAGTTATTTAAATTCTAAAATAGTTGTCAGGATCAAAATTTGTTTGCATGTAAAAATGAGCGAAATCGGTTAAATGGTTAAAAAGTTATGACTAAAAATATAAAAGTGTCTCATATATTTTTACTACAGTTTTTTTAATAAAAGCTGAACTAAACTCATTATAATTGGTAATTGTTGTTGTAATAATCAAAAATAATGTTTAAAAAAGTAAAACTAAATGAAAAGAAAATATATTAAATATAAAAATCTTTGTAAATTTAAACAATACGTCCAAGTATAAGCTAATTAAATTGGTAATACTTTAAAATCTTTTAATTTTTATTTTTTAAAAGAAATTAAAATTTTTTTAACTTTACATTAAAGAATCTCTTAAAAAGAAAAGAATGAATGAACAATTATAATGATATACTAATTCTCATTTAGTTTATTATTAGTTTATTATTAGGGGGAAATAAATAAATTTTGAAGAAATTTAGCCTACGCTATAAAAACGTAAAAATCGTGTTGTAAACTGGGGATATTCTTAACTTTGAAAGCACTAAACGGTAGAAAAATTTATTCTTACTTTAAAAATTGTATGCACATTTTTATGGCTTTCACTTATTGCATGATCTTAATAAAAAAATACGATTTAATTATTTCTGTCTGTTGAAATCAATTTTAAAGCCAAACTAAGATGTTTTGGTTAGTAATTAAAATTCTAAAATAGTTATCAGGATCAAAATATGATTGCATATAAAAATGGGCAAAATCGGTTCAATGGGTAAAAAGTTATCACTAAAAATATAAAAGTGTCTCATATAATTTTACTACCGTTTTTTAAGAAAAGCTGAACTAAACTCATTTTAATTGGTAATTGTTGTTGTAATAATCAAGTATAATGTTTGAAAAAGTAAAATTAAATGAAAAGAAAATATATTAAATGTATTTTTTTTTTGTAAATTTAAACAATGCGTCCAAGTATTAACTAATTAAACTGTTAATACTTTAAAATCTTTTAATTTTTTAAGAGAAGTTGTTAAATTAATATTTTTTTTTTAACTTCACATTAGAGAATCCCTTAAAAAGAAAATAATGAATGAACAAAACCTAAAACTACTAACAAATTAAACCAAAAAAAAAATTATAATGAAAAACTTGTTTTTTTCATTTTGTTTTTTCGTTTTGAACAGCCTCCAGTAGTTTAGGTTTTTTTTGTATATATTTACCGCCTAACCGACAGAAACACACACACACTTTAATAACAGACTATGGCAGAAGAATCAGTGTTGCAATAACCAAAAACACAACTACAACAACAAACTCCGTTCATTAGTTTTGTCTGTCCTTTTGTGTCTGTCTTTCTGTCTTAGCCTGTCTAAATTTTACAAAAAAAGTGCATTTGGTGTTTCTTTTTTTGAATAGTTTTTTTTTTCTTATTTTTTTTTTTGAAGAGCCCTAAGCAATGCAGTAAGTGTGCTCAGCAAATCGTTAGTTTTGTATTTTTTATATTTTTTTAGTTTTTACATATTTTGTTTAAGGCATGACGTTATATTCTTGTGTCTACAGGTTAATTTTTAAAAGATAAAGTAGCAATTTTGGTTTTATATATGAGGCGGTCAATAAGAAATGGCAAATTTCTGACAACAAATGTATATAAAAAATTCTAGATTATCAAATCTAACAAAAAATGTGCCAAAAGATGTCAATTAACTAGCAAATATTTAGCAATAAACAAACCACCACTTAAAATTTCCTAAATAAAATGGCGCCCAAGTAGGGCCCGATTTCAAAACTAAAGGGAATTGTAAAATCTCAATTAAAATTTAGTCAAAAGCTCTTCAAAATTTAAATAACCATGATAACATTTTTTTTAGTTGTATTTATATCTAATATATTTAAAAAAAAAAAAATATGGCGCCCAAGCAGGGGCCGGATTCCAAAACGTTCGGAAATTGGGCCAACATAATTAAAGAAAAGCTAGCATTTACTACTTAGCTAAGAAAAAGAGTTTATTCTGATTTAGAGTTTGCAAAACGATTAAAATCGTAATCGCGATTAATCGCACTAATTAATCGTAATCGTAATCGACAAAAAAATCATGCGATTACGATTAATAATTTTTTATGAAATTCTGTGTTTAAAATATTTAATCTTTAAAATATTTAATCTTTGAAAAATTTCTACAAAAAAATTAGGATTTTTAAAAAAATATTAAAAATATATACAATGTATATTATACATACATGCGATACATTATTTTTTATTGATTTGGCATGCGGGATACGAATGTAAAAATTTTTGTTAAAAAATTTTCAAAATGGCGGATTTTTCATATGTTCTTGAAATATTTAAAAAAAAAAAATTTCTAGCAAATATCAAACAATCAATTTAATGCAATGTCCTACTGATGACGAAGAAGTGGCTACAGAAACCATGATCTAGGGTAAATCCACATTTAATTTAATCTTTAGAAGACACAATTTTCTTCTTCAATCAAAAACACAAACATTTTTCTTTTCATTGACATAGAAACAAACTTTTATTTAAACTTGATTTGACCCAAATCGGATTATTAAAACCCATGCAGATTTTCGGTCGAAGTTTTCCAAAAAATTTCCAAAAATCCAAAATTTTGATCGGATTTGACTCAAATTAAGTTCAAATGAAAATTCGTTTCAAGTTCAATGAAAAGGCCAAGGAAATAAAAGTTTAAGATTTTTTTTTTTAAAAACCAAATTTCAAGTTTTTAAAAATCCCAATCTTTTATCGCCGCTGAGGGTTTATTTAATTCGATTGGCCTCAAACTTGTACCACATAAGTTTTATGCCCAGAAGAATAAAATTTTGCACGTACACTTGAGAAAATCAACACTTAAACATAAAAAAGCCGCCCTTATATATATCAATATTAGAAAAAAATAATTTTATATATTTTTTAAAAATATTATTTTTTGTATTTTCATACATTTTGTAAATTTTAAAAGATTTTTTAATAAATCTATTGCAATTCAATTTACATACAGAAAAGTTTTACAGTAACTGTTTACGGTTATTCAAAAAACTTTTAGTTAAAATTTGTTGTAAACATTTTATCGTTTGTTTTTCAAGGAAACTAAAATGTTGAATAATTTATACAGTTGTTAAAAAAATAAACAAAAAAATTTACGGAAAAATATTTTTATCAGTTAAATTATTTGAAACTGATTATACCGTATAATTTTACAGAAGTACGGTTTTTGTAGTTTGTTATTAAAAAAAAGTGTTTTTACTCCACAATATAAAAAATTGTTAACTGTAAAAATAACTGAAATATCATTTGTTTTTACAAAATATCTAGTCATTTATTAGCGTATAAAAATAGCTGAATCTGTATGTTGTTTCAAATGAAATATAAGTAGTCCGTTTTAAAAGGAAACGCGATTGTTTTAAAAGTTTTTTCTGTTATTTCGATTAATCGATAATCGCGATTAACGGCAAATTTTTTAATCGTAATCGCGATTATGAAATATCTCGATTATTTGCAAACTCTATTCTGATTCGAGGACTTTTCATGTTCCCCATTATGAATTAACATAACAAGTACTTATGATAACTCTACTATCTTTATTGGGATATTCTCCCATTAAATACTCATAGAGTTTCTTGCTTTCAAAAAATTTTGGTAATTTTCAGGAATGAATTGAAACTCTATGAGTATTGAATGGGAGAATATCCCAATAAAGAAAGTAGAGTTATCATAAGTCCTTGTTATGTTAATTCATAATGGGGAACATGAAAAGGCCTCGAATCAGAATAAACTCTTTGTACAATTAAAAGGTCGAATAAATAACTAATTTTTTTATTATTTAATAAAAATTAAAACACATTTACTACTTAGGCTAGCTGAAGTGGATGTAATATTATTTTTTGTAATATGTCGCCAAAGCAGGCCTTACATTGCAAAACGAATGCAAATAGTGTCAAGTTAGGTTAACAGCTATTTCAAATCTGAACGCCCCACATATAATAATAACGGAATAATAATTAAAAAACAACTGTTTCTTTATTATGGTGCCTCCAAGTAGGACCAATATATAAAAACAAAAGGTAATTGGGTCTACAAAGTGAATGTGACGTAAGCAGCTACTTTGAATTCAAATACTCTCATAATGAACAAATATGTAACGAAATATTTTTAATTCGTTTAGATTTGAGAGACTTCTACCATAAATCTTCAGCAATAACAAATCCCCCACTTATAATTACTATTTTAATATGGCGCCCAACTAGGGGCCGGATTTTAAAACTGAAGAGAGTTGTAAAATCTCAATGAAAATTAAGTCAGAAGCTACTCAAAACTTAAATAACCATCACACTCAAAAACTTACTTGCAAACACTTAGCCAAGTTTTTGGTAAAAATACAACTCACAAAGTCTTTTGCGTATTTTATCCTGCCTATAAATATGACACATATTGCCAAACTTGTGCAGGATGACATTAGAAGGGTTATTTTCTTAACAAAAGTATAAAAAACTTAACCAGCCTATGATCATAAAATATATTCATGCCAAACTTTAGGAGTCTAGCACTTTTATTTTGAACTGTATAGCACTGTGGTTTGAGGGTATAAAAAATATATAATTTAATATGGCGCCCAAGTGGGGGCCAGACGATGAAAGAAGCGTTAGCAGCTATTTACGTAAAATATGTAGTAATTTATTATTTTTAATTAAAGAATATTTTTTTTTTCAATAAGTCGACCCCAGCAGGACAATGAATGTTACGTAAGCAGCTAATTTTAATCTAAATGCCCTCCACAATATGGCGCCCAAGCAGGCAACTGTATCCAAAACGAAAGGAAACAGGAAACACAAATAAAGAGGCTTGAAATTTAAAAACCCCGTAATTAATAGATATGTAGTGAACTATTATTTTTAATAAAAAAAAATTTGGTTTGAAATTTTTCGCCTAGAATTTTTATTATGACTCCTAGAATTTTTATTATGACTACGAGTTTATTGTTGAATTCCCCATATATATATTTTTTTTCCTTAGCTACTTCAAAAAATACATGGAGAAAAGAGAAGAGAACAAAAAATCCTTACGGCATTTTCAAATTTACAAAACTACATAAAATTTTAAAAAAACTATGGTTAAACTTTAAAATAATACATAAACTCAAGTATTTTTGCACAAACAAAAATTTAAATTAGCAAAATTAAAGAATATTTAAACATAAAATAATTTAAAATTTTCTGGACCCTACTAACGAGTGAACCCTATTCTGCCCAATTAATTTTTTGTAAATTAAAAATGTAATACTATTAAACTTGAAATATGTGCCTCTCTATATATGAAGTACAACTAAAAAAACTTGGGTAATTTATCTAATTAATCTATATCGGTTTAATTGAGCAGGTTAAATAAAATTTTTGGGTGTACTAATTATGTATTTGTGGGTGTACAAATTTTGTACACCCAAAAATTTGATTACACCTTTAAAATTTAACCGATAAAGGGTAAATGGATAAATTACCTAAGTTTTTTTAGAGTTAAAACTTAGGAAAAAAATGTGCAAAAAAAACTGGTTAGTTAAAATTACTGATTTTTTGTGTGTATTTAAAGAAAAAGTGTCATTGGTAAGCAATATAGAAGAAATATAGATCTATGGCTGCCTAAATAGAGTTTCTTTGAAATCTCCTTTTAAAATTCAGAAACAAGCGGGGATACCGAATGTGTTCTATTGGAAAATATACCCCTCTACCCTATGTCTTTATTTGAAAGTTAAACCTTTAATTTTAAATCTAAAAATCAATAAAAAAAGTTAATTAAATCATTAAAAAAATATTAATTAAATGTTTAATTGAAACAAATAAAGGCCCAATTTTAACTAAATATCCGCGTTTTGCAGGAAAAAAATATTTTTTACAAAAAAGTATATTTTCTTAAGTGTAAACTTACCAAATTTAAAATTAAACTATTAATTTTTAAAAGATATTTGAAAAAACATACCTGGAAAGAGAAATAAAATATTTAAGATTAATTTAAATGTCAAAAAAAAATATATAAATTCAAAAAACAAATTGTAAAAATACATTAAAAACCAGTTAAATTAAATAAAATTTAGTTAATTTTACTAAGTTTTTGGTTAATTTAGTAATAATGAAATAAGTTAAAAACAAATTTTGATTTCAGTTTGAGACGACAGAAATTATAGATTATATATAGAAATTTTTTATCATCTCTAAGGCCGAATTTTCAACATAACGCTTAAACTTAGCTTAAACGTGGTTTCGTTAAACTTTGTTTAATTAAAACCAAAATTAACCAAACATTCTGGTTTTTAGTTTAGGATGTCATACTCAATATATTGCATTTCCAAGAGAAAAGTTGCCATCATTGCTCATTCTTTCTAATAAAATACTAAAACATGGCAACACTAACGTGTCTATTTGGAAATCAGCTGATTTTTGTTTACTTTCTGTACCTTAGTTTAACTAAACAAGATTGGTGAGTTCAACTTAAAACTAAACCACATCTAAAAAACAGAGTTTAAATTCCAAATAAACCTAAAACAAATATAACAAGTAGAAAAGTTAAATTCGACTTGGCCGAATCTATGAATACCTTCCACAATAGCCTTTTTAAGTGATAGAAAAATCTTCTAACGTGAAAAAAATAAACAATTTTGATCAGAAATATTATATTTTGAGTAAAAAATTTTTTTGTCATTTTTGTTTTTGAGTGTAAACTTTTTTTTCGAGTGAAACATTTTTTTTTAGTGTAAAAATATTTTTGGATGACAAAAATACACTTTAAAATATTTTTGTGACTCACCAATGTTGTTAAAACTTAAGGTGAAACCAATCTGAAATTCACAATTTTGCTTACTTTTGAACCACTGGATCGATTTGGCTGAAATTCAGTACCAAACAGACCGGGAAAACAAAAAATGTGCATGTCGAGCTTTAGCTGTTTTAAAAGTAAGAGTGTTTTTTATTTTGTAAATTCGCGAAAAAACCTTGTCTAAATTCACTCTTTTGCTTATAACTTTTGAACTAATGAACCGATTTCGCTGAAATGCAATACCAACCTGCCGCGGTAAATTCCAAATGTATATGTTAAGCGACAGTAGCCCAGGATTAGTCTTTCGAAAGTTAGCGTGCTTTCAACTGTCAGGCAGACAGACATACGAACGGACATCGCTAAATCAACTTAAAATCGATCGAGGATCATGAATAAATGTACCTTGTGGGGTCCTAAACCGATATTTCGATGTGGTACAAACGGAATGACAAACTTATATATACCCTCTCTCACTAGAGTGGAGGGTATAATAACAATAAAACCTTAACCGAAACGTCAAGAAATTTAATTTTAAATTTAAAAACTCTCTCTCTTTCTCAAACTGCAGCCAAATATACACACAGTGATGCAGGCAAATATACATACAGTGATGGCAACTTGATTTAGCGACTTTTTCATATGAAATTGCACTTTTTTTATAAAAAATTAGTACCACTGAACACATAAACGACAATTTTTGTCGTTCACTGCCATTGTTTTATGCCTATTTTCTCTGACAACGATTTTTCCACATAAATTTACGCTTTTTTCATAAAAAATTAGCATCACTGAACACTTAAATGTTAATTTTTGACGTCGTTCCATCGTCATTGTTTTGGGCCTATTTTTTTCAGACAACGGTCACCGTCTACCAAACTCTGCTTTCTATTTTCACATTCTAACTTTCGTTGTCTATAATATTTAATTTTTGTGTTTTTAATTGTCATTTAAGTATATTTTCGTTAAACTAGGTCATTTATTTAATCCAATAAATTATTAATTTTCTCATCTCTTTTTTTTTTTTTGAAAAGTTTAGCCAACATCCTTGTCATTTTCTTTTAAAACAAAACTTTTATTTTGTGTCACTTTAAAATTAATTAAAAATTTATTTATCACTGACATATTCTATCAACATATTGTTGTTTAAAGAAGAATAAATGCCCCTGTCCTTGTTTTTTTTAATAATTATACTAATAATGTTATTTTCGAAAAATGGATTTAGTCTAAATGTAACGTGAAAATCTCTTGAAAAATTAAATAAATTGAAAGTGTAAACGTTTTTTGACTATTTTTTTCACAAAATTGCATATAAAAATGTGGTAAGAATAATTTCTCTTAGTTCTTACAATAAAGAGAGTTAGTATTTAATGGGAAATGAAATGAAAATGGCCACGAACTAGAATAAACTCTTTTCAAAGAAAATTAATTTCAATATTTTTGTTTGTTAAAAACAGCTGGGGTGCAAAACATAACCAATTAAATGATTGTCAAATAAAAATTAAAAAAAATACGTTGCTTGTATTTTAATTATTTCGAGAACAACTTCCCAACCTTAATGCAAAACTCAAATAAATTTAAAAATTTTCTATAATTGCGTAAGATAACTCCAGTTCGAGGCTACGTTTCATAACTAATTATTACGATGATATTGTCAAATTAACGATTTTCGAGACAATATCATCGTAATAATTAGTAAAGAAACGTGACCTCGAGCTAAAGTAATCTGTCTCAATAGAATTTAAAGGTCAAACAATGTATAATTTTTATTAATTTAATAAATAAAACATAATTTTCTACAATTTATTTCCCATTTATTTTTTATAACAACCTCACATTACGTTACATTTAAACTAAATTTAGCCTTTTTACTTAAAGTCTATATTTAAACTGTCACTTTTTTGACATAACGGCTCATTAAATGTTAAAAGTGAATTTATTTATACACATACAATCATAGCAAACCCCTCTTTATTATATTGTCTTCGCTTTATCACAGGGCCAAGCAAAAATGGCTAGTCTAACGATTATTTCTTACCTTAACAAAATAACGATTTTTTGATTTAAGTACATTACAGAAAACCATTAACAATTGTCAATCGAAGGCAATAAAAATTTATGTATATTTTTTTTTTTTTGCAATAATCATAAAAATGAAATTATTTGTCAACGCCATAAATTTTAGCGAACGAATGAGAAACAACAAAGGGATAAGGGAGAGAAAGTACACTGAAGAAAATAAAATTGAAAATGTTAAGTTAAATTGATTGTTTTTTGTTTTAAAATCTAAAAGTGGAGAGAAAGTATACTGAAGAAAATGAACTTGGAAATGTATAGTTTAAAAATTTGTTATTGTTTGTCGACCTCTAAATTAGAACTTCACACTAATTTTTTTAATTATTAAAATTAGTTTCTAATATCCTCAGCCTCAAAAAAGGGCGGGCTGGGCTGAAAAATTTAATTTAATAATTCCCTGGGTGCAAGTGCAGGACTTTGAACTTCTTCTGAAATAAAAATGTTTTAATTGTTTAACCAAAATATTAAAAATACATGAAAAAATTTTCATTTTTCAGTTTGGTTTAGTTTTTCAAGGTGAAACTTTATTCCACCTAGTCCGATTTTGCTTATTTACGCACTTAACCTGTCTCTGACCAAAAGACATGTTCGTGCCAAACTTCAGGAGTCTAGCTCTTTTACTTTGGAATACATTGTGATATCAACAGACACACGGTCATTCAATGACGGATGGACATTCATAAAATGTCCAAGGATCGGAAGGGATTTGTACGAATACCCCAGTTATAGTGTTATTATCAGTACACTCAAAATAATTCTACAGTAAAAGGTTTAGTAAGTGATATTGTACCAAAATCTACTAATTCGTTACTAATTTTAGTATCTTAAAAGTACTAACATTAGTAATTTTTACTGGATTTGAATAATATTAGTTAAAAATTTTAGTATTTGTTACCAATTTCTGCACTAGGTCCTTTTGGACTAAAATTAGTTAAATTTTTAGTATTGAATACCCACGTTTTTTTTTTGGTGTAGGTTTTTAAGTGTCGTTTTGTTAATAGGTAATTGTTTTTCTTATATATGAATTCACAAAAGCGAGTATACTTTGGCATCACTCTTGGACGTAAAAGGTTCGTTGTTTGTGTCAAAATATTCAATCCATAATATCCTAGAAAATACAGGCACAGACTACTACTCCATCGAGGGCAACATGTTGAATAGCTGGGAAATTAACTCGAAGATAGGTGATGGTAAGGCAAGGAAAGTCGTTACAAGGGCCACTCCACAAGGGGGAGTGATCTCTCACCTTCTGTGGAATCTTGTAATAAATAATATCCTTGAGTCACTCACCGCAATGGGTAACAAGGTGATTACCTACCCTGAAAACGTTGTGATCCTATTCAAAGGTAAATTTTTACAAACGATTAGCGAACTCATGAAATCAAAGCAAAGAACAACGGTCTGGGAGTTAATCACGCCAAACCGAACTAGTCTTGTTCACAAAAAGGACGATTTTTTTTCTCCCAAATTAAATTAAATCACCCTGGAACTATCTAATACTTTCCTATGGTGCCGTTGTGTGGTAGAGAACAGTGGATAAGCAATCATATCTCTGCAACCTACAGAAGGTACAACGACTGGCGTGTGTGGGTATCACTGGTGCTATTAAATCGGCACCCCAGGCCAGCCTGGAAGTGATACTAAACATTCAGCCAGTGGATATCTAAGTCAAGAGTACAGCAGTAAAACTGGCTATCAGGTTAACCCTGCTGTTAGGTTAGAAAATGCATTACATGGTAATGCATTACATAGCCGTGACCATTTTAAAAGTTTGCCGGAATACCCGCTTTGAACGCGTGCATCCTATTTTGTAAAATAGACGTTTCATGGGCTCCACCTATCAGATTCGCAGGAGAAAATATACTATGGACCAAATGGTCCCTTAACCTAAGATACGTAACTTTTTATTTTTCTCAGTCCTGGTTTAAGTCAGAGCCTAGATTTTTTGTAAAAAACATTGTTTTATAAAAAGACCCCATGAGCAAAAAAACTAAGCCAGTATATATCACCGTTCAAAAATTACAAAGGAAACCATCCAAAAATTGGACCAAATGGGCTTAACCTAACAGCAGGGTTAAGAGAGTCGCAAATGCTTAAGCAACGCTCTTGAAGACACACGACCATTTTATCTCATTACAGACGAACTTTGACAGAACCTTCGAAGTCCAAATACCAACTAGGGAAGACTGGGTGGAAAACTCTGTGATAACAGAGAAAGCCATCTTAATCTTTACGGACGGATCGAAAATGAAGATGGAAGTATACTATGTATGGCTCGAAATCGGTGCTCATTGATACTTCCGGACAAGTGTAGTGTTTTCTAAGCTGAGGTACTTCAAATTGATAAAACGGCAAAGGACCATCGTCCTTGCGCCATTAACATTTTCGTAGACAGTCTCGCAGCTCTAAATGCCTAAGAATCAAACACTGTAAAATAGAGAATCATTAGGAATTGTATACAACCACTTCGTCGAATCTGAGTATGTGGGAGAACGGTCGAAACCTGCCATTTCGGTTCCTATAGTGGAATTGATAAACGAAATTGATAGGTTATCAGAGAATAGTATCAATGATAGGTGGATATCACTGACTACGTGCAGGATATCGCGAACCCTGTGGCCACTGTCAAATCCTAAGAGGACAAAAAGGCTTCTTACTTTTGGCAAGCGGACGGTTAGCCTATTAGTGGGAGTACTGACAGGACACTGTGTAATTGGCCAAATGGCCGTGCGTATGGGAATTTCTCATAGCGACTATTGACGAAGTTGTGGCGATGTTTAAAGGAGGAGTTATTGAAGCACTTCTTATGTGAATGTCCAGGTTTGATGAGATCTTAAGCATTTGATACAAAGATTTTTCGATGATGTGGATTGCCTAAATGGTGTTTTACTGAAGTCTCTATCAGAATATCTTGGGGAATCGGGGTGGTTTAAAAAGTGGAACTTTTTATTAAAGAGGGAGTTAGGAAATAACAATTAAGGGAATTACAATGGGCCTCATGGCACCGCGTTGTCAAAATTTCATTACAATTTGTTGTTGTAACAAAAACAAACTACACAGAAATTTTGACAACGCGGCGCGTTGCGTTTTACAATTTGTTGTTGTAACAAAACCAAACTACACAGAAATTTTGACAACGCGGCGCGTTGCGTTTTACAAAATTAGGGGGTAAATTTAGTAAAACTGCATTTACAGTTTTTCATTTTATGATCCTGTTGTCTTCTGAAAAGACTTTAAATTCCAAAAGGAACACATTTTATAAATTATTTTTTTAATATGTATATTTGTCCTAGGATGACACTTGTGATGGCAAATGAAAGAGAAGGATCTCCCCTTATTTTTCTATTTTTTTTTGCAAAAAGGGTGTAATTTTAGTCCTTTCAAAACTTTAGCCTTTAATATCATACAAAATATTCAACAAAATATTTTGATTAAGTTTTCAAAGGAAATTATTCACATCATTTTATTCTGATATGGCAAAATAAAAAAAAAATACAAAATCAGGGGAGATCCTCCTCTTTCATTTGCCATTTTCAGTGGCACCCTAGGGCAAGTACAAATATTTAAAAAGTATTTTACAAAATGTAATCCTTTAAAACTTTGAAGTCTTTTTAAAAGCAAACAGGATCACGAAAATAAAAACTGTAAATGCAATTTTTATCCATGTGATCTCTACTTTCAGGATCACGAAAATAAAAGCTGTAAATGCAATTTTTCTCCATTTGATCTCTACTTTCATACTTATATCATCCGGTTTATGTTAAATATTGGCTCACGGATGGTGTAACAATTCAATTTTAAGTAATTTCAATTCCACTTCATACCACCATTTGGCTTTCTGTTTCTCTTACGTGTTTTAAGCAAAGGTTAGCAACAAAGGTTTCATTTAAAATTTACTACACTGATTAAAGATCTGGATCCTTTGGGTTCATGTTCGAACTAAGGACCCACTTTACGACAAACACTACAGAAGAGTATTAATTGGTCGATTTAATCTGACTATAATTTTCTTATTTTGATAGATTTTTATACACATTTTTGCTACTTCTACCAAAAAAATTTCTAAGTGTACTTACATTAAAACAAAAATTATAGAAATGTCAGCATATATAAAATTTTTTATATTGTTCATTTAATTTTCTAATTTTTTACTACTGCATCTTCGGCAATACGTTGATATTTTAAAAAAAAAAAAACTTATCAATAACGTATAGTTTTTACATTATTTTTCCTTATACGTGTTATTGTATGAGGGTGTGACCTGTAGTATATAATGTGTTAAATGTCATTTTGGTGTATATCAGCGAATATTATGATGATACTGAAACAAAAGTGCATTTGACATTTACTACTACTTCTACTGCACAGATGCGAAAATAACATCTATAAAAGTTAACAAAACTCTTACAGCTATTTTTAACTACGTAACTACGTATAATATTACATATGGCGCCAAAAAAACAAAAAAAGCAAATCCAAAAATGTTCAAAGTTAAACTTAATAACAATAAAAACAAGATTTTTATGGGACAAATGTAATTAATTATAATTTTTTTTTGTTGTTTTCTATATAGTGAAATGTCAAAATTTCATATATAATCATATTACTAGCGACTAGTGATACAAAAACACTGAAAACTAGTAGTAAACAAGGGGTAGCAAACCGACAAAACTCTCAGTGGTAATATTTTTGCTATTTAGGGTTGTGGTAAACATAATTTGTTAAAATATTATTAAAAACTACTACTGCTGGTGATCAAATACAAAGTGTACAAGGGGATTTGAGCAGGCATCCTCAATCTAACTGTCTCTGTCCGTCTGTCTTTTTGTCCGTCTGACTGTTGCTGCTTCTGCTGATGCTGTTAGTTTTGTGTATGATAGATAATACATTGATAACTATGACACACATAAACACATTTTTGATTATAATTATAAAAGACATGTGGTCAAAAAGGCAATATCACTAACACATTTTTATCAATGATTTGTAAAAACAAATTTTTGTAAATTATATTTTTATGAATTTATTAAAACTGCGCCTCACTACTCTGCAAGGATTATAAAAATATGTGACATTTATCGTTGCCATAAACAACCCTGTTTTTTTTTAACCCTTTCACTACCGACTTTTTTTGGCTAGTAATTTCTTGATCAAAATTTGTGAAAATGTAGATCTATGCAAAGTAAAAACTTTTTGTTGATTTCGTTGGTCTACCGCGCCCTCTATCGGAGATATATCCAACCAAACTTGAAGCTTTCACATGCAATATCTCCCGAACGAGTAAACATTTTTCCATAATTCAAATTTTGTATTTTTTGTATCGAAAAGTTCTACAAAATCCGCTTTTAAGAAAGCTTGAACGATTATTATTCGATTTTTGAGAACTTTTTAACGTTTATTTTGTTTTGCAATTTTTTTACGTTATTCGAAAAATTTCCAGTTTGCCACCAAATATTGCGTGTAGAGTCCACCGGAATGCAAATTTATTTTTCAGAGCACATCTATCGTAAAGATAACCCTTCAATGATCAATATTGTCAAAACAAAACACAAAAATGTTGTACGGTTAATTTTTAATAAATTTTTAAAGATGTGTACACTGTAGTGTACAAGGGGAGTGAAAGGGTTAAATTGTCATTTATGAGGTGTCAAAAAAAAAAAAATTATAGAATTGACATTTCTTTGTGTATGCATTTGAATGTTTTTTTTTCAGGGCATAATTACTATAGATGTTTGAAAACACTGAAAGGGATTTTTTTTGTTGTTTTTGTATTAAAAAAAAAGGATTAGCTATAAGAAGTGGTTATTTTCAATTGACAGCAAGTGTTTGCTAAAAGAGATTTTAAGGATTAAATACCATAATGACAGATGTCAGTATATTTTTCAAAGGAATTACCAACCATCTAGAAAAAAAAAAATTGTTAAATACGATAAAGGATTTTAAAACGCAAAATCTTTTTAATAGAATTTATATAGTTACACTTGGAGAAATAAGGAGTGTAAATTAATAAATATCAGACTCCTCAGATTAAAAATAAAACTAAACACAAGTTACTTTGTAGTGTAAAACAACTGAAAATCTGAGTAAAACAAGTAGAAAAGTTAAATTTCACTTGACTAGATCCAATAACACCATTCACAATGCTCTTTTTAAGTGAAAAATATTTTGACGACAAATGTTTTTTTTTTTTTTTGAGTTAAAAAAATGTTTTTAGTCACTTTTGTAAAAAAAAATTGAGTGCAAAAATATTTTATTTTAAGTATTTTTTTTTTTAGAAATTTTTGTAAAAAAAAATGTTTTTGATTGCAATTTTTTTTTGAGTGTAACATAGTTGTTGAGTGACAAATATTTTTTGAGTGTAAAATTTTTTTGAGGGTAAAATTAATTTTTTTTTGCGAGTGTCAAAAACACTGTAAAATACTTTTGTGGAAACCAAACCAAGAGTGTAAAATATTTTTTGAGTGTAAATTTTTTTTTGTGCAAAAATTTTGTGCCGAAAACACTGTGCAAAATACTTTCGTAAAGACCAAAAGCCTCTTTATCCTATTTTTCAACACGTGAATTTGAATTGGTTAAACCAATCTGAGATCACGGTTGCGCTCGTAATTTCCAGGACCGATTTCGCTGAAATTCTATACAAAGCTGACTCGGAATAAGACAAACATACATATGGGACATTCCATGTCAAATCGGACACTTTGAAATTTTTTTTTTTTAGATTTTCCCAATTTGTTTACAATTTTTAATACCCTTTGAAAACTCCTTCGTGGTAAATTATCAGATTTTTTTGATGACCCGTTCAAAAGATATCGAATTTTTAAAAATTTGGTAGTTTGCTCCTTTACACAAACTTCTTTTACTCATAACTTCTTCAATAATGGTCTAAATTGCAAAGTTTTTTTTTAAAAAATCCAAAAAAAAATCTTAAAAGTGCTCTAGTATGCGACTTTTAAGTTTTAAAATTTAAATCTCATTATTGAAAATGTTTGTACTCTTCGAGTTTTTTGAAATTTTTTTGTGTAAAATTTCTATCGATTCTACAAATTTTTTGTCCAGTAGGATCATGGGATAACAATTATTACTATTTTTTAAAATTTTTTGAAAAAATTTTATTGTAATTTTCAAATCTTAAAATTATTTTTACTGCTCCAATGGTGAGTCGTGGAGGGGTCATTTCCAAGACCGACCCCCATTAATTTTTACGTCTAAACATTTCTTCGGAACAAACTAATACCCTGTCTCCAATTTCTAAGGAGGCACCCACACAAAACGACATTTTTTAAAATTTGCTCGAACCGCTCTAACTGCCCTAATAGTGCTCTTAGAGCAACAAAATGTATGACCAACCCACAATATTTTTTTAGTCCAAACATTTTCTCTAAACGCACCTACCCTCTACCTTTAACTCTTAAGGCGGTCCCCATACATTTTTTTTTTATTTTTTGTAAATTTGTTTTATTTAATCAGCTTCTACCGGTCCAATGGTGCGTCCGAGAGGGTTCATTAGTGAGACCGACCCCCATTTATTTTTACCCTTCAACATTTTTTTAAAACATACCTATGCCCTATTTAAATTCACTATGAGTGAATTTTGACTCACGTTAACTCACGTTCACGCAAAAAAAAAACATAATTTACTCAATCATTTTATCTCACACTTAGTCACTACTTACGTGAGTTTACAAAACACCACTCACGTGTGACTCACGCTCACACGTGACTCACGCTAAACCTTTAAAACACGAAAAAAATTGTAAAAACTTAAAACAAAAACTGAAACAATACAATTAAATAATTTTGACTCACGCAGAAAAATGTCACTCATTACGAATCACTCACAAAAAAAAAAAAATTAAACTCGCTCACTTTAGATCACGCGTAATTCACTTGGCCAGCGTCCATCTCTAGTGCTAAGCATTAAAGCTGGGAACGCATTTAAGCGGGCACATATTGGCGATAGCATTTTAAATATTTTTTATAAAATTCTTAGCTAGTAGCATTATTTGTACATTTTGGATGGCAAATTCTAATTAGAAATAAAGAAGATCTCTCTTAAATGTGCCACTGTTTATATGAACTTTTTGACGCATTTAAAAGGGAAATATTTTATTAAAATCTTCCGATAAAAGCAAAAGGGGGGATTTATAAAAACTTAGAAATGTAAACATTATACATTTTTTTTTAATGCTTAGGCCTACATTTTGATCCGACATTTTGGTTTTAAAAAATCTGAGCTGGTATTCCTTCTTAACATTGCGCAATTATTTCCTAGTGATATTTTGAAACATTAATCAATATTTTTTTTTACTTTGAGCCAACTAATGCAATGCATTATGCTGGTATTAGGAAAATAGGTTGTCTTGGTAAATATCTTGACCGCCATTTTGAATTTTTAGCATTTGATTCTAAAATCAGATTTGGCATCCGAAAAGTCATAAAAATCTTAGGTTTTGTCCAAAGCAGACAACATATAAAAAACTTAATATTTTATTTGTCGCCATATTTGATCTGCCGTTTTGAAATAAAGAAATCTGAGCTCATTACCGATCCTAAATACATCGAAAATGATTAATTTAATTTTAATTAGCTAAGAATTACAAAAGCATATTTGCCATAATATATCGGCCATTTTCAATTTAAAATCTTTAATTCCAAAATCAGTTATAACATCCGAAAAACCATTAAAATCTAAGTTTGTGGCCAAAATAGATAACATATAAAAAATCTTTAATTTGAATTGGTCGCCATATTGGATCCGCCATTTTGAATTTTAAAAGTATAAACTCATATTCGTTATTAACGACCCTTATTACATCGACATTGATTATATTAAATACAATAAGCAAAGAAATAAAAAAAAATGTCCACCATTTTGGATCTGACATTTTGCAATTATTTTTTTTATAAATATTTTTGTGGCTTACCAATGTCTTTCCGAGACTTTTTCTATGGAAAAAATGTCTCAGAGTCTAAGACTTTTTCTATAGAAAAAATGTTTTAGTATCTGAGACTTTTTCTATAGAAAAAATGTGTCAGAATCTGAGACTTTTTCTATAGGAAAAAATGTCTCAGAATCTGGGGCTTCTTCTACAGGAAAAATGTCTCAGAATCTGAGACCTTTTCTATAGGAAAAATTTCTCAGAATCTGAGACTTTTTCTATTGGAAAAATGTCTCAGAATCTGAGACTTTTTCTATAGGAAAAATGTCTCAGAATCTGAGACTTTTTCTATACGAAATATATCTCAGAATTTGGATCAATGATTGATTCTAATACATTTTACTGCTTTTCGTCTGTTGAAATGGATTATGGACAAAATATTACATAACTATGACAAAATATTACACAAATATGACAAAATATTACACAAATATTTGGTATTGCATTTGAACGATATCGGTTCAAAAGTTATGAACGAAAATGTAAGGACACCTCGAAAATTTTGATACATTCTACATAACCTAAAATTTTAAAATCTATATTGAAGCTGTGCGTTTATGGAAAGATAATAAGGTTGCTTCTGTCTACACTAGACATGGTATTGTATTTGTCAAGGTTAATCGTTCTGATCAACCAACTCCAATGGAAAGCATTAATGATATTTTTAATTTATTTCGTCCGCAACATGAAGAATAATCAAGCATTTTCATCATTGTACTGTTTTATATTTTATAGTATAATATTTTACTTTTTTACCAAATTGTGCTTATGTTGTACAAATTCTTTTAATGCCAAATTTAGAATCAATATTAAATCGAAAATCTTTAAACTTGCCTCAAACAAAAATATTTTTTGCGTTGCTATTTCTGTAAAACATTATGATAAATTTATCTGATAACAGGGTAAATTCCAAATTTAATACACACAATATGGTTCGTATTTTTACTAAACTTAATAAGGGCCTAAATATTGTTCACATAAACGCTCAAAGTTTGCTTTGTAAAATAGATGAGTTTCGTTATATATTTGAGTCTTCTAATGTTGATATAGTATGCGTCTCTGAAACTTGGTTTATACCTAAGGTGAAAGACAATTGTTATAGCTTACGCGGTTATAAGCTTTTCAGAAATGACAGGAACAGTGGAAAAAAAGCAGGTGGTGTAGCGATATACGTCAAGAATTGTTTTAAATGTAAATTACACACAAAATCTAAAAAAGGTGACAAGATAGAATTCATATTTTTGGAACTACAAAGTGGTAATGAGAAAATGTTGATTGGTAATGTCTATAGACCTCATAGGGGAGTAAAGTTTGAAGACTTCTTTTCAACATTGTCTCATATAACTGTTGGTTTTACAAATATAATTATATCGGGTGATTTTAATGACAACATCATAGTGGAATCTACTTTTACAAATGAAATGAAATGCATTGGACTGTATCCTGTTAACAGTACTATACCAACACACTATACACATACTGCTAATTCTCTTCTGGATGTATTTTTTACCAATTCTTTATCGAAAATTCTTACGTTTGATCAAATATCAGCACCGGTTTTTTCAAAACATGATCTGATTTTCACATGTTATAACTTTGTACCTAACAAACTAGATGAAAATTATAGCTTTAGAGATTTTAAGAACATAAATACACAATCATTAAATGAGCAACTTCTACGAATTGATTGGGACTGCATCTTTTATATGGAAACTGTTGACGAAAAACTTAATTTTATACAGTCAAATCGTACACAGTTATTTGAAGAATTTGTTCCTTTAAAGACAATAAGAAGAAAATCAATTACCAACCCTTGGTTTACGCCTAATATACAAAGTCTTATTGAAAGTAGAAACTTAGCATATACAAGATGGAAAAGGTTTAAAACTCCTGAGCTTTTGGCATCTTTTCGTTCTTTACGTAATAGGGTTACTGCTGAAATAAGAACAGCAAAATCTTCTTTTTTTAACACAAAATTTTCAAACTGCTTAGATAGTAAAAGTAAGTGGAAGGAAATACGAAATATTGGCCTAGTAAATGATACCCATGTGTGTAGTAGAGATGTAGATGTCAATGAACTTAATCAGAAATTCGCAGTGCTACCTGCCCCATCTGCCGATATTACTAACCTTAGGAGTTTTCCTGATACCCATAACTCTTTTGGATTTCAATTTAGTTGTGTAACGCAGGCTGATGTATTGGAAAACCTTCTTAGTATTAAATCAAATGCAACGAGCTTTGACGGAATAGATCCCAAATTCGTAAGAATAGTACTACCGGTGATTCTACCTTATATAACCAATCTCTTCAACATGATTCTTACTACATCAATTTTCCCTACGCTCTGGAAACATGCAAAAGTTATCCCAATACCAAAAACTAAGGACGATTTTCGTCCAATAGCTATTCTCCCATATTTGTCGAAAATACTTGAACGTATAATGCACTCCCAAATAAGTAAATTTATACATGATAATAACATGCTTACTGCTAGGCAGTCCGGTTTCCGTCCTCAGCATAGTTGTGTCTCCGCACTAATTGATGTAACCGAGGAAATTAGGTCAAAAATTGATACTAATCAAATAACTTTTTTAATTCTTCTTGATCACTCGAAGGCATTCGATTCCGTTAATACTGAAATTCTTACATTTAAATTAAGAAATAGCTTCCAATTTTCCTCCTCGGCAACGAAATTAATGCGATCATATCTAACTGGTAGATCTCAGTCTGTTTTTTATGGGAATTTGATTTCGAATAAAATTGAGTTAACTAGAGGTGTACCGCAAGGTTCCATCTTAGGTCCTTTGTTGTACTCAATGTACTCAAACGATCTTCCAGAACAACTAGAATATTGCAATGTACACATGTATGCTGACGATGTTCAACTATACATTACCCAGCAAAACTTTGGTAATGGGTAGTGGTTATATAACACATTACCAGGTAATGTATATACCTTATTTGTAGCATTATTTTAGGATGTCTTACCAAACATTTGTTCCACAACGTATTATTTTAAAGTGAAAAATAATGCATTACTAATAATTTGCTACGTAATGCATGATTATTGGAAAAATGTATTTCATATTTATTATTTCTAAACATTATATCATGGATGATTTATATTTGGTTACATTATGTATTATTTAAAAGTTTGAAATAATGCATTATTTATAATTAAATGCATAATGCATTACAATAACATAAAAAATAATTATTTTATAAAAAAATGCATAAGTTTAAACTAGAGATGGGCTCACGACAAGAAATTTCTAACGACTCACACTCACTAGCATATTATATCTACTTACACTCACTTACAATCACGTGAGTAAATTTAATACAAAATTACTTTTTCACTACTCGTAACACCTTATATATTACGTTCTGGTATGCTATATTATATACCTTACTCGTAACCTATAAAATATCATATATTTTACACCTTACTGGTATTCTTCGTTATAAATTTATGACTTATTTTATACCTTACTGGTATTCTATGTGATAATGTGGATGCATTACTTTGAGTCTCATCGCCTGTTAAAATCATCAATGCTGCAATGTATAAAATAAGAGATCATATACCTTATTTTATACCTTATTTGGTAATCTAAGTTTTGCTGGGTAGTTGCAAAGCAACGGAAATTGACGATTGCACCCGCAAAATAAATATTGATCTAAAGCGAATATATGACTGGGCTACAACTAACGGTTTATGTCTTAATCCGAAAAAGTCGAAATGTCTACTTATTACCAAGAAGACTCAGAATAATGTTTGTTTTCCTGATTTCGTCCTGGGAGACTCAAAAATTACCGTAGTCGAATCGGTTAAAAACCTTGGTATTACTTTTAACAATCATCTTGATTGGAGTGATCATATTAATGTTATTACGGGAAGGTTGTATGCGATGTTAAGAAATTTATGGTGTACGCAATGGTTCATACCACAGAATATTCGAATGCTGCTTGCGAAAACATATTTAATTCCGACTCTGCTATATGGATGCGAGCTTTTTATAAATTGTGATTCTACCAGTTTGAGAAAACTCAAAGTAGCATACAATAACATAGCCAGATACGTATTTGGCTTAAGACGATTCGATAGAATATCTTTTTATACACAGCAAATATTTGATGTATCTTTTGAGAATCTTTTGAAATGTAAATTGTTATTGTACTTACACAAGATTATATATTTGCAAAGTCCGCAATATCTTTTTAACAAAATCACTTTTCTTAGATCAAATAGAGGAAACCGTATTAAGCAACTTAGACACAGAACTCATATATCTGATCAACATTTCTATATAAATGCCATTAAAATTTGGAATAAATTACCCTTTCGTTTGCAAAAAATAAACAATGCAACGCATTTCAAAACTGAAATATTTAAACATTTTAGGCAAGTGTAAAATATTTTAAATAACAAAATTCTTTTATTTATAACTTTGTTATTTTATGTCATTTTTAATGTATTTTATTTTTTTTTATATTGTTATATTTTTTTAAAAGTTCTCAAAGTTTTATATTTAACTCAAAAATTTTATTTTTTATAAATTTAATTTTTTTTTTTTTTTTTATAGTTTTATACTTTTTTTATGTGTAACCACTTTTTGTATACCCAGTATATTATCCAGTACTTAATATAAGATTTAATCTTTGTATTGGATTGTAAAACTTAAAATTAAATAAATAAATAAATATACAAAAGTTAAAAAAAAAAAAAAAAAAAAAAAAAAATATTTGGTATTGCATTTGAACGATATCGGTTCAAAAGTTATGAACGAAAATGTAAGGACACCTCGAAAATTTTGATACATTCTACATAACCTTAAAATACAAAATGCTTTAATTCGGCTGCTGGTTGATATTTGTGAACAGAATTAGAAATCGAAGGGTACTTAAATAAGTACAAACATATTTTTTTAACCCAAAAATGTTTTCGCGAAATTTTTTTTGCCATTTTTTTTAGCGGAAATTTTTTTTTCAACATTTTTTGCTCAAAATTAATTCATTTTACCAATTTTTCTTAACATATTTTTTTTAACATTATTTTTTTTTTAATTTTTTTGCAATAGTTTTTTTATATTGTGGATATCCATATATTCGGCAAGGCCGAATTTAATTATTTTACTTGCTTTTCTGTGTTCTGGGTGTTGTTTTATATTTTTGTAATTCCCACCAAAATGTTGCATCGGTTTTGTTGTTAATGTCATTAATTTTTTTATATTTTGAAAAAAAAAAATGGAAACAGATATACATAGATATTCAAAAATGTGAAAATATGTTAAAAACAAAAATACCGTCGATGTCTGCGTAAAAAAAAACGCTCATACATAGATGATGAATTACAATTACATGGCTAACAAATGCCAACATTCATTCACTTAAAATGTTCTGAAAAAATAAAACGAAATAATGCTGCAAAATAAAAAACAGAAGCGTAAATATAATGAAAATCATACAGAAAATAAATAATATTTTTTTAAAATATTTTTTTTGTTTTGCACTTCTACGAAACAACATGTAATCTATAACAAATGTCAAAATAAAAGCTTTTTTTTTTTTTGCTACCAAAGAGAACATAACATAAATATGGCAAGGAGTATGCTAAGGGAGCCCTGTTAAAAGTATACATGTGAAAATATTGGGTGCTAGAATCTGCGTACAATATTTCCATGTCATCTATAATTTTTCACTAAAACTGAACTGTTTTTTTGAGAGAATTTTTTTTGTAAATTTTTTGTTGGAGGTCATTTTTTTCTGTGCGATTGAATGTTGCCAACTTACTATACATGTTGACGCCTAATATTTTTTTTTTTTTTTGGTGAACAAAGACAAAAATAATTTATATATTTAAGGTTTTTTTGTTGATTGGTATCTTTTTTTTTTAAGCAAAAAAACCAACTGGTTTTTGTATTATTTTTTTGGGAAAAATATTGGAAAGGGTAGATTTAGTTTTAGTTAATGACATTCCACATAAATCATTTTGTAGAAGCTCTTTTTTTACATTTTGGTTGTAACAATTTGACAGCTTAGGAAGGCTTATATTCACAAAAAAAAATTATATAGATATGGCAGACATAAAGACTAAAGGAAAATAATATTTAATACGTTTTATTTTAGAATTGGAATTTTAAATTATTAATGCAAATTTTTTTATACAAAGATAAATTAAGTTGGCAACTCGAAAATATAATTAAAATATTTTTGTAAGAAAATCAAAATATGAAATAAAAAATGATACAAGTTATAACGTTGACAACCTTAAATTTCCAAAAATTTGGCAATGCCATAAACCTTAAAGAACTCGAAGAGTCCCGTTCTTAGAGACGATCTGGCAATATTTGTAGAAGTTTCTTAAATATGTCATACTTTTTCTATAGAAAAATATCTCAGAATCTGTAATAATATTTAATACGTTTCTTTTTCATTAAAATTTAAAATTATTAATGCAAATTTTTTATACAAAGATATATAAAGTTGGCAACTCGAAAATATAATGTACGTATTTTGGTAAGAAAATAAAATATAAAAACGATCCAAGTTATAACGTTTATAACCTTAAATTTCCACAAATTGGCAACGTTATAAACCTTAAAGGATTCGAAGAATAACGTACTTAGAGACGATCTGGCAATATTTGTAGATGTCTCTTAAATATGTCAGACTTTTTCTAAAGACAAAATGTCTCAGTATCTGTTAAAATAAGTTTTTCATTGGAATTTAAAATTATTAATGCAAGTTTTTTTTATAAAAAGATAAATTTAGTTGGCAAATCGATAATATAATCTACGTATTTTTGTAAGAAAATCGATATATAAAAAATCCAAGTTATAACGTTTATAACCTTAAATTTTCACAAATTTGGCAACGCCATAAAACTTAAAGAACTCGAAGAGTAACGTTCTTAGAGACGATCTGGAAATATTTGTAGAAGTCATACTTTTTCTACAGAAAAATGTCTCAGAATCTGTGATAATATTTAATAGGTTTTTTTTTTTATTCGAATTTAAAATTATTAATGCAAATTGTTTACATAAAAATAAATTAAGTTGGCAACTCTAAAATATGATTTACGTATTTTTGCAAGAAAATCAAAATATAAAAAAAAAATACAAGTTAAATTTTCAGAAATATGACATCGCCATAAACCTTAAAGAACTCCACGAGTAAAGTTCTTAGACGCAATCTGGCACAATTTGTAGATGTCTCTTGTCAGATGTCAGACTTATTCTATGGACACATTTTTTTAGAATTTATGCCTTTTTCTATCTCATAATCTAAGACTTTTTCTGTTTGAAAAAGGTCTCAGAATCTAAGACCTTTTTTATAGGACAAATGTCTTAGAATCTAAATTTTTTCTGTAGAAAAAAGCCCTCAGAATATGAGACTTTTTCTATAGGAAAAAGGTCTCAGAACTTTAGACTTTTCTATAGATGAAAAGTATTAGAATCTAAGACTTTTTCGAAAGGAAAAGGTCTAATAATCAAAGAATTTTTCTTCAGGACAAGGTGTCAGAATATGAGACCTTTATTTTTAAAGAAAAGGATTCAGAATTCGAAACTTTTTCTATAGGAAAATATCTAAGAATCGGAGACTATTTCTATAGGAAAGAAAACGTCTTAGAATCTGACATTTTTCTATAGGAAAGTGTCTTAGCTTCTAAGACCTTTTCCATTGGAAAATTTTCTCAGAAGAATATTCTAGAAACTGAGAAAAATGTCTTAGAATCTAAAACTTTTTCTATAGGCAAAATGTGTTAGAACCTTTGACTTTTTTTATACGAAATACATTTTAGATTTTAAGACTGTTTGGAATCAGTGACATTTCCATACGACAAATGTCACAGAATTTAGATTTTTTCTATTCGAAAAATATCTCACTAGGGAAGTCTCCCTGGTGTCACCCTCCGATCTTCATGAAATTTGGATATGTTGTTAAGAACGAAAATTAATTCGACACATATTTTTTTTAGCGGCCCAAACTCATTTTTAGGGGGGTCGATTTGTATGAGGGGAAATTGACTTTTTCAGTTTTTTTACGATTTACGCCTATTTAAACAAAATTAATATATCAGATTAAAGGTATTAAAAATACCTATCTCGTGGTGCTAACAACGGGCCAAAGAATTTAATATTTTTCGACTTCTTAACAAAAATGTCCTAAAATTTTGGTATTTGACTCAATATGACGAAAAGTTATGCATGTTTGGACACGTTCTTTGCACGCGTAGATAGGTTTTCCAAAGACCATTCATTTGGTATGTAACATGACTAGGTTTCTTTGCATAATATAGGAGATAAACGAAAAAAACTGAAAAATGGCCTTGTCTTCCCCCCCTCCTTTTACCCCCTAAATTTGAATTTGGGCCGCTAAAAAAAGTACGTGTTCCTTTATTTTTTCTGCTCTACAAAATAAAACCAATTACATAAAGATCCGCGGGTGACACTAGGGAGACTTCCCTTTTCAGAGTCTAAAACTTTTTGTATAAGAAAAATGTCTCTGAAAAATGTCTCAGACTTTTTGTTTTACAGTATATTGAGTTTTTATATCTTAGGAATTGCCAACTAAATAACACATTGAGAATGACCCTTGACATTGGGGTAGACTTGATCTTACTCACTTTATACTGTGTATGACCAGAAGTTTTCGTAACATGGTCTGCTAGAAGGTAGAGCTTACAAAGTAGGAGAAATCACAAATGGCTCCCAACTTAGGGCGGCTTATGTAGTCTTAGTTTTAGCGAACTGTTTACGCTTAAACGTTCTTGGCATTCACGTAACGTTTCCCCTCTACCTTGTTAAAGAAACTCCTTATTTTACCCAGAGCATGGCCGGTAATTTTTGTACGGCTTTCGTCATGGCTTTCACAGTGGTGCCATTTATGTAGCCTTCAATTCTGGTCAGTAAATAATTTATTAACTCTTTAAGGTGTTACAATCGATTAAATATCTATAATTAAGCAATATGTATTTCAAGATCCTCTTCATATTACTATGAGTATGGATGGAACTTTTCATACGTCAGAATTGGCTCCCAACGTTGGGCCATTAATGTGGCCTTAGTTTTAGCGAACTGATTACCCTTAATTGTTCCTGCTAATTACCTTGTGGGAGACAAGTATCTCATCATATTACTCGAAGCATGTAAGAAACTTTTCGTACGTCATAAATGGCTCCCAACGTGGGGCCAATTATGTGTCCTAAGTTTTAGATAACTGCTTACCCTTAATTGTTCCTTCCATTTACGTGACGGGTCCCTTCCACCTTGCGAGAGACAAGATCCTCCTCATATTACCCTGAGCATGGCCGGAAATTTTCGTACGTTATAAATCGCTCCGACCGTGGGGCTATTTATGTAACCTTCACTTCGGGTCAGTAAATGGCATATTAATCCGTTAAGGTGTTACAATTGATTAAATATCTTTCATAGAGAACTATGTGTTTTAAGATCCTCGTCATATTACCATGAGTATGGCTGGAACTTTTCGTAGTTCAGAAATGGCTCCCAGCGTGGGGCTACTTCAATTCGAGTCAGTAAATAGTTTAATAACCTTTCAAGGTGCATCAATCGATAAAATAGGTATTATTAAGTGCACTTTTCGTACGTCAGATATGGCTCCCAATGTGGGGCATTTTAAGTGGCCTTAGTTTAAGCGAACTGCTTACCCTTAATTACTCGAAAGAGACAAGATCCTCCTCATATTACCCTGACCATGGCCGGAAGTTTTCGTACGTCAAAAATGGCTCCCACCATGGGTCATTTACCTAGCCTTCACCTCGGGTCAGTAAATGGTTGATTTAAGTGTTACAATATATGAGATAGCTATTATTAACCAATATGTATTTCAAGATCCTCCTCATGTTACCGTGAGTATTATTTATCAACTTGTATTTCAAGATCCTCCCCATTTTACCTTGAGCTTGACCGTATCTTTTCGCACATCATAAATGGCTCCCAACATAGGCCATTTACTTCGGGTCAGTGAATGACTGTTTAACCCTTTAAGGTGTTACAATTTATGAACTAGCTTTTTTTAGTTTTAGCGAATTACCTTTAATTGTTCCTGCCATTTACGTGACGGGTTCCTTCTCCCTTACGAGAGATAAGCTCCTCTTCATTTTACCCTGATCATGGCCGAAACTTTTCGTACTTCATAAATGGCTGCCACTGTGGGGTCATTTATGTAGTCTTCACTTCGGGTCAGTAAATGGTTGATATACCTTTTAAGGTGTTACAATTGATAAACTAGCTTTTATAAAAAGAAATGCCCATCTACTTCCAGAACCATTTTAAAAAAGGGATTTTCAAATTTCAAGGCATCTCTTCAAATTTGAGACGACAGTTTTAATAAATTAATTAATTCGAATATTTTGCTGTAAAATCGATAGTAATCGAATAAGAAACTTTGCAAAATGGATGGAAATTATTTTATAGGTTGAGTTTTAAAAAGTAAGAACCGTCACAAATGGCTCCCATCGTAGGGCCAATTATGTAGCCTAGTAGAACAATCCTTATGTTTAAGAAAACTGCTTACCCTTAAACGTTTCTGGCATTTACTTGACGGATCCCTTTTACCTTACTTTTCGTACTTCATAAATGACTCCCAACGTGATGGCTATTTATGTAGCTCTCAGTTCGGGTTAGTGAATGGATAATTAACCCTTTAAGGTGTTACAATCGATAAGATAGCTATTATTAACCAATATGAATTTCAAGATCTCCCTCATATTACCATGAATATGTCCGGAACTTTTCGTACATTAGAAATGGCTCCCATGGTGGGGCTATTTACTTCGGAACAGTGAATGGTTGATTAACCCTTTAAGGTGTTACAATTGATAAACTAGCTTTTATTAACCAAAGTGTCTTTCTGCCCCTAGAAGCATTTTAAAATGAAATTTTCGATTTTGAAGCGATTTCTTCAAATTTTAGAGACTCTGCCTAAAGGATGGAAACTGTTTGTGGTACGAGTTTCAGAGAAATCTTAAGAGAAACTTAATAGATTTAAGTTTTTAACTTTGACACATTTTCAAATTTAGTGTTTTTAATTTAGGTCTCATATTAATGATGATCATTTCTTGTTGTATTTTTTTTTTTTTTTTTTTGAAAAATAACACAATAGCATTAATATTTTGATTGATCACTTTTGTTTGGTATCCTACAAACTATGTATTTATAAATCTTGTTTGTAACAATTACTTAGATTTTTTTTTTTAATTTTAAACCTGATTATAGAGGGAGAGTGAAGTAGACAATTGTTTAGGAATTGAATGTTAACCAAAAGTGGTAATTCTTTTTTTTTTTGTTTCATTTTTCAAAAGAGTTTAAAGTACTTAAAATACAAACATTTTTGAATTTTTTGTTTGGTGTGTGGGTAGTTCAATTATTTTGACTGACTATCCGTATACACTCAAAAAAAAAAAACTGTAATGTTAGCAAAAAAAGCTTGTAAACCTACAAGAAAATTTGCTGATTTTGAACCCACAATTTTTTTGCTAAAGTTAGCAAAAATGTTTTGCCAATAATTAGTTAACTAAATATTTTTTTTTTTTGAACTTAGTTTATACACATCTGAGGACCCCATTGGGTTCGGACCCGATAGGTCCAGACCCCGATGGGCCTAGACCTAGTTGGGTTCCTTAAAAATCGTCATAGTTTTTGATCCAAAATTTGTGTCCGTTTCGCTCTACCTTGCTTAGTTTTTGAGATACGTGATTATAGGGGACCACTGAAGTCTTGAGAATTAAAAAACTCGATAACTTCAAAAATATTACTCGGAGAGCTTTTGACTATTTTGCGGTCTTGTTCTACGTGTTGAGAGCTACAAAAACGCTTTTGGACTTTTTGTTGTGTCGCCAATATTTACCGAGATATGAGCATTTTAAAATTTTCGGGAATGCTAACTTTTTTGGATCCAAAGTTAGGGCCCATTAGGGTCCACACATGTGAAGAGGACCGGCGATACTATGGAGATTCTAAGAACCAAAAATGGCCTCCATTTTGCTCTATCTGGCTTAGTTTCCGAGATAGCGCCATTTTAAGTTTTCTGAAAATAAAAAAAAATTTACCACTTATTTTGCTAATATTAGCAAAAAATCTTGTAAAAATGTAGTCAACTCAATTTCAAATTTAGCAAAAGAAATTAGTTCAAAGTTTGTTTAAAATTGCTAATGTGCTAAATGAAGTTTACAAGAATTTTTTGCTAACATGCTAATCTCAACTAAAAATTTGCTAAAAGTTAGCTAACTAGCGTTAGCAAAAAAAAATTAGTAAATCTACTAACGTATTTTTTTGAGTGTACAGACAATAAGAAAAAAACGAAACAACGCCTTTTGAAATGTCATTATTGAAAAAGCATCATTTGTAAAATACAAATTATACATAAAATGTCTATAAGTAGAAATCCCAAAGAATTATAAAAATTTGTTCATTCATATAAACATCATCTTCTTCAACCATAAATGATTGATCATTACAGATGATAATGACAAGGCATTAAAGAAAACATTAACAAACCCTTTAATAATGTAAAGTGTTGTATTCGAGAACAAAAAAAAAGTACAAATATGAATCATTTCAGTTGTATTTTAAAAAAATTTGTATTGTGAAAATATTTACTGGAAACAGAAAATTTACATGTGTTTAACAAAACTATGGCGGCGGCTAAATTCAATATGGGGGATCATTTTGAAAAAATAAAACAAAACACGAAAAAAAAATTCTGACAGGAACTAAGATTTATGGATATTTTGCATATTTTTTTGTTGTGTTATTGTAACATTTTGCTCAATGAAGTGACACTGACAGCAGATACAAATTTTTTTTAGAATATCTTTATAACAAGAATTTTACAGATTTTTTTTATATTTTAGCGTTAAAGTAAATATTTCGCTCCCCGTTTTTAAAGTTAAAATGATTTATGTTTTATTATTAAATTCTCTTAAACATGTTTTTTTTATACATTAAAGTTAATTAAGTGTAAGTTTTTTGATCGATTTTTTTAGTTATTCATTTTCAACCTATATGAGTGTAGAAGTGTTAAATGTCAATAAATATGACAGATCATTATAAAAGTCTAAATGTATAATAAAAATTTTTAAAATGGTGCGAATTCTTTTTTGACTCTTCATTTTTTGTTTTATGTTAAAAAAAAAAGAGAATACAAAGTTCTGTATGTAACAGATTTATTATGCATATAAAAAAATTGACAGCTGTCAGATTTTTTTTTTCGGTGTTTTAATTGATGTTTATTACGGTTTAATTAAAAAACATAAAAAAGGTATAACAAAAAAAAAATTTTGAAATAGGGAAGTAAATTATTTAAAAAAAAAAAAAAACATTATTAAAACTTTATAATTTTTTAAGTAGATGATTGTTATGGGAATTAAAACACCTTGTGTTATTAAATTCAGCCCTTTTTGGAAGATCTTTTTTAATTAAAAGTATAAGAAACGTGTTAGATTTATTAAAAAATATCCCTAAAGAACAATTAAAACAAAATATAAAAAATAAAATTGTCCCAAAACAAGATGTGGTAAAAAAACTGGCATCTTTTATAGCAATTTTTAGGCAAAATAAATTGCTAACTATGAAAGTCGGGTAGTGAGGAAGAGCGAGTACTAAGATCTGTAAACCGTTACTTAAAAGTGTTAAATATGATACTGGTTTATCAGTTGTGACACCGTAAAGAGTTTATCAATCATTTATTGACCCGAAGTGAAAGTTAAATAAATAATCCCCAAGTTGGGAGCCATTTACATATGACGTACAAAATATGCCAGACCTGCTCACTTTAAAAGGAGGATGATCTTTGTATCTCAAGGAAGAAGGGATTACGAAAGTTTTAGGAAGTGACCGAATACAATTATATTTTCCGAAGCCAAATATTCGCAAAATTTACACTGTTCAACTGAAACCAAATAGTGGAAAACAAATTTAATTATGTAGTAAAATCAAGTAAAAAGGACTTGGCAGAATCCATGAAAAACCTTTAAAATGACTAAATATTTTTTTTATGTGTAAATGTTTTCTTGAGTGTAAAATTTTTTTAAATGTAAAATGGTGTTTTTTTGAGTTTTTTTAGTGTCAAAAACATTGTTTATGTTTTTTTTGTACTCATTCAAAGAATGAGTACAAATTTAGTATAATTATTTTATACTCGGACATGTTCGGCCACAGTGCTTTTATTCTGTCGGACAGTGGTTTCTAGATTTTTTTTTAAGTTCATTTAGTAATTAATATTTCTAACAAGTTTGACATTATGCTTATGGTAAATTAAGGACGATATTGTATCGAGGGGAACTTACTATGATAGGCTACATTGCTAGCCCCATGTTGGGAGACAAACATGTTACATGAGTTAATAGAAAAACTGACATCATTTACTGCAATTTTCGGCATTCGGAGGCTGACTATGATAGCCGGGTTGTAGGGGAGAGAGTTTGCTCAGACCTGTGAATCGTTACCTGAAAGTGTCAAGAATAATTCTGGTTCATCAATTGTAACACCGTAAAGGGTAAATCAACCACTTTTTGACCCAAAGTGAAAACTACATAAATGAGCCCCACGGTGGGAGCCATTTTATTACGTTTAACCAACACTCAAGGGATGCCTCTAATAATGCAGTGCATTGTGTTGATATTAGGAGAATATGTTGTGAGGAGGAGGAAAGAGGGAGTTGTGTTTGTGGACATTTGACTTGAATTTATCTACATTAAAGGAAGTTGGAAAGACCTCCGCAGGAAGATTATTCTACATACGGCTAGTACGACTGATAAACGAACCTTATTTGTAATGCGATGTACGATCAACTGGAGAATCGACAACAAATGGATGTGAACTACTAGACAACAGAGTATTGCGAACAAAAATTCGGGCTCTAGGGATAAGTTCACTTATCTCAGCAGAACACTTTCCATGATAATATCGATAGAATAGAGTCACACAACCCACATTCCGACTATGCTCCAGGTGAGTCAATAGAGTTGGATAGGGTATTTTCATTGATAAACAAAAGCTCCAAAAAAGACATTGAAGCCCCTGCCCATATATGGGAGTTGTATTCCATCTTCGGTCGGATGTAGGTGGTATATAGCTAGGAGATCGGTGGAGGTTTAAAAAACCAAGACACATGAATGCTTCTTTAGACACTTGAAAAACGTGCTTATTTCAACGGACATTACACTGAATTTTTATGCCCAGAACATCCAGAGTGTCCGATTCCTCGATACCTAAAACTTAAGCTTGACCCTATTCGCAAGACCCCACTCAGAGATTGTAGACAGCTCCTGAGTAGTGTGCCATTGATAATCTGTCTTTTTTCCTCAACCTGAACAAGATTTGGCCTACGATCAAAGGAAAATGAATGACAAATGTTGCTGTCATCTGCAAAAGAGAAGACAGGATTTGAAGTTTGACTTACAAGGAAGGTCTTTCACAGGGCCGATTGTCCTGAAACTTGCATATAGTAATGAGGGGAGCAAAATAAGAGTTGCCTGTTTTTTTATAGCGTCCCAATCTCACATTTAGCGAGTCAAAGGGGAGGAGGAAAAACGGGATGTTTTTTCGTTTTTTGAGGATTTTTCCCATTTCTTCAAAAGAAACTTTATAAACATTTTATGCAGGTCGAAAGGTTTTTTGAAGGCCTATCCAATGGTGTATGGTCCGTGTCCAAACTCGGCTTCGTTAAGTTCGTTATGGTCAAAAATGTATAACCGTTAGGAGATGTTCTATGGATATGTATGTGCGTACGACCGCCAAAATTATATACAATAATCTCTTATCAAAATTATGCTGATCCGTTTTTTTTCGTTTGGTGAAATTCCTGCTAGTTCGGCTTTTATACGGATTTTCCCGAAAGACCTTATTTTTTCATAAGGTGCCAACCTTTTTTAAATTTGAGATTGGGCAACTGAAAAAACAGGTAACTCTTATTTTTTCCCGCTCAATCCCATATTCAAGTTTTCTTCCTTGTGAGAAGGTCGTTAAGAAAAAGGTTAGTAAAGGAACAGAACCGTGCGGTACCCCTGATTGAAGCTGAAACTCATTTGATGAGAAACCATCACGTATAGACCGATCCCTGAGAAAACTCGAAATCAATCGAGAGAAGTCATTACCGACACCAAAGGCATTAATCTTAGATATCAGCGCACCGTGCCACACACAATCAAACTGTATTCGGATATATTCGGCAATACACTAATACAATAGATTAAGGGAATTCAGCTCGTTAAAAAGTATTTCTGTTAGACTACATAAGTGGCCCTACGTAGGGAGCCATTTATGACAGCTTCTACTTGTTAACTATTGACATTTACGAGACCATGCTACGAAAACTTTCAGTCATGCTTCCTTAATGTCAACGATCATAGCCAGTAGGTCATTTAGTTGGAAAAAGGTTTTTCATTACAATTATTTGTTTTGTTGTTCAGTTTTTTACACATAACGATACTTTAATTAAAAAAATCTGATAAATTTTCTAAATTTTTAGCAGTTTTTGAAATCAAGATAGAGAGTTATATTTCAGACAAGTTTGACATCATGACTATGGTCAATTAAGAAGGATATTGTCTCTTATAATGTTGAAGAAACCTTTCATACAAATAAAACGAAAGTTTAAGAGTTAAAACGAACGTTGGTTAAATAAAGACTAATTCTGATAGGCTACATTAATGGCCCCAAGTTGGGCGCCAAACATTTATCTTTTGCTATTATCGTGACTTTCTTATTTGATTTTTGACATAATCTAGAAATACATAATGCAAATATAATAAATCTTTCTCATAGTAAAAGGGGGAGAAATTTGCCTCCCTCAAAGTTAAACGGGAGACGACATATAAATAAAAATAAAGTTTTTGGGTTAGAATTAAAATGGAACAAAATGTTTAGTGTTACTTGTTGACAAACTAAGAACTAATTCTGATAGGCCCCATGTTGGGCGCCAAATTGATTCATAAATGTAACCTTTATGTATTGTTATTGTTGACAAAATAAGAACAAATTCGGATGGGCCCCAAATTGTTTTATAAATGTAACCTTTATCTGTTGTCATTAATATGACTTTCCGATGTGATCGAAAATCTGTTATTTTTTGACAAAATCTGTTAAATTTCATATACTAAATATAAATTTTTTTTAATTTTCTACATTATGTCAAATGAAAATTTTATATTGTTAACTTTTTTTGACAGTCTTTAGTTTGTGTACATATTTTTTTTTTTTAAATTGCATTTTCTATCATTAATTTTAATTTTCTTGTAGTTTTTAATGTCATATTTTAGGATTGTTAAATAAATGTATACATTTCAAACGCAGGCGCGCAGCTTTTTCTTTAAATATTTAACCAGCAGCTACATAATATAAGTCTCTTAACTGTCAAGTGTCAACAAAAAGTCACTGTAATTTATGTCATTTAACATTTGTTAAGTGTCATTTGGATATTCTCCCTCTCTTTATATGGAAAAGGCGCCAAGTTGTGTGTGTTTTTTTTTAATTTTTTGTTATGCATAAAAAACGTGAAATGAAAATATTTAAAAAAAAATAATATTTGCAGAATTGCGCAATTATTAATGACAGTTATTTGCAGAAAAACATTTAAAAAGTAAAAGTATTTAATATTTTAAATTGTTTAAAGAAAAATATAAATGCAATAAATATTTAAAATTGTATTTAAAGATATTTTAATTGTTTTGCTAATTCGAGTTCAATAAAATTTTAACTGACAGTTAATCAACTGAAAAAGTTGTCAAGTTTTTGATCTTAAGAATTGCCTACGTTAACACTGAGGGAGACAATAGCCTTCTCATTTCACACTAAGCATGACCTGAAGTTTTTTTAGTATGGTCTCCTTAAAGTTAGAGGCAACATAGGAGAAGCTGTTTTAAATGGCTCCCACCGTAGGGCCATTAATGTAGCCTATCAGAAACAGTTTTGAGTTTTATTAAATTGCCTACCCTTTTCTTCCTTGAGAAAGACAAAATCCATCTCATTTTACCTCATCTTTTCGTAAGTCATAAATGGCTCCCAACATGGGGCCCAATGGAACTAATAAAGCTCCAAACGTGGCGCTCAAACTTGTGGAAATAATATAATTGGGACCTTTTATTAGAAATTCTAAAAATATCAGACGTTTTTGTGAGTTATTAATGGCTCCCAACCTGGGGCTCAAACCTGTGGAACTATCGAAAATTAGACGATTCTGAAAATCAAGTTGAAATTATCATTAATGGCTCCCGACGTTTTGGTGAATCATAAATGGCTCCCAACGTGGGGCTCAAACTTGTGGAAATAATAAAGATGGGACCTATTATTAAAAATTCTAAAATATCAGACGTTTTTGTGAGTTATTAATGGCTCCCAACGTGGGCCTCAAACCTGTGGAACTATCAAAGATTGGGACAATTCTGAAAATTTCGGAATTTTTGCATTTTTTAAAAGTTAGTTTGTATTAAAGAAAAGTTTAAATTATCATTAATGGCTCCCGACGTTTTTGTGAATCATAAATGGCTCCCAACGTGGGGCTCAAACTTGTGGAAATAGTAAAGATGGGAGCTATTATCAGAAATTCTGAAAATATCAGACGATTTTGTGAGTTATTAATGGCTCCCAACGTGGGGCTCAAACCTGTGGAACTATCAAAGATGGGACAATTCTGAAAATTGCAGAATATTAGCAATTTTAAGTAAAGAAAAGTTGAAATTATCATTAATGGCTCCCAACGTGGGGCTCAAACTTGTGGAACTAATAAATATAAGACATTTGACATAAATAAAATAAAAAAGCAAATATTTTCCAATATTTCCTATAAAGTTTTCAAACTGTTAATATAAATTGAATACCAGTAACTGTTGATTAATTTCAACACTTGCTTATCTCTCTCCATAAAAAATTCAATATTTTCTTTAAATCCATAAATTAATTTTTATCTATAAATATCTGTTTTCTCCCCAAAAAAAAATTTAACTGTAATTCTTATTTTTAACATAAATATTTTAACAGTTGAGGTAATAAAACATGTTTACTAACCAACAAAAAAAAAATAAATGATAGACATTTTTTTTCTTTCATTCGTTAACAAATGTAGTAGTTAGGAACATCATTAGTTTGAAGAAAGTTTTCTTTTATTTTTAAGAAAAACTTCAATAATTTTCTAACCAAAATATAAAGAAGAAGCAAAAAAAAAAAAAACACATTAAACAGTTAGAGCGAAGTAAAGTTGTATGGTTTGTTATCCCAAAACAACAAACCGAATGGCAAGACTCAAATAGTTTTTGTTAGTAAAAAATTGGAATAATTTTTAAAAGCGCCCAAAGTGGGGCTAAAATCCAAAAAAAATAATTTTGTTAATTAAAATTTGAAAAATTTAAGCAATAAAAAGACTTGCGTTTTTTTGGCGCCCAATGTGGGGCTACGACCTAAACACTTGAATCTTTAAGTTTTTACTACTAAAGTTCAAAACTACCGATGTTAAGACTTTTATTTTTGAGTTTTAGGCGATTAATTACACTATTTTTATTTTTACAACCAAATGTGAATAAGAGAATTTTCAACAATTTTTATTTAAGAAATTTCATATTCATTAAAGAAAATTCATCTTCCCAAAAACCAACTACACTTTTATTTCTTGGACCACTCATCTGAAGTCAATTCTATCTATCTTCCTCTTTTAACTTTTAAAAATTTCTCTGAGTGTATTAAAGACAACCGAAAAACAACCTTAAACATTATGCATCATGTTTTTGATGCATAGCATGTTATGTATGAACATAACATTAAAACCACTAAGGATTGGAGGAGAAAACCAACAAAAAAAAAAATGGAAACTCAAGAAGAAATTGGCAGTCCAACAGCAAAAGTTGCAGCAGCAAGCAATACACATCGTTTAAATAGCAAAAAATTAAAAAAAAACTTGAGAGAAAAAAAACCAACTAAAAGATAGCTAGCATATTGCCATTTTGGTTAAGTAAAGAATTTACTATAGCAGCAGCTCATAATAGTTTAGCAAAAAAAAAAAAAATCTGTGTGGTTTAGTAGCATTAGTTAAGGAGCCAGTACAGGAACCACAATTTACCCCAAACACACACATATTTCAAATATTTACCGCAAGGCTCTCTAAAGACTCATTTTCTAACATAAGTATTTTTGTGAGGGTATGCAAAAATGCATAAATGCATTATATACACGCAAAGAAATGATTTTAAAAACAACTAAATGTATTTTTGGCGCCCAATGTGGGGTTTTAATCGAAAAACTTGAATCTTAAAATTTTACTATCGAAATATTCACATTTTATTTTTGGCGCCCAACGTGGAACCTCAATCGAACGACTTGAATCTTTAAATTTTACTATCAAAATATTAACATTTTTAAAAACTACTGAAGTCGTAGTACAAACTTCTAAAAAATTTAATATTGATTGTAAATAAGAATATAGAATAAAACAATCATAATGCATTTTTGACCTCAATCGCACAACTTGAATCTTTAAATTCTACTATCCAATGGCTCAAATTGTATTTTTAGCGCCCAACGTGGAGTTTCTATCGAAAAACTGGAATCTTTGGGTTTTACTATCGAAAATATTAAATCGTATATTTGGCGCCCAACGTGGGGCCTCATTCGAAAAACCCGAATCTTTGAATCTTACTATCAAAATATTTACATATTTAAAAAGTACTAAAGTAGCAGTCCTTTAAAGTTTTAAACTATTTCATATTAAATATAAATGAAAAATATGGAATAAAAAAGATGATAGTGTTTTTTTTGGCGACCAACGTGGGTCCTCAATCGAGTACAACTAGCAGTAGTACAAAGTTGTGAAATTTTTAATATTAAATTAAAAATATGGAAAAAATTTCATATTGTATTTTTGGCGCCCAACGAGGGGCCTAAATAAAAAAACTTGAATCTTTGAATTTTACTATCAAACAACTCACATTGTATTTTTGGCACTTGATACTTGAATCTTTTAACTTTACTATCAAGATACTCACTTTGTTTTTTGGCGCCCAACGTGGACCTCAATCGAAGGGCTTGAATCTTAGAATTTTACTATCAAAATACTAAAATTTTTAAAAATTACATAAGTAGTAGTACAAAGTAGTAAACTATTTAATGTAAAAGAAAAATATGGAATACAAAGATTATATTGTATTTTTGGCGCTCAACATGGGGCCTCAATCAAAAGAGTTAAATCTTTGATATTTACTAAGAAAATACTTACATTTTCAAAAACTACTTAAGTAGAATGTAAGTTAAGTTAAGTTAATGTAAATGCAAAATGTGTAAAATACCATATCTTATTTTTGGCGCCTAAGGTGGGGCCTCAATTAAAAAACTTGAATCTTTGAATTTTACTATCAAATGACTTAAATTATATACTTGCCACCCAACGGGGGATCTCAAACGAAAAACTTGAATCTTTGAATTTTACTATCCAATGACCAACATTGGATTTTTGGAGCCCATCGTGGAAACTCAATCGAAAGTCTTGTCTTTAAATTTCAAGAAATAAAAATATCATATTGTAGAATATGCAATAAAAACATGATATTGCATTGTTGGCGCCCAACGTGGGTCATTAATCAAAAAACGTGGGTCATTGCATTTTATTACCAAAATACTCACTTTGTATTTTTTGGCGCGCAACGTTGAATCTCAATCGAAAGACTTGTATTTTTGGATTTTACTATCAAACTACTAACATTTTTAAAAACTACTAAAGTAGTACAATGTTGTAAAATATTTAATATCGAATGTAAATAAAAATTATGAAATATTTTTGGCGCCTAGAGTGGGACCTCAATCGATAAATTTGAATCTTTGAATTTTACTATCCAATGACTCACATTGTATTTTTGGCGCCCATCGTGATCCCTCACTCAAAAGACTTAAATCTTTGAATTTTACAATCAAAATACTTAGAAGTACAAAGTTGCAAAATATTTTACTTTGAATGTAAATGAATAATATGGAATGAAAACATCATATTTTATTTTTGGAGCCCAGCTTGGGGTTGTAATCGAAAAACTTGAATTTCTGAATTTCATTATCAAAATACTCGCATTGTAATTTTGGCGCCCAATGTAGGGCTACAACCGAAAAACTTGAATCCATAAATTTTACTTTTCAAAGGCTCACAGTATTTTTAGCGCTCAACCTGGGGCCTCACTCAAAAAACTTGAATATTTGAATTTTACTATCAAAATATTTACGTTGTATTTTTGGCGCCCTCATTGGAAAGACTTGTATCTTTAAATCTTAAACTTTTCCGAGTGTAAAGGAGTCTTTATTGCTAGATACATGTAGTAGTTTACTATTCTAAACTATTATGGTTTGCACTTTGTGCTTATGCACAATATTTACTTGTATCATCTTGCTACATGTTTTCATAATAATGATTGGAGGTCACTGATATGTATATGATGATGGTGATGATGTTAAAGATGATAATAATTTTCAAATTCTAAATATACACCGTAAGATATTAAATAAAATTGCAAAGGTTTATTTGCTAAACAAGTGAAGTATTAAAGTTCGGGTTGGCAGCAGGCTAATCATAATAGTACTTTTTGGGCTAGTTTTAGCAGTCTCTTTAGTAGTAAAGCATCTACATTCTCTACTAATGGCAGCACTGTATCAAGCTGTATATCGGTATGTTCTTTAATATCAGAAAATCTCTGCTAAATTAACCCTATCAACCAATTCCAATCAATTATTACTATAAATAGGGTAAATTTCAACTAATTTGAAGTATAAATACACATTTTGTTTAAATCTACCCAATTTATAGTATAAAACTAATCTCAGTTTGATTAGTGTGAATTTAACAGATTTTTCTATTTTACTTTCAAGAAGAGAATCCAGTGTTGCCCTTAGTATACGAACGAGGCCCCACGTTGGGCGCCAAAAATACAATATGATAATTTACAAGTTTTTTTAAATATTTCTACTATTTTTTATACCCTCCAACCACAGTATGGGGGTATACTCACTTTGTCATTTCGTTTGTAACGCATCGAAATATTAGTCAAGGACCCCATAAAGTATATATATTATTGATCCATGATCGATTCTAAGACATTCTGTGAATGTCCGTCTGTCCGTCTGTCTGTCTGTATGTAGCACGATGCAGTCCAAAATAAAACAGATAGCCTCCTGAAATTTGACAATAATATGTCTTATGGTCATAGGCAGGTTAAAATCGTAAATGGGCAAAATCGGACCAGGGGGAAAAAAGTTCCCCTTTGAGGAACAAAACCAATCTCTAAAAAACACGATTTTTTTACGTGTTTTTTTATATTTTTGTTTAACAAATGAAACAAATTTATGCAAGCAAAAGTTCAGAGTACTGCACTAGGACCGTGGGGACTAAAAAATTTTGTTTTTATAAATACCTAATTTTGAATTTTAATAAAAAATATTGAATATAAAGATTATATTGTATTTTTGGCGCACAACGTGGGACCTTGTTCGTCTGCTACTGGCAACATTTTTTTCTGTCCGAAAATATCAAAAAAAATCTGTTAAATTCACACTAATTAAACTGAAATTAGTTTTATACTATAAATTTGGTAAATTAAAACAAAATGTGTATTTATACTTCAAATTAGTTGAAATTTACCCCATCTATAGTAATAACGGATTGAAATTTGTTGTTGTTTACCCAGAAACAAGTTAGAGTAAAAAAAAGTAGTAGAAATATCTAAACATATTTTAAAATATGTAATATTGAATGTAAATAAAAAATATGTAATATAAAAATCATATTGTATTTTTGGCGCCCAACGTGGGGCCTCATTATTTTACTGATGGAAACACTGGATTCTGTCCAAAAAAATCAAAACCAAAGTTCTGTTAAATTCACACTAAATAAACTGAGACCAGTTTAATATTATAAATTGGGTAAATTTAAACAAAATGTGTATTTATACTTTAAATTAGTTGAAATTTACCCCATCTATAGTAATAAATGATTGAAATTTGTTGATATTTACCCAGTTTATGGTAGAAAGCTAGCCTCCCTTTTAGAGCTTAAAAAAAGTAGAAATATTTAAAAATCTTCAGGAATTTAAAAACCAATTTTGAAAAATTTCCTAAATTTAAAATTAAAAAATTATTATTAAGCAAAAACATGTCCAAATTTTGTGCTAAAAAAAACCCCATTAAATCATTAAAAATATTAAATAATTCAAATAATTGCTGATCGAAAAAAATTATAAGAAAATCATATTAAAAGCCAATACAACAATTTTCAAATCAATACCCAATAGAAAAACAATTTAATTTTTTTGACCAAATTTGTACATCAAACAACTTGAAGGCGCTATTTAACGCAGCGCATTCAAGTTAACAATTTTTTTTTTAACTCCATTTTAAACAATTTTTTTTCCTCTTTTTTACTATTTTTGTTCAAACAATTGACTACAAATCCATTTCATTTTAGATGGCAACATAAAAACTAGACAAAATATAAAGATTACATTTTAGGTATTTGGTAATTCTTTTATATATTTTTTTCTATTTATCTTAGCAATTGTTGTTTGTTACTGATGTTGTTCAATTTTCAAAATCCATATATGGTGGACAACATAAATACACCAAAATATATAGTTTAAAAAGTATTGAAAGAAGTTGAGAAAAAAAATAATTTCAAAGAAGGATAAATTGTACACATAGATAAATAAATGTTCTATGTAGCTAACCAACAATAGTTTGAAAATGCGACAATCATGCTGTAAAAGGGTAAAAATTCAAAATAATAAAATAAAAAGAAAAAAAGCAGCAACTCTACTAGGTTGTGTGGTATTTAGATGTACTAAAAATGTACTAAATTTTTGAAGGACTTTAGTCATACTTCGATAAACTTAATTTAAGCTTTGTACGAAATGAACTATAAACTAGTTCATAAATTTTACTCAAATAGGGTTTAATTTTTACTTAATGTAAAGTAAATGAACTAATAAGTAAAGCAAATATTCAAAATAGTTCAAACAAACTAAAAAAAAAACAATCTTCAAAAAAACTTTGTAAGAAATAAACTAAAACCAGTTCCTAAATTTTACGCAAATTTTGTTTAATTTTACTAAATGTAACGGTAAATATAAACTAACTATTAAGTTATTTTTAAACGGAGTACTAAATTTAAATTACTTTCTTAAAAATTACACTCAAATTAAAATAAGTACATTCCTATTACAAATAGTGTAAATTTTAACAAAAATGTGTAATTCTTATTAAAATAATTTGAAATTAACCCAATTTATAGCAGTATATAATTGGAATTTGTTGAAACTTACCCAATTTATAGTAGAAAACTGTTTTTTTTTTTTTTTTTGTTAAATTTCAACTATATTTAAATGTTCGTTTTCTTCTTTCCTGTAAGTCTAAACGCTGTATTATAAAAGGTTCTAAACAATGTATTGCTTTTTTTATGGTTTATATATAAAAATCGATCTTTGAAATATATTAACAATTACTTTGTGTTTATTTTTTTTTTAAGTTTAGCTTTAAGATCGTTTATTGTTAAATTGTTAACAAAACAAAAAAAAAATTGCAAACAAAAAATCGTTTGTAAAAAGAGAGTTGTGGGTTTGTGTAGGCCATATAAATTGCCAAATGCTTCTTTGCTGCCAGCAAAGTACGTGCAGTAATTTGTTTGGTGGCTTGTGTAACGAACATTTATAGAAAAAAATGTGCATAAAAGTTTACACTACCAAAGGGCCTTAAACTAAATCAAACAATTTGTTTGAAACGTAAAGGATTTTAGAACTACTTTTAGAAAAACCGATAAACGTACTTTTTTTAGAACTTTTTATTTAGTACTAATTTAACGGACATTTAAAAAAAAGAGTACTTTTATTTAAATTTTAAAATAACTGTTAAAAGTACTTTTTTTTAGTACTTTTTGTTTTGTAATTTTTATTTAGTACTATATTTTAAGTACATTTCGGAAAAGAGAGTACACAAACATAGCTCTGTCTTAAATAAAAGTAATAAAGTTTTAATTTTAGAAATTTCAATATCGATATTTTAAATTAAATCAATTAAAAAATTAATAAAAAGTTGCTTTTTTAGTGCTAATTTAAATAAAATGTGCTTTTTTAGAGGTTTTTACAAAAAAAGTTAAATTTGTTTTTAAAAAAGAACATGATTTTTAGTACTTCAATGGTTAAGAAAAGTACGTTTTTAGGACTTTGTTGTAGGATTGATACATTTTTATTACTTCTTAAAATAAAAGGTAGTTTTTTAGTACTCTTTTAAATAAAATTTACTTTTTCAGTACTCTTTTAATGCAAAGTTATTTTTTTATTACTCTTTTAAATAAAGAGTGGTTTTTTAGTACCCTTTTCAATAAAATTTTGTTTTTTAGTACTATTTTAAATAAAAGGTACTTTTTTACTGCTGTTTTAAATAAAATGTACTTTTTTAGAGCTTTTAACAAAAAAAGTTATTTTTTTTTAAAAAAGAGCATATTTTTTAATAATTCAATGTTTAAGAAAAGTACGTTTTTAGGACTTTGTTGTAGGATTGATACCTTTTTATTACTGTTTTAAATAAATGGTAGTTTTTTAGTACTATTTTAAATAAAATGTACTTTTTAAGTACTCTTTTAATGCAAAGTTATTTTTTTAGTACTCTTTTCAATAAAATTTTGTTTTTTAGTACTATTTTAAATAAAAGTACTTTTTTAGTGCTTATTTAAATTAAATGTACTTTTTTAGAGCTTTTTACAATAAAGAGTACTAAAAAAAGAGCATGTTTTTTAGTACTTCAATTGTTAAGAAAATAACGTTTTTAGGACTTCGTTGTAGGATTGATACCTTTTTATAACTGTTTTAAATAAAAGTTAGTTTTTAGTACTCTTTTAAATAAAATGTACTTTTTCAGTACTCGTTTAATGCAAAGTTATTTTTTTAGTACTCTTTTAAATAAAAAGTGGTTTTTAGTACTCTTTTAAATAAAGTGTTTTTTTTTAGATCTTTTTACTAAAAATTTTTTTTTTTTTTTTAAAAAGAACATGACTTTTAGTACTTCAATTGTTAAGAAAAGTACGTTTTTAGGACTTTGTTGTAGGATTAATACCTTTTTATTACTGTTTTAAATAAAAGGTAGTTTTTTAGTACTCTTTTAAATAAAATGTACTTTTTAAGTACTCTTTTAATGCAATGGTATTTTTTTAGTACTCTTTTAAATAAAGAGTGTTTTTTTAGTACTCTTTTCAATAAAATTTTGTTTTTTAGTACTATTTTAAATAAATGGTACTTTTTTAGTGCTTATTTAAAAAAATTTCTTTTTAGAGCTTTTTACTAAAAAAAAGTTTTTTTTTTTTAAAGATGACATGTTTTTTAGTACTTTAATTGTTAAGAAAAGTACATTTTTAGGACTTTGTTGTAGGATTGATACCTTTTTAATACTGTTTTAAATAAAAGGTAGTTTTTTAGTACTCTTTTGAATAAAATGTACTTTTTCAGTACTCTTTTAATGAAAAGTTATTTTTTTAGTATTCTTTTAAATAAAGGGTGGTTTTTTAAAATTTTGTTTTTTAGTACTATTTTAAATAAAAGGTAATTTTTTAGTGCTTATTTAAATAAAATGTATTTTTTTAAAGCATTTTACCAAAAAAAAAGTTAAATTTAAAAAAAAAAAGAGCATGTTTTTAGTACTTCAATGGTTAAGAAAAGTACGTTTTTTGGACTTTGTTGTAGGATTAATACATTTTTATTACTGTTTTAAATAAATGGTAGTTTTTTAGTACTCTTTTAAATAAAATGTACTTTTTAAGTACTCTTTTAATGCAAAGTTATTTTTTTAGTACTCTTTTAAATAAAAGGTGTTTTTTTAGTACTCTTTTCAATAAAATGTAGTTTTTTTATTACTATTTTAAATAAAAGGTACTTTTTTAGTGCTTATTAAAATAAAATGTACATTTTTAGAGCTTTTTTAAAAAAAAAAAAGTTAAATTAAAAAAAAAGAGCATTTTTTTTGTTACTTCAATTGTTAAGAAAAATACGTTTTTAGGACTTTGTTGTAGGATTGATACCTTTTTATTACTGTTTAAATAAAAGGTAGTTTTTTAGTACTCTTTTAAATAAAATGTACTTTTTAATTACTTTTTTAATGCAAAGTTATTTTTTTGTACTCTTTTATATAAAGAGTGGGTTTTTAGTACTCTTTTAAATAAAATGTGGTTTTTTAATAATATTTTAAATAAAGGGTGGTTTTTTAGTGCTTATTTAAAAAAAAAGTAGTTTTTTAGAAAGAGGACATAAATTTTTTTAAAAAGAGGACATGTTTTTTAGTACTTCAATTGTTGAGAAAAGTACGTTTTTAGGACTTTGTTGTAGAATTGATACCTTTTTATTACTGTTTTAAATAAAGGGTAGTTTTTTAGTACTCTTTTAAATAAAATGTATTTTTTTAGTACTCTTTTAATGCAAAGTAATTTTTTTAGTACTCTTTTAATAAAGGGTGGGTTTTTAGTACTCTTTTAAATAAAATGTTGGTTTTTAGTACTCTTTTTAAATAAAAGGTACTTTTTTAGTGCTTATTTAAATAAAATGTACTTTTTTAGAGCTTTTTACTAAAAAAAAGTATTTTTTTTTTTTTTTAAAGAGCATGTTTTTTTAGTACTTCACTAATTAAAGTAAATTTTAAGTAGAGTGCTTTTAATTTCGTTGTAAAAAGCTAAAAAGTTTTCAGAAATTTTGTTTGCTACAACCTCACAACGTATAGATTCATTGACTTTGCTATCAATTGTTGGCTAAAGTTTTACAACCATTGACTTTTTTATATATCGTCGAACTATATTCAATAAATGCCAACTCGAAAAAGCTTACTATTCAGGAGAGCTAAAAAACTAGTTATTTCGCATACTATTGCAAAAATAAACAATGTACTTTCCACAAGATGGTTTAAATATTTTAAATAATTTTTACCTATGCAAAAATTTTCATATTTTGCACTTGTTTGCGTATTTTTCAGAGATGGCATTTATTACCATATCAAAAAACAAATATTTTTTTAGAGTTGGCATATTTTGTCGGAAAATAAAAATACATTTTTTTTGGAAAAATTTTTAAAATTTTTTTTTTTTTTGGTTTTTGTTATCCTTAGTACGGTAATTGCAAAAACTGAACAGAAAATTAAAAATCATTGCAGATTTTTAAAAGTTACTAGCTCCGAAAGCCTTTTAATCTCAGGGTGGTCAACTTTGGCACTCTGTAACTCACGCTGTATTGCAATAGGGTCACTCCAAACTAGCTATTTTGAAAGCTTATATCATTGACTTTATTTGCCCCATTCATAATGTTTCAATCTGATAAATAGTTTGAAAGTTACATAAATATAAGCAATTTTTTTAATGCAAACACTATTTACCGATATTTTCAAAATGGCAATATCTCGAGAACCAGTCATTAGATATCAAAATTTTTACAAGATTCGTGTTTAGCATGGCAAATGCAATAAAAAATGTGGTCTAATTTTTTTAAAAAAAATTTTTGAAAAATTTTTGGAAATTTACAATGGGAGTTGGCATTTATTTCCACCAAAAAAATATGTACTTTGAGTTAGCAGAATAACAAAAATGGATGTAAAACGACAACAAATTATTTTTTTGCTCTCAAATTTTTATGACAGATAGGTATTACATAGGGGAGCTATTTGCCATCAGAAACTCATTTCCGTCAAATTTGAGTTGGCATATTTTGAATATAGGTTCACGATATATTTTTTTTGTAGGTTGCATGTAGGAAAAATCAATGGTATTGGTTTTGTTGCTGTTGCCGCTGTTATTTATTTCATTGCTTTTTATAGTAGTTTTTGGTTTAAAAACTCTTATTCTTCTGAAAACTTTGTATATGTGCTGTTTTTTTTTGTGTTGTTTCTTTAGTATGATGCTTAGGTTTTTGTTGCTAATCAATTTGTTGTATGTTGTAGCAGCATAGCTATTCTGTTTTTTTTTTTTTTATTGCCAGTTTTTAGCTGCAGTAGTAGTGTATTCCTTTGAATTTGTTGTCCAGAGAAGTAAATATTGTTGCAATTGCTTTTCTGTGGTTTATCAACGCTTTATTACGTTGACGTTTTGTCAATTTGATTGCTTTTGATTTTTAAAGCTTTTCGATCGTTTGGTCGATTGAATGTGCCACAACTAACCAATAACACAGCAACATTTATACAGTCATCCTGGCTGGCTGACTGACTGGCTAACAGTCAGTTAACCATCCCAGCCAGCCATTTAGCCATCTATCTAGCCAACAAAAACCCCATAATACATTGTAGCCATTAAAACAGCCAACAAAATATATACAATGTGATGTTAACGTGTCCATACATATTGGAAAAAAATAAAATAAAGGTTTGTCGTCTTTCAGTTCAGTTGATTGTAGCCCGCAACCAGTTTCATTTTCTGTTATGGTTTTGAAACAAAAAAAATATTTGTTCAAAATGTGCATTCAATATGTATTGTATTGGAATTAAAAATATTTTATTGTAAATTGTATGAATTTTTGTTGTTTTTTTCTGATGCCCGATCGGCATAAAATATTATTGGCTACAAATGTTTTCATTTTTCTTAAACTGGTAATCTCTTTAAGACCTTGAAATTTTTTATTTTTTTTTTTGTAATGATTGAGTTAACTTTGTGGTATTATTAATAAATTTCATTTTCCTTTTAAAGTTTTTGTTTTAAAGATTATATTGTTTTTAGTAATAAAAAATCTTGGCAAAAATATGTCGGAAAATACCAACATTTTATCTATTTTCAAAAGACTTTTTTAAAATTTTACTAAATTCCCATTAAGTATGATAATAAATTTTTTACTAGGGTAATTATTAGATTTTTACGCGGGTTAATAGTTATTTTGGGATTTAAATTTTAAAAAATAATTTTTACTTAAGAAACAAAATTCATTAGAAAAATGTCAATTGGTACTCTTTCTCAGAAGAATTACTTTTTTAGTACTACTTAAAAAAGGCTTAATTATCTTGGTACTCTTTTCATAAAGCAGTATTCAGTACTGTTTTAAAGAAAGAGCACTTTTTTAAACATTATTTAAAAAAAGGGTACTTTTTGTAACGTTCTAAAGTGAGAGTGCTTAATTTGGTACATTTTCAATGCGAAGGTACTTTTTTGAATACTACTTCGGAAAAGGCTTACTTATCTTGGTACGTTTTTAAGAGGCGATATTTATTTTTTTAACTTTTTTGAATCAAGGATACATTTTTTTTAAATAATCGATTAAGGCACTTTTTGTTTAGAATTTAAAAAAAAATGCTAATTTTTTATAACTTTTAAATATAAATGTAATTTTTTAGAACTTTTAAAAAGAAACGTAATTTTTTTAGTACTTCTATTTTGATAAAAATATTATTTTTAGTACTCTGCCGAAAAATGTAAATCTCTCGAAAAAAAGTTCACTTTTTTAGTACTTAATAAAGGAAATGTTACATTTTTAGTACTAATTCGCTGAAATGTTAATTTTTAAAGATCTGTTTTGAATTAAGGCTTTATTTTTGAACACTTTTCAAGCAAGAAAACCTTTGTTGGAAGAACTATATTTAGTAAGTACTCTTGACAAACAATGTTAATTTTTAGCACTTTTAGTACTATTATAAAAGATTTCCTTTTAGTATTTTTTTTTAAGAAATGTTACATTATAAGAAATCTCTCGATGAAATGTTCTTTTTAAGAACTTAAAAAAATTATTTTTTTTTGGATTTTAAAAATAAATTTATTTTTTTTAGAACTTTTAAAAATAAACTTATTTTTTTTTTAACTTTTGACAAGAAATGTATTTTTTGTCTTTGTAAAGAATAATCATTTTTAGTACTAATATTTCGATGAAAAAAATTTTGTTTTTAAGTAGGTACTCTGTCGAAAAATGTTACATTATAAGAAATCTTTCGAAAAAAGTTTTCTTTTTTAGTACTTAATTAAGTATACATTAACCTTCTTAAAACGTATTCGAAGAAATCTTAATTTTGAACAGAAGTTATATTTTTAGAACATGTTTCATGCAAGAAAACTTTCGCCGAAAAAATTTTATTTAGTACTTTTTGACAGAAAATGTCCTTTTTTAGCACTCTTTAAAAATTATGTTCTGTTTTTATACCCTCCAACCACAGTATGGGGGTATACTCACTTTGTCATTCCGTTTGTAACGCATAAAAATATCGGTCGGGGACCCCATAAACTATATATATTATTGATCTTTGATCGATTCGTTTTATGAATGTCCGTCCGTCCGTCCGTCTGTATAAAACACGATTCAGTCCAAAATAAAAGAGCTAGACCCCTGAAAATTGGTCAGAATATGTATAATGTTCATAGGCCGGTTAAGTTCGGAAATGGGCAAAATCGGGCCAAGAGGGAAAAAGTTCCCCCTTAACAAACTAAAAAAAAACCTCTTAAAAAACGCCATTTTTACATCTTTTTTTGCAATTATTGTTAAACAAATGAAATATTTTTATGTCAGAAGGGGTTTGAACTCCTGAACTTAGACCCAGGGGGCTGGAAAATTTAGTTTTTTTCTACCCGCCCCCTTTTGTGGGCGTGGATTTAAAAAAACCATTAAAATAATGAGAAAATGGTATTACTAAATTGCAAAAAGCATAATAAATAAATTAGTTAACATTTATCGCAATGGGGAAATTATCCCTCACCATCCCCACCGAGCCCCCCCCCCAAAAAAAACGACCCTGGATTTTTTTATATGTTTTAACATGTTGGAGGGTATCATAGATTCGGCATAGCCGAATTTAACACTCTCACTTGTTAAGTACTATTTTTGTAAAATTACTCTAACTTAGCACTCTTTTGAAGAAATTTTACTTGATTAGCAATCTTTTGAAAAAGGTACTTTTTTAGAACTTTTAAAAAGAATTGTAATTTTTTTTAAACTTAAAAAAAATAACTTTTAAAAAGAACTTTAATTTTTTTAGAACTTAAAAAAAACTTAAAAAGAATTGTAATTTTTTTTAACTTTTAAAACCCATTGTTAGTACCATTTTTTTGATAAAAAACTGCTTTTTTAGAACTCTGTCTCAACTTTTAAAAAGAAATGTAGTTTTCTGGTCCTTGTAAAGAAAAATCTTTTTTAGTAATAATATTTAGATAAATTATGTTCTTTTTTAGTACTCTGTCAAAAAAATTTTACTTTATAAGAAATCTCTGGAAAAATTTTCTCTTTTTTAGTTTTTAATTAATTAAATTTTATCCTTTTTAGTACTAACTCGAAGACATGTTAATGTTTAAAGTACTATTTTGAACAAAGGTTTTATTTTTAGAACTACTTTCAAGCATGAAAACTTTCGTCATACTAATGTGAAGAAAATGTACTTTCAAGCCCTATTTTGAATTTTTAGTACTTTATTAATAAAAGGGAATTTTATAACTTTTTAAAAGTAATGTAGTACATGTTTTTTAGTACTATTTTATTCGTTTAGTACTACTTTTGTAAAAAAAGAGGTCTCTTTAGAATATATCATGCCTTTTTAGTGCTCTTTTGTCTTCTTTGAAATAAAAACTAGTAGAACTCTTCCAAAGAAATACAATTTTTTTAGTACCTATTCGAATAAATTTTACTTGTTTTTGTATAAATCTTACTCTTTTTTGAAATTGCATTTGTTATAGTAATAGTTAAAAAAAAGGTTTTAAAAATGTATCAGTTTTTAGTACTATTTACTGGAAATAATATTTTTAGTAGTCGTGCGAAGAATGGATATATTTTTTAGTAGGTACTATTTCCTGAAAATAATATTTTTAGTGGGCCTGCGAAGAATGGTTACTTATTTAGTACTATTTCAAAGAAAAGGTACCTCTTACACTTAGTTCTTTAAAAACTCGTTGCTTATTTCAGTACTTTTTTGAAGAAAGAGTAGTTAATTGGCAGAAATCGTAATTATTTTAGTACTCTATTTTAAAAAATATATTTTTTTTAGAACACTTTATGACAGAATGGATCTTTTTTAGTACTCTTTCGAAAAAATGGATAAATTTTTTTAATAATTTTGCGAAGATATTTTATTATGGAAACGTTACTTTATTTAGTACTCTTTTTAAAAAGAGGGATTTTTCTAGAACAATTTCAAAAAAGGGGGATTTTTAGAACTCTTTCAAGTAAAAAGTACTATTTGAGTTTTTTTTTCAAAGAATTTAGCTTATTTTAGTACCTTTTCGGATGAACGATGATTTAGAATTCCACTTTCAAAACGGCTATTTAAGTACACTTTTAAAAAAGGTACTTTTTAGTACTGTTAAAAAAAAAAAAAAAAATTAGTACTATATAAAAAAAAAGATTTTTTTAGTACTATTTAATAAAAAAATATTTTTTAGAACTATTGTTTTAAATCTATTTCAAAGAAAGGGACGTTTTAGAACTCTTCAAGTAAAGCGTATTTTTTAGTACACTTTTAAAAAGACACTTTTTAGTACTATTTAAAAATGTACTTTTAGTACTATTTAAAAATGTAGTATTTAAAAATGTACTTTCAAAAAAGTACTAAAAAAATTTTAGTACTATTAAAAAAATTACACTTTTTAAAAACGTACTACAAATTTCGCTTAAAATTTAAAGAAATTGTGTAAATTTTTATTGATCATAAAAAAACTTTCTTTACAAAAAAAAAATAAAAATTTTTCTCTAAAGAATTTCTTGATCATTTTGTTAAAAAAAAACAGGTTGTATTAGTTTAACCTGAACCTTAAATTGTTGGATACAAAAAAAAAAAAAAAGAAAAACACTACACTTAACATCCTTAATTTTCTTTTAAGCTTCATCAGCATCATTGATGTTGTAGTTTATGTAGTTTTTCCATTTTTTTTTTTTTTGTTATTCGTAGAAAATAAGAAAAACTAAATGCTTGTATATGGCTTTTGGCAGTTTTAAGCATGATATCCCATAATACTTTAAACACACCATCCATCCATACACACACATTTGAAATATGCAACAGCAATATCATAGAGAAGCTGCTGATGCTGCTGCCATGGGTCGAGGGGGTTTTTATTTTTGGTTACTACTCATATGTATACAATTACTATACAAGATAGATAGATAAACGTACAAAGAGGGAGTCAAGGTATGGACATATGAGGAAAAAGAAGAGTTTGGAAGAGGGCAAAACATTATTTTTTATTTTTTAGTTGCAAAAAGGTCAATCAAGAACATGCATACAATACACTCGACACAAAAAAAAAACTAAACTAAACAGCAACAACAGCATCAATTGTATGTTGCTGATGTTGTTGTTGTTGTTAAATGTTGTTTGCAACAACCTACATACTATACAATACACTCGACTAACATTAACAAATGCATCATCATCATCATCACCAGCAACAACGTCAGCATTTATGTACAATGGAACATTATACCCACCACATTAAGCTTTTGGTGGAATCGACAACTTAAAAAAAAAATCTACAAAAAAAAAGAAAAATGTTTGCTTACACACAACATAATTTCTCTACATGATGTTTTTAATGTTTTACATGCATGTAGTGTTGATAATAATGCAATTGTTTTTGGAGAAAAAGAATCTAAAAACAACATTCTTAAACAAAAAAAATTTTGAGGATGTTTGAGGGAAAAATATTTTTTTGCCACAGCATAAAAATTTTATTCAGACTAAAACTTGAATTCTAAAACAAAATTTTTAATAAGATCGACTAAATTTTAACAATTCCCATCAAAAAAACTACACATTTTTCAATTAAAATTCAAAAAAGCTTTTAAAAAATGAAGAAAACCTTCAAAAAACTTATGAAAGCTTAGCAGAAATTAAAAAAAGCTTTGTTGATACTTAAAAAGCTCAATTGGAATAATATCCAATCCCAATACTCAGGAAAGCCCCATTGAAATTTAGGAAAGCCCCGTTTAATTTTTTTTTTTGAAAATCCCCGTAACTGAAACTGAAATTTAAAAAAAAAAGCTCAATTGAAATTAAAGTCCAATTGAAATTATTTTGATATTCAAAAAATCTTAATTAGTATTCGAAAAAGCTTAAAATTCGGAAATGCTGAATTCAAGTAAAGTCTAATTGGAATTCTGGAAAGCCATATTAAAATTCAGTATAACCCAATTGTGCTTTTTGGAATTTCAATCGTGCTATTAACATTTTCAATTTAATTTCCGGAATTTTATATAGTTATATTTTGAAGAAAACTGCTTCTTTAGTACTATTTAAATACTCTTTTAAGCAAAGGCAACTTTTTTAGTACTTATTAAAAGAAAAAAGCTTTTTTTATTACACTTTCTAAGAAATTGTACTTGTATTGTATTCTTTTAAAGAAAGAATAATTTTTTAGTACATTCTCAAAGAAATGGTTACTTTTTTAGTACTCTTTTAAATATAGGGTACTTTTTTTAGTACTCTTTTAAAACAATACCTTTTTAGTAGAAGGGGTAATTTTTTAGTACTCTTTCAAAGATCGGTTCATTTTTTAGTAGTCTTTCGAATCAAACTTTTTTTTTACTACTTTTTTTAAAGAAATTATAAATTTGTATCTCTCTTTCAAAGAAATTGTACATTTTAGTACTCTTTCAAAGAAATGGTACTTTTTTGTACTTTTTAAAAAAAGGTACTTTTTTACTGCTCTTTCAAAGAGAGGGTCCGTTTTTAAGTACTCTTTCGAATCAAATGTACGATTTTAGTGCATTTTTTAATCTAATGTTAATTTTTAGTACTCTTTTGAGTTAAATGTACTTTTGACTTCTACTCTTTCGAAGATTAAGTCCTTCTTTAGTAATCCTTCAAAGAAATGGTATATTTTTAGAACCCCTTTTAAGTAACGGATAGTTTTAAGTTCTATTTAACAAAAAACTTATTTTTTAAGAACTAATTAAATCAATACAACTTTTCTAGTATTCTTTTAAAGAAATGTTAATCTTTTAGTTCATTTTAAAAGAAAATGTATTTGTTTGATACTCTTTTAAAGAAAGGAGACTCTTTTAAAGAAATAGTACTTTTTGGTACTCTTTTAAATTAAGGTTTTTGTTAGTACTATTTTAAAAAATAGGTACTTTTTTAGTAATCTTTCAAAGAGGGGCTTTTTTAGTACTCTTTTAAAATATGTGTCCTTTTTTAGTACTCTTTCATATAGAGGGTCCTTTTTTAGAACTCTTTCGAATCAAATGTACTGTTTTAGTATTAGTTTTGAGTTAAAGGTACTTTTGACTCCAACTCTTTCGAAGATTAAGTGATTCTTTAGCATTCTTTCAAAAAAATTTTATTTTTTAGTACCCTTTTAAGAAAAGGGTGTTTTTTTACAAAAACCCAACATTTTTTAACAACTCGTTAAATATATAAACTTTTTTAGTACTGCTTCAAAAAATGTTAATCTTTTAGTTCTTTTTAAAATACTCTTTGAGAGGCTTTTAAAGAAAGGAGACTCTTTAAAAGAAACTTTTTTGTACTCTTTCAAAGAAATATTATTTTTAGAACTCTTTCAAATAAATTTTACTTTTTTAGTACTCTTTTAAATGAATTGTACTTTTTTAGTACTCTTTTAAAAAATGGGTAATTTTTTTAGTACTATTTTAAAAAATATCTACTTTTTTTAGTACTCTTTAAAAGAGAGGGCGGTTTTTTAGTACTATTTCGAATCAAATGTACTTTTTTTAGTACTCTGTCGAATCAAATGTACTTTTTTCGTACATTAATTGAACTAACGAGACTTACTCTTACTCTATCGAAAAATAAGTGCTACTCTTTCACAGAAAGGTTATTTTTTAAGTCCTTTTTTAAGAGAATCGTAGTTTCTAGTGTTCTTTTACCAAAAACTTACTTTTTTTGGGAACTCATGCAACAAATACATACACCTTTTTTAATACTCTCAATCTTTAAGTACTTCACAAACAACAGGTATTTTTTTGAGACTCTTTTAAAGAAATGCCACTTTTTTAGTACTTTTTCAACGAAAAAATACGTTTATGAGTACTCTTCCAAAGAAAATGTACATTTTTTAGTACTCTTTTAAAGAAAATGTTCTTTTAAGTTTCTGAATTATTATACTTTTATTATGCTTTTTAGTACTCTTTCAAAGAAATAGTAATTTACTAGCAATCTTTTAAAGAAATTTTTACTTTTAAGTAATCTAAATTGGTACTTTAAAATAATACTCTTAAATAAAGCGTAACTTTTTTAGTACTTTCTTAAAAAAGGTACTTTTTCAAAGAGAGAATCCTTTTTTTAGGATCAAATGTACTTTATAAGTACGCTTTTGAATCAAATGCATTTTTTAGTACTCTTTTAAATTAAAGGTAATTTTGATTTCTTTAGGATTAAGTGCTTCTTTAGTACTTATTCACAGAAAGGGTGTTTTTTAAGTACTCTTTTAAGAAAGGTTAGTTTCAAGTGGTTTTCAACAAAAAAAATACGTTTTTGTGAATTCATTAAATACACATTTTTAGCACTTTTTTAAAGAAATGTTAATCTTTTAGTACTTAAAATAAAGTATTTGTTTGAGACACTTTTAAAGAAAGGAAACTTTTTTAGTACTCTTTCAAAAAATATTACTTTTTTATCGCTATTTTAAAGAAATGCTATATTTTTAGTAGATTGTCAAAGAAATGAGTACCCTTCCAAAGAAAAGATACTTTTTTTAGTACTCTTTTAAAGAAAAGGAATTTGTGTACTGTTTTAAAGAAATGGTTCTTTTTAGTATTTTTTAGTAATTTTTAACAGAAATGTTTCTTTTTAAGTACTCTTTCGAAGAAAATCTATTTTTAGTACACTTTTGAAGAAAATGCTCTATTTATTTAAATTTTTAATTCAACTTTTTAAAATTGCATCTTTAATTTTTTAAATTTCTATTATTCTTTTCTAAAAAAATTTATAAATGGTGTAAAAAGTAGTCTCTTCAATATTGTAGTTAGTTTTTCATTCATTTGTAGCTTATAATTTGTAATTGCATTTGATGAATGTTGTGTGTTGCTCAGTTCTGACCGCATTAGAGAGACTATGCTGCATTATTGCATTTCACAAATTATGTACGAGTAGTTTAGCTTATCTGCATATGCAAGTTGTAGTTTTGTTTTTATAAATATTTTTTTGTTACTGAAATTTATTTGCTAGTAATATATTGTGTTGCTGTTTATAATTAAAATTTATGATGATACTCTACTCGTTTTAGTACATTATGAGTATATAAAATTTAATGTGGGAAATTGTACTATAATTTAATCATGATGATATTCCCTGCTAAAGAATTTTATTTTATTTTTTTTAAACATTAACGGCAAACCGACATCATTAAATATGACTATTTTTATTAATGTGAAATAATTGGAAATTTCAATTTAGAAATTTTAATTGATTAAATGCTTGAAATTGAAAAAATGTACTAAAAATTTTGTTGTATTTTAACTGAAATGAAATTATACAAAATTTGGAGTAATAAAAAAAATATTTAGCTTTTTTAATGAACAAATTTTGCAGGAAATTGAATTTGTTGTGGATTATAAGGAAATTTAATGAAACAAATTGAATTAAATTAGAAGGACTTATTTTTTAAACATTAAAAATCTGTAACAAAACCCAAAAAAAAAAAAAAAAAAGAAGGCTTTATTATAAAAAAAGTATTAAAAAATTAATTGTATATTATTGGCGCCCATCGCAGGGCCCTTTAAACAAGTATTTAGTACTAATTTATAGAAATTCAACTTTTTGTTAGTACTTTTTCAAAGAAAATAAATTTTTAATGCTCTTTCAAACAATTGTTAAAAAATTAATTGTATATTATTAGCGCCCAACGCAGGGCCCTTTAAACAAGTATTTATTACTTATTTATAGAAATTCAACTTTATGTTAGTACTTTTACAAAGAATAGGAATTTTTTAGTGCTCTTGAAAGAGTTTTTTAATATTTAAAAAAAAAATAGTACTTTTTTAGTACTATTTTAAAGATAGGTTACTTTTTCAAAAAAATGATACTTCTTAGACTTCTATTAAATAAAGGCGCATTTTTTTGTACTCTTTCAAAGAAAGGGTATTTTTATAGAATCTTTTCAAAAATGGGTATTTTTTCAAATAAAGGGTTCTTTTTTAGTACTTTTTCAAAGAAGGGTATTGTGCCCTTTCAAAAATAGGGTACTTTTTAAGTACTTTTACAAACTTTTTCCTAATCTTTTCAGTTTTAAAACTATTTCTATATTTATTTTCATGACTTTATTTTATTGCATTATTTTTCAAGCATATATTGTATATCATTGGCGCCCAACATGGGCACCTGTGAAAACAAGGCTAATTTTAAGCAATTCCGAAAATATTTTAATATGTGACTTCTTTATTTGTACGGGTCCTTTCCATATCATCAATATAAAATAATATTTTGCAATATGTGCGCCCAACAAGGGGCTTTGTCTATTTTAACATTATTTGACTTAATTTCATATTTTTCATGTGGAATTTATACACTATTGTTAAAAATCCGCCATTTTTCACATTACTTCCATCATGTTATTTGGCGCCCAACTGGGGGCCCTTATTAGTTTATATATTTTGGGAGATTCCAGACTTCGTCTTATTCACACAATTTAAATTTATTTTTAATTTAAACAAATTTTCTACCAAACTAATTTAAATTTTCAGTTTTTAATCTTATAACTCTTCAACTAATTAAGCTTATTTATTTCATTATATTTTTTCTTAATTAAACATAAAAATTCTTTTATAAAAACAAACTTAATTTTGTTTTGTTTTTTAACACTTCTAATATAAATTAATTGTGTTTCCAATTTATTCTTCAAAAAAAAAAAATATTAATTTATTCATCATTAATAATAATCGCATAAACACAAAAAATATGTGAAATATTTTTTTCAAAGTTCTTAACATATTCACACAATTTATCATTTGGCAAACGAACTCTTTGATAACGCTAAACATTTAAATCAAAATAATACTTAATAATAAAAAACATATGTTTTCAAAGGAATTAATAAACAAAAATTTATAAAATTAACATATAAGGGTGGTAGATATTTTTAAAGTTGGAATTTTAAAAACACCTAACCACAAAATTTTTTATGTGCAACTGCGAAGTTTTGAAATATGAAATTTTTTTGGTACAACGGTACACTTTTACAAAGGGACCTTTTTTTAAAAAGGTACTTAATTGGGAAAAGTACTTGATTAAAAAAAAATTACTAACAAAGAAGTTTTGAAATATGAATTTTTTGAATACCCAGTGAAAAATGTTCAAATGTGAATCATATATATTTCACATATGATTACATATATGAACATATATATTTAATATATGAGCATATACGAAAATTGGCGGCATGTGGACAGACATATATGAAACATATATGAACACATATGCACATATATGAGCCCATGCCATATATGTACACATGCTGCCAATTTTCGCATGTGTAACATATATTTACATATATGAACATACATGTCCATATTTGGATCACATATGATTCATATATGAACATTTTTCACCGGGTAATGAATTTTTTGATACAACGGAGCACTTTTAAAAAAGAGGCCTTTTTTAAAAATGTACTTTATTGGAAAAAGTACTTAATTTAAAAAAAGTACCAACAAATTTTGTGTGCAAATTCCAAGTTTTGATAAAAATTACCTGTTTTAAGACAGGGTCTCATTTAAAAAAGTACTTAATTAAAAAAAAGTACCAAAACCAACAAATTTGAGTTAGTTCTGGAAATTATGTGGTCCCATGTAAAAAAAGTTTATATTGAAACACATCTTTATTGTTTTTGGATTCTTTCAAGACTATTTATGTACCATTTTACCGATTTTTTGGTTTTATACGAGGTTTTTAAAATATTGCCAGTTTAAATTGTCAAAAAATTTCGAAAAATTACCTCTTTTAAGACAGGGTATAATTTAAAAAAGTACTTACTTAAACAAAAAAAGTACCAAAAACATTGAATTTGAGTTAGATCTGGAATTCATGTGGTCCCATGTAAAAAAAAAATCATATTGAAAAACATCTTTATTGTTTTTGGATCCTTTAAAGACTATTTACGTACTATTATACGGATTTGTTTGTTCTGTACAAGGTTTTGGTTCCGTAAAAAATTATTAAGGAAAAAAAAAGTACTTTTTAAATTATGTTTGATACCAAAAGGAAATGTTCATATCTTATCCCTGATCTGGCTGGATTTACTCATATCTATTTTATATGATCACATCTGATCAATAAATGTTTTACAAAATGTACACCAAATTTAAGATATAATCAGATTAGTTACCCGACTAAAAAAAAAGTAATACGGCGCCATATATCATTTGATCCCAAAAATGGAGGATCCAAAAATATACGATTGTATCTTATTAGATCAAATTTGATATAATTAGATCCCAAAAATGGAACGGTAAATATTATCTAATTTAATATTATAAAAAATTAGAACTAATAAGATATAACAATATATAATATGATCTTCAATATCAAATTGGATGAAATTACCGTTCCATTTTTGGGATCAAATTATATCTAATTATATCAAACTTGATCTAATAAGATATAATCATATATGTTTAGATCCTCCATTTTGATATGATCAATTTATATTTAATTACATGATTATATCAAAACTTTTTTACTCGGTTAGTGTCAAATCCGACCAGATATAACCAAATAAAAACCTGTTGAGTTTTGTCATTATTTTTTTTTTTTTTTGAAAAAAATAAGGGATACACTAACATTAACACACACAAAAATTAAAAGATTTTATTAAAAAAAAAACATAATAACAAACAAGCGGCAAAATATTTAAAAATCGTTTGAGGAATTAATAATGAAAATATATAAAAAAAGAGATTCTAAATTTTTGTTTAAAAATGAAACCCACACAAATTAGTAAATAATTCTCTTTGTAGGCCACATCTTGCAAAGATTTAATTTTTAATAATAAATTATATTTATATAAAAAAAAGATTTAAGCTTCATAAAGTTTTTTGTACTTAATTTAACCATATTTTGGTTCTTTTAATAAATTTACTTAAGGTGACCAGTTGCAGGGAAATTTTATCAATAATTTTAACAATATAAATGTTTTAATTCAACTTTCTAACCAAAAATAAGTTTTTCATTAAGTTTGTTTTAAATGAACACAAAATTGTTTAACAAACAAATATTGTTTTTGACTTATTCAGTTGGTAAATCAAAAAACATGTAAAATGGGGTCATCTTTTTCTTACAAATGGGCAAGACGATGGGAAATTTAACTGTCAGTTTTTTACTCGGAAACCGTAGGTTGTACGAAAAAAAATTCTGTGTCAACATTATAGATAATATTATGAAGATTTAAAATTTAGAAAAAAGTCTCATGAAAAAATATAAAGAAATATGCCATTTTTCGCAAAGGCACTTTAAACTTCCAAAAACATAACTTTTTCTTAAAGTTTAGAATATCCTCTGAATGCTGTTAAAATTTCAGGGAAGTGTTTTTTCATTTTATCGATTAAAAACTCGACCTACTATTATTTAAAACTTTAAATTCTTTGAAGTCATTTAACCCACCTGGTCACCATACTTTATAATGCTTGAAGGGTTTGTTAAGGCACGTATTTGAGTTATTTTTTTGAGTATGTAATTTTTTTTGGTGTGTGATTTTTTTTTTAATTTTAAATCTAATTGTGCGGGTGTTAAGACAACAATTTAATTCAATTATGTTGTATGTATTATGTTAAACACCAAACAAAAAAAGGCTTGTTTTTTTTTAAGAATACAATGAAAATACACAACAAATTGTATTTTTACTGTCATTAAACGAAAAACCAAAAATTTTAATGTTTTTAAGGCTGGGCTTGAACAAAAAAAAAAAAAAATAAACAACAAAACAAGATGTTTAAAAATAATGAAACTAATTTTTTTAAATTAATGATTTGTTTTTATTTAACAAGTACACTAAGAAAAAAAAATTAAATCAAACACAAACAACACGAATATCAAAAATAATTAAAACGATCAACAGTTTTCGAGATATCGTCATTAGAAATTTTGCAACATATGGCGGTTTTTTCGTACGTTCAAGAACATTTTAAAAAAGTCTGAAAACTTCTTTTCCTTGATTCTGTAATAAAGCTTGAGAAAGTCTTGGATTTAAACTTAATTTGAGACAAATCCGTTCATTTTAACCCACGGCGCTCTACGATCAAGGTTTTGAATTTTTGTGAAAATTTCAGCAAAAATTTTTAATTTTTAGAAAATAAAAAATAAATATTTTGCGATACATTATTTTTTATTAATTTTGACATGCTGAATACGAATAACAAAAAAACTCTTTCACAGAGCTTGAGACAATCTTTTTGTTTAAATTTAATTTGAGCCAAGTCCGATCTTTTTAACCCGTGGACCATACGATTAAAATTTGGGATTTAAATATGCTGTATCGCTAGATTTTTTTTTTAATTTTCAAAAATCCAAAATTTTGGTCGCTGGGCGCCACGGGTTAATTTAATCCGATTGTCCTTAAATTTGCAGCAAATAACATTTAGTTCTAGTGGAATAAAAACACTAGGAAAAATCTAAAGTTGGAGAAAAAAATTAAACTCTAATGTAGCATATTTAAATTAAAATTGAACATTTTTGATTTCAGTATGTTTTTTTTTTCTCTGTGTAACTACTCGTAGTAGAGATATATAAAAATTTCACATTTTTTTTTTTTCATTTTTATACGAAAAATAAAAAAAATCATTGTAATACTATGAGTTAAATTCAAGTATTTGCGTCATGCCTCATATATGATGAACTCACATCATAATACTCAGCATGTGTTGATTTTTGTATGTCGTATTTTAGAATTAGAAACATAATAACAGTGGGGCTTTTAAATAAAACAAAAAGTCTCTTTAATAAAAAGATAACAATTTTTAGATTTCAAAGGGGAAAATCTTTAAAATTTAGACTTTCAGCTTAGAGGTTTTAAAAAATCGCGTTGCCAACTTGTAACAATAAACTTTGTTAACCTATGGCTATGTTCAGTTTTGTAAACAAAATCGCGTTGCCAACTTTAAATTGCCAAACTTTCTCAGCATGCTGCATTATAGATATTTTTAATTTGGAATAATTAAATTAAAAGGGGAAAAACATAAGCTTGTTATTCCGTTTATAACTCATCGAAATATCGGTTTGGGACCCAATAAAGTTTATATATTATTAATAAGTGATCGATTCTAAGACATTCTTGCAATTTCCGTCTGTCTGTTGAAATGGCTATCACGGCCAAAATATTACACAGATATGACTGAAGCAGTTTGGTGTTGCATTTGAGCGATATCGGTTTAAGAATAGTACTCTGTTCGATTTCACGGGAAAAAATCTGTCAAACTACATATAAAAAAAAAAATTGGCAACGCGAGGAATAATAGGGAAATTGTTAAAAAAGTTTTCACGCATTTTTATTATACAAGACAATTTAAACTGCCGTGAAAAAGTGACATTTCAGTTTTGCTATGATCGTTTTTTCTTATAATTGTCAAAACTTGTTGACTTTTAAATCTTTCATTGCGATTTAAGGCGTTTAAAGTTTGAGTGAAATTTTAACTTAAGCAAATAATTTTCTAATTTTTTTGGCAACGCGAAATTAATGGAATAAAATAAATTATTTTAATTATTTTGCAATTAAATGAGAGATAAAATTGATAAAATTAGAAAGCTTTAATTAAAAAAAGCTTTAAGCCCTGGGAAAAAGTAATTTATTTTTAACAATTAACAGAAATATAATTTTAAATTGGCAATTTTTATTGGTGATTTTATTAAAAATGGTTTCTACAATAATTCTCTTTTGGATTATTGTTTAAAATAAATTTCTATTTTTTTAAGAAACAATTGTATTTGACACAAAAACAAGTTATTCATTGTTTTTTATGATTAAATATAATCTATAGTTTGCTACACTCAAAAAAAGTTTGTTTGATCAGTAAGATAATTTTTTTTTTTTCAAAAAATAGAAAAAAATGTTATATTAAAAAACAAATATTTTGAGGATGTTTATTCTGACTCGAGGTCATTATTTTCTTTTTCTAATTAAAACCATGATATTCTCATAGCATAATTTTCAAGAAAATTATTTTTTGTTTTAAATTTATTTATGTTGGTCATTTTTGCATGACTTAATCGACACGTGTTTCGGAATTTGTCAGATTCCATTGTCAAGATTATTTAGCAAAAATAGAAACGATTTACTACAAAGTAGCAAACGAGTCTAATGACAAATCGTTAGTGAACAAACTAAAGTATTAATACATATTCGACTCTATCCACAATGTGAATTAGAAAGACGAAGAAATTGTACTATACTAGTAAGGCAACGATTGTCAATAACCAACAAAAATATTTAAAACATTTTTACATTTGATAGTCCATTGGACTACAACAATATGTTTTTGTTGTTGTGAGTGTAATAATACCACATTAGGGTTATTCATCACTATGGCGTGCCAACCATTATGTTCAAACCATTATGTTCCGAAACATGTGTCGATTAAGTCTTGCAAAAATGACCAACATAAAAAAAAAATTAAAACAAAAAATAATTTTCTTGAAAATTATGCTATGAGAATATCATGGTTTTAATTAGTAAAGAAAATAATGACCTCAAGCCAGAATAAACATCCTCAAAATATAATATTTTAAAGGTCGAATAAAACAATTTTTATTGTTTAATAAAAATTAATCCGAATTAAAAAAAAAAAAAATTTGAAAAAAAAATTTATGAACAAAAATTTTTGCAGAAATAAAATTTTTTGGAGAAATAAATCCGCGCAAAAGTTTAATGGGTACGAAAAATATGTTTGCACTTGTTTAAATACCTTTCTTATACCATTGTATTCACATATGCCATCCACCAGCCGAATTAAAGCATTTTGTATTTTTAGGTTATGTAGAATGCACCAAAATTTTCGAGGTGTCCTTGCAATTTCGTTCATAATTTTTGAATCTCTCAGCCGATATCGCTCAAATGCAATACCATACTTCTCGAAGGAACAACAAGTAAATTTGTTTAGTAACAGTCACATCTATGTAATATTTTAGCCATGATCGTAATTTCAACAGACTGAGAAACCTTCGCTAGAATCGATTTCAGATCAATAATATATATAATTTATGGGTTTTCAACCGATATTTCGATGAGTTACGAAAAACTGTTTGCTTAACTTTAGTAAAACTGAATTTTAACACCTTTTACATTTTTTTTCTAAAATCCAATTTGAATGAAATTTTTTTTTTTTTTTGTTAAATTTCAGCTGAATTTAGTTTCAACAAATTTTGCAAATGTTTGACTAACATATTTTTTGAGTGTAAAGTTTCTTTTATGTTCAGATGAACAAAAACTGAACGTTATTATACATTACACCTAAATCCCATTATACACTGAAATGCGGCACTAAAAAAAAATATTTAGTAGAATAGATACATATTTTTTGACAGTTTTGGGTTAGCAACTTTTTGAGCCAAATTTTTGAGCCAAATTTTTGCTAAAATTAGCATTTTAGCAAAAATAGCATTTTAGCAAAATTTGCATTTTACTTTTAAACCAGTTTTTAAAAGTTTTGAGGTCAATTTAAGTCCAATTTTCATTCATATTATATTTTCAGACAAAAAAAAAACAAGTAAGAAAGTTATAGTCGGTCAAGACCGATCATATGATACCCTACACCAGTGTTTTCCGGAAAATGGGTCCCAAGTCCAAATATGGACCGATTGTATCTGTCTTTTGTTAGATCTTTATTTAGTGTAGAAAACACACACAGATCAATTTTAAGTGGAATTGGTTATTTTTTTTTTGTCAATAGAACAATTTAACTGAATATCGGTCGAAATTTTTATATGGGGGACTAAGTCCCAAAATGGCCCAATTATATTCCGATTTGATAAGGTTGCTAAAGTACACGTTTAGCACCTAAAAATAAATTTTTTATCAAATATTTCCATTTTTATGAATTTTGAGGAAATTATGTGAATATCGGGAAGGTGGTTTGTATGGGGACTACCAGAAGGACTGACCCGATTCCTTTGAAATTTGGAATAGTGATTTGTGCATACAAAATTTGATTACTTGCTGAATTTCAAAGCGATATCTATTATAATACGGTTATTAGAGTCATTGAAGCCGAATCCAAAGGGGGCGTTTGTATGGGGGCTAGGTCTTAACATTGACCGATTTTCTCCAATTTCAATAGGCTTCGTCCTTGGGCCAAAAGATGCTTAAGTTTCAAATTTCAAGTCAATTGATTGAAAATTGCGACCTGTATCGTGCTTAAACCGATAGATGGACAGACGGACGGACGGACGGACGGACGGACGGACAGACGGACGGACGGACGGACATCGCTAAATCGACTCAAAAAGTTATTCTGAGTCGATCGGTATACTTGAAGGTAGGTCTAGGACCAATATTTCGGGTAGTTACAAACATCAGCACAAACTCAATATACCCTGTACCACAGAGTGGTGTAGGGTATAAAAACGACCGTATTGCAAGATTTTAGTGTATTGAATTTTTTTTTACGCATTTTTTTCCAAAAGTAAAAATTTTGTTGAAAGTGTTGCTTTTATGATTAATTAGTTTTGCTGTGTTATACATTAGGGCGGATCGAGAAATGCTTTTTCACGAATTTCGCTTGGGCGCTATGCGGGATTGGTAAAACTAGATGCCAAAACGATGTGGTTAAAATTTCAGGAAGATCGCCCTTCATCTAGGGTTGCCCCTCCAGCGCTGAAGTTTCAACTTTTTTAAGCCAAAGAGCATTTTTTTAAAAAATTGTCAAAAATTCAAATTTGATCAGATCTTCTTAATTTTGGATTTTATGTGGTCTAGTTAATCACATCTAGTTATATTTTTAATATCAGCTTAATACGATATCGCTAACCTCCAAAAACCAGAGGTGGAAAAGTATACTTACATTTTGGAGTCCAAGCGCAGGACTATAAACTTCTACGAACATAAAAATTTCTCATTTGGTTCACAAAAATACAAAAAAACGTCAGAAAAAATAGCATTTTTAAGAGGTTGCTTCAGTCCTTCAAGGGGGAACTTTTTTCCCCCTGGTCCGATTTGGCCCATTTCCGAACTTAACCTGCCTAGGAGCATAAGACATATTTATGCCAAACTTGAGGGGTCTAGCTTTTTTATTTTGGACTGCATCGTGTTAACTACAGACGGACGGACGGACGGACGGACAGACGGACGGACGGACATCGCTAGAATGTCTTAGAATCGATCACTGATCAATAATATATATACTTTATGGGGTCCCCGACCGATATTTCGATGCGTTACACACGGAATGACAAAGTAAGTATACCCCCATACTGCACTGAAAGAATTATTGTTCATTTTATCTATGAACAAATTTCATAAAACCAAATTCATAGATTCTATGAAATAATTCATTGGCTGAATGAATATTCACTAGTATTTTGAAATATTTCATAGAATTTTATTCATAGATTTTATTAAATTCATAGAAAAAATTCATAGAATTTATGAATGTCATTCATAGAAGAAAATGCCATCAATATGCCTTTTAATTCTTTTAATAATTAAAATAATGTTACAATAATTAAAATAGTTGAATAAATTTATTAAAAAAATATAAAAAACATTAAAAAAAAAATATCATTGCTGCCCTGACCGGGGTTCGAACCCAAGACCTACCGGCTGAAGTGGTAATTGTCGACGCCTTAGCTATCAGCGCCACCAAAGAAGAAAAATCTGGCCAACTAACGCATGGTTTTATAACGCTTCATTTTTGTAAATACACAAAATATTTGTTTTCTACAAACACACATACAGCTTTTGGCAGAGCATTGTGACAGAGCATAGACACAAACTCAATATATTAATCAAAATTCATTTTAAGTGTTGTTACCTGTTTATATAATTTAGCTCAGTGGCTAGAGACTATGCTTTACGAACAAATGGTTCTCTGTTCGAATCTCGGTGGGGATAAGTTAAAATAAAAAAACATATAAATTTTTAAAAATAGAAAATTGTAAATAAATAAAATAATAAAAATAAATAAAAATAAAATATAAAAAAATAAAATTAAAATAAAAAAATAAATAAAAATAGAATTGAATAATAATTTTTTTTCCATAGCCTATGAACTTTTTCATAGGTTTCTGGTTTCTATGAATTTGATTCATAGATTCTATGAAGGGCATCATTGGCTCACTTCTAATGATTTTTTTCATAGAATCAATGTACGTTTTCATAGCCGTAATGAACAAAATTCTTTCAGTGTGTAGTTGGAGGGTATAAAAAGGGAATGATCTGCCTTTTATGAGTATTGCCAAGCCTCTAGCGAAAGACATTTTATCTATATGGGAAAAAACAACAATTCCAACAATTTCTCCAAAATCTGTTATTGGAAAGCTTAAGGTATTCCGTTGTAAGTTGGAACAGTTCAAAAAACATTTAAAATTATCAAAAAAGAGGTACCATGATTTTGGACAAAAACTCTTCGATATTTGCTCATGCAAATGCGTAACATGGTGCGCATGCAGCTGCATATATAAAGTCCCTACCTCGAAAAGAGAATTCCTAAATGAAAATGCGAACTAACCGCGAATATTTTTTGTATACGTAATATGATCCGCTAAACTCATAAAAGTTTTCAATTTTAATCTATTTGTAATTGGTAAAAAACTATTTTTTGTGTGGGACATATATGACCCCATGTCGACAAGGGTTAATGATCTCTTAAATTTTAATGAAATTATCTTTTATAGGAAAATATGACATATTTTGTAAAAAAAATGTAAAATATAGAACTATATAGCAAAAAAAATTCATGAAATAAATTTTTTGAAAATATCGTGAGTTCAGATTGGTCCACACGCCGTTCAAGAATTTCGTATTTTTTGGTTTTAACGGTTTTGGAATCCTTGAGTAGTCTATTTTCCAAGTCGAAAAGAAAAAAATCATATTTTGCAATTTTAATGTGTTTTTTTTAACATAATTGCAAAAAATTGCTTTTCGGGTTTCTCCAAAATGTAAGTATACTTTTCCACCTCTGGTTTTTGGAGGTTAGCGATATCGTATTAAGCTGATATTAAAAATATAACTAGATGTGATTAACTAGACCACATAAAATCCAAAATTAAGAAGATCTGATCAAATTTGAATTTTTGACAATTTTTTAAAAAAATGCTCTTTGGCTTAAAAAAGTTGAAACTTCAGCGCTGGAGGGGCAACCCTAGATGAAGGGCGATCTTCCTGAAATTTTAACCACATCGTTTTGGCATCTAGTTTTACCAATCCCGCATAGCGCCCAAGCGAAATTCGTGAAAAAGCATTTCTCGATCCGCCCTATTATACATATGATGATATATTTTTTTATGAACATTTTTTTTTGCGGTTTTGTTAAACATTTATTGTTTGTGGTAATCATATAAAAATTGTTAAGCTTAAATTATGTTGTATATATGTATATTTTTTTTGTTAGACAAAGCTTTAGCGATATTTTTACACCCTCCACTTACAATTGGTGGTAGAGGGTGTATATAAGTTTGTCATGCCGTTTGTGACTCTTCGTAGTATTGCTCTGGGATCCCTCAATGTATAAAAATTATTGATCAGTGATCAATTCTAAGAAATTTTAGCGATGTCCGTCTGTTAAAATGGCGATAAAGCCCAAAATATTATACAGATATGACTGTAACTTAACATATTATTTTGTTGTTGCCTTGAAAAGTTTGGTATTAAATTCGAACGATATCGGTTTAGCGGCTCAAAAGTTAGGAATGAAAATGTAAAAACACCTCGAAAATTTTAATACATTCTACATAACCTAAAAATACAAAATCTGTAGTAACTATAAATATTCACATATATAAAAAACAATTTCCACAAACAAGACATACCGACATTTAAAATTCTACTGATAACCAGGGAAACCAAAAATATGCAGTATCATGTTTTTTCCTGCGCTTTGTATTGATAAATGGGTAAGGTATTTATCCGTTTCAGAAGATTTTAAGAAATCTGGCATTGATAACAAATCAATGCCAGAGCATATTTTTGCATATTTTAGCCTTAAAAGCATATTTTAGCATATTTTAGGCTTAAGAGCATATTTTAACATAAGAGCATATTTTTAGAGCATTTTTTTTAAATTTTTAGAACATTTTTCACTTTTTAGAGCATTTTTTTAAGTTTTTAGAGCATATTTTTATTTTTAGAGAATTTTTTTCCAATTTTTTTATAACGACACTTATTATTAAATTTTTTTAAATTTTTGTGGGATGATTTTTTTTTAATTTTGTAAGTGGATTGAAATATTCGTTTTTTTTTCCAAAATAACGGGGTTCTGACGATTGATAACGCTTTGGCCTGTTTTTTCTGTTTTTAAGCGCATAAAACGTGTTTTTTAGAGCATATTTTTGGTTTCCCTGCTGATAACACTAACTGGAGTGTTTGAAACTGGTATGGTAATAGCTGAAATGTCTATAATTTTTAGAAATTCAATTTTCATTCTGCATTTTTTTAACTTGAGCCCGAAAGGTATTTAAACAAATACAAACATATTTGTTAAAAACAAATATTTTTTTCGCGGAATTGTTTTTCGCCCAAAAATTTTGTTAGCGGATTTTTTTTTCACCATAAATGTTTTCCGCGGACTTTTTTTTTTCTCAAACATGGATACCGAAATGTGTTTAAACAAGTACAAACACATTTGTTAACAACAAATATTTTTTCGCGGAATTGTTTTTTCGCCCAAATTTTTTTCCACCGAAATTTTGTTTTAAATTATTTTTTTCAAAATTAATTTCTTTTACCAATTTTTTTATCCCAAAAATTTTGTTTGCGTATTTTTTCCGCCAAAATTTTTTTTCAGCGGAAATTTTTTTTAAATACAGTTTATTGCAATCATCTTTTTTACATTGTGGAGTGTATCTATACATTCGGCAAGGCCGAATTTAACTTTGTTATTTTTTTTTTTATAAAAAAATATACATAAATTATAAAAAATTGTTTATATAACTATATATTTTTTTTTTAACAAAGCTTTTTTGTAATGTTAAACAAAGATCTGGTTTATCTTCTAAAATATTCTTTTTGTGTATTTATAAATGTTATATAAAAAACAATTAATATTTAAATTTAGACTTTAAAATTTCTTAAAATTGTTTGATATTGCTTTTTAATATATTTTCATTAATTAAAAGTTCAATAACATTTTGTTATTTTTTTAAGATTTAGATTTGTTTTTTTATATTTTATTATTAAAATTTGTTTAAAATTTTTGTTATGATTTATTAGACATTTTAATTAAATTTTTATAACTTACATAAGTTAGGCATAATTTGTTTTATTAGATTTTTAAAGTAAAACGTACCTGAAAGTAAACAAAAATATATAAAGTTCATTAGTATTTTTTTATTAAACAAAGAAATATTTTTTTAATAAATGGTAAAAAAATAAATTAAAAAATAATATATAAATTAAAAGACCACACAAGAAAATTTAGATATAATTAAAAAACAATGCACAAAGAGACTTAACAAAATTTTAAAAAACTCAAAAATGTACTTTTATAAACAGGTATTTTTATAAAAAGGTACTTTTATAAAAAGGTACTTTCATAAAATGGTACTTTTGTAGAAAGGTACTTTTATAAAAAGGTACTTTTATAAAAAGGTACTTTTATAAAAAGGTAATTTTATAAAAAGGTACTTTTATAAAAATGTAATATTATAAAAAGGTACTTTAAAAAAGGTACTTTTATAAAAGGTACTTTTATAAAAGGTACTTTTATAAAAGGTACTTTTATAAAAAGGTACTTTTATAAAAAGGTACTTTTATAAAAAGGTACCTTTATAAAAAGGTACTTTTATAAAAAGGTACTTTTATGAAAAAATACTTTAATAAAAAGGTACTTTTACAAAAAGGTACTTTTATAAAAAATACTTTTATAAAAAGGTACTTTTATGAAAATGTACTTTTATGAAAAGGTACTTTCATAAAAAGGTACTTTTATAAAAAAGTATTTTTATAAAAAGGTACTTTTATATACCTTAAAAATCTGATACTTTTAAAAAAAGTTACTTTTATAAAAATGTATTATTTTTAAAATGTGCTTTTTTAAAAAGGTACTTTTATAAAAAGATACTTTTATGAAAGGGTACTTTTATAAAAAAGTACTTTTAAAATGTACTTTTATAAAAAGGTACTTTCATCAAAAGGAAATTTTATAAAAGGTGCTTTTATAAAAAGGTAATTTATAAAAAGGTACTTTTATAAAAAGGTTGTTTAATAAAAAGGTACTTTTATAAAAAGGTACTTTTGTAAAAAAGTACTTTTATAAAAAGGTACTTTTATAAAAAGGTACTTTTATAAAAAGGTACTTTTATAAAAAGGTACTTTTTTAAAAAGGTAGTTTTATAAAAAGTTACTTTTATAAAAAGGTACTTTTATAAAAAGTTACTTTTATAAAACAGTACTTTTATAAAAAGGTACTTTTATACAAAAGGTACTTTTATAAAAAGGTACTATTATAAAAAGGTTCTTTTATAAAAAATACTTTTATAAAAATGTACCCTTTAAAAGGTGCTTTTATAAAAGGATACTTTTATAAAAAGGTACTTTTATAAAAAGGTACTTTTATTAAAAGGTACTTTTATAAAAAATACTTTTATAAAAAGGTACTTTTATAGAAAATATTTTTATAAAAAGGTACCTTTTAAAAAGGTTCTTTGATAAAAAGTGACTTTTAAAAGAATGTAATTTTATAAAAAAAAGGTACTTTCATAAAAAGCACTTTTATAAAAAGGTACTTTTATATACCTTTATAATCTGATACTTTTATAAAAAGGGTTTTTTTTTTAAATGTGCTTTTATAAAAAGGTACTTTTATAAAATAGTTCTATGTAAAAAGGTACTTTTAAAAAAATGTACCTTTTTCGAAAGGTAATTTTTAAAAAAGTACTTTTATAAAAAGGTACTTTTATAAAAAGGTACTTTTATAAAAAGGTACTTTTATAAAAAGGTACTTTTATAAAAAGGTACTTTTATAAAAAGGTACTTTTATAAAACGGTACCTTTATAAAAAGGTACTTTTATAAGAAGGTACTTTTATAAAAAGGTATATTTATGAAAAGATACTTTTATAAAAAGGTACTTTTATGAAAAGACACTATATTAAAAAGGTACTTTTATAAAAAGGAACTTTTAGAAAAAAGTACTTTTATAAAAAGGTACTTTTATAAAAAGGTACTTTTATAAAAAATACTTTTATAAAAAGGTACATTTTAAAAAGTTCTTTTATAAAAAGGGACTTTTAAAAGAGTGCAATTTTATAAAAAGGTACTTTTATAAAAAAAAGTACTTTTGTAAAAATGTACTTTTATATACCTTAATAATCTGATACTTTTATAAAAAGGTAGTATTTTTAAAATATGCTTTTATAAAAAGGTACTTTTATAAAGAAGTACTTTTATAAAAAGGAACTTTCATAAAAAGGTGCTTTTATAAAAAAGTACTTTTATAAAAGGGTACCTTTATAAAAAGGTACTTTTATAAAAGGGTACTTTTGTAAAAAGGTACTTTTATAAAAATGTACTTTTATAAAAAGGTACTTTTATTAAAAGGTACATTTATAAAAAGCTTATTTTATAAAAAGTACTTTTATAAAGGTACTCTTACAAAAAGATACTTTTTTAAAAAAATTCTTTGTAGAATGTACTTTTTATAAAACGATCCGTTACAAAATGCTAGTTTTATAAAATAGTAGAATTTTTTAGTAATTTCAGTTTTTTTTAATGGTACTTTGTAAAAAAAAAATCATAAATTAAATGGTACTTTTATAAAAATTGTTCTTGCATGAAATTCTGCTTTCAAAAATGTTACCTTAATTAAGTTTTACTTAAACTAAAGATTATGTTTATTAAATGGTACTTTTAAAAAATCGTACTTTCAAAAAAATAGTTAATTGAATAATGTACTTTTTACAAAATGATCGTGTACAAAATGTTAGTTTTATGAAATAATTATTATTTTTAATTAATTTGGATGGAACAGTGTTTTTATAAAATGGTACTTTGTAAAAAACTAAAAACTTAAAGGGCAATTATATGGTACTTTTACAAATATGTCCATGTATAATGGTATTTTAATTATACAGTCCTTTTAGTTATTCTTATAAAAATGGTACTTTGTAAAAAAAACTTAAATTAAATGGTACTTTTATAAAAATTGCTCATGCATGAAATTCTGCTTTAAATGGTATTAAATGGTCTATGGTACGTTATTTAAATTTTACTTTAACTAAAGATTATGTTTATTAAATGGTACTTTTAAAACAACCGTACTTTCATCAAAAAGTTTTTTGAAAAATGTACTTTTTACACCAATGATCGTGTACAAAATGTTAGTTTTATAAAATATTTTTTAATATTTTTAAATAATTTGTATAGAACAGTTTTTTTTGTTAAATGGTACTTTGTAGAAAAAAATTTAAATGGTAAAGGACAATTATACGGTACTTTTATAAAATTGTCCTTGAATGAAATTCCTTGAATGAAATTCTGCTTTCATAAATGGTACGTTTATTAAAAGGTAGTAGTACTTTAACAAAATGGTATCTTTATAAAATGGTACTTTATTAAAATCGTCCTTTATATTTTTTTATGGTACTTTATAAATGGTACTTTTCAATTTTTATTATAACTGCTCAGAAAGGTATTTAAGTTAGAGAATATGTTTTATAATTCCATAAAATAATTTTTATATATTTTTTTTTAACAAATTCACTGACTAATTGACTTGTTAAAGAATTATTATTTTTTTCTTTACAAAAAAAGGAAAAAGAAAATCAAAGTTGTATTAAAAATAACATGCAAACCCTTAACAAAACTGTTCTAAACTTGTATACAACTTGATTTTTTTTTTTTGTAGAAAAATTTTTTTTGCAATAAAAAAAATTATTAAAATATTCCAACATCATGATGATTTTTACCTCTAAACAAAAAAATAACATAATCATTATAGAAAAAAAAAAATTGTAACAACTTTTCTTCTAAGAACATACTCTAAGATTTCGTGACAAAATGACATTTGAGGTTTTATGCCGCCATTCTTAGGGGTTTTAATAACCTCCAGTTTTTATTTTTTTTTTATAAAAAAAAGCAAAAAAAAACAAACATGGAAATTGTTTTACTTAAACTAACAATAGTTTTTCTATAGTTTTAGTTTTTTTGTTGTGAAAATTTAAGGAAAACATGAAATGTTTTCAAAGGAAACGGATATAAAATGTATGTATAATATAAAAGTCTAAAAAAAAGTGCAAGTGGTTTTCTGTATTTAAAGAACAATGATGATATGGCATGTTATAGTTCTAATGACGATGATGATTATTTGAAAATTGTTGGTATTTTTTTTTTTATTTTTCTGATAAACTAACTTAAAAGAAAAATGTTCTTGACATTAGACTAGAAATGTAAAAAAGCATTGAGAAAAATTATCAATGGAAAAATTTTATTTTTAAAATATCATGGAGCCTAAATAATATTCGACACTGACGAAATGTTTTCTAATTCACTTTTCGCATATTTATAAACAAAAGAAATTAGGTAATAAAGAAGAACACAATATAAATCTGTGCAATGTTAGCTTTCAAAATCGACCATTCTCTTGTTTGTAAGTGATGCCGTTCAAAAGTTACAGCCAAATTCACAGGGGCGCCTAAAAGCGACCTCATGCATTAGAGGGATAAGGTCGATGAATTCAATATTGCATAAAAATCTTTCACTTGTTTAAAAAATATACAAAAAAAACTTTTAAAAAAATTATTTTTTTTCGAAGGTTGGTTTTGTTCTTCAAGAGGAACATTTATTCCTCTTTTCGGATTTCGCCAATCTCCGAACTTAACTAGCAAAAGACCATAAAACGCATGACATCTTCAGGATAAAAATATAAACTTTTAATTACAACGAGTACCAATCGACACAAATTAAACGACTGCCCGCTAATAAACAACTGCCCTACAATAAGGATCAGATTAGCGGGCAGTCGTTTAATTTGCGTCGATTGGTACTCGTAATAAAAATTCTATATTTTTATCGTGAAGATGTCATCCGTGGACTGACAAAATATAGATGATTAAAATTTAATATTGAAAACTAGCTGGCCCGGTCCGCGTTGCTGGCCCAAATGTAAGATCAGTGTTATATTTTGACTTGCTTTAAATACACAGGCCTGCAAAAATGTATTGAATTTCTTGACGCAGAAAAATTTGTGGGCGTGGTTTTAAAGACCCGATTAGGCAGATAATCATTTTGCAAATTATATTTTAGGAACTAAAAAAAATTATCATGTCTTCGACTTTGTCTTTTAAACCTTTATAGTTTTCCCGAATTTTGCATTTTTTCGGGACACTTTTCTCATTTATAATTCCTTTAAAACTTAATAAAAACTATAATTAACATAAAAATATCGGTCCGGTCCATTAGTCGACCTATTTAGACAAAAGTGGGTGTAAAAATTTGTATGGTAAGTTAAACTTGTACAATGTACATGTGTTAATACCCAAGGTTATCTTTTAAGAAATATTGTTTTTAATAGATCAAATTAGAATAAAAATTTATTTTATATATATTGAAAAAAAGTGGGCAAGGAGAATTTTTCTTTCCGAACAATTATATGGACTATTACGAACATTTAAAACCAAAAAATTAGCCACGTCGATCCAGTCGTTCTCAAGAGTTTGCAAATTTTAATGATACTGCAAAATGTGCGCTTTGAAGTGGGGGAGGACAATAATTATTTCCGTAAAATCCTTATCTGAACAATAATGATCATTAAAGACAAAATTTACCAAATCAGGCCAGTTGTTCTTCGATTTTAGATGTACTGAAAAAAGTAGAAAATTTTTCCTACCGTAAAAAACTTAGTTGTACTGTCACGAACATCAAAAAAATCCTACTAATGGCCAAATGGCCCTGCCGTTCTTCTATTTTAGATATATCGAAATAAAATTGGGCGTAAAAAAATTTTATTTCTGTTTAAACCTAAGTTGGACTTTGACGAACATTTAAAAAATTTTAAATTTTTAGATACATCGAAAAAAAGAGGCGAAAAAGTGGATGTGATTAATTTGTTTTCCGAGAAATCCTTAGAAGAACATAAAAAAGACGAACATTTACAAAAAAATATTATTCAAATCGGTCAGTTCTCAAGTGATGCGATTACCAACGAACTACATTTGAGTTTTATTAATATTTTATTATTCTATATTTTTTCTATGTAGCAAATTGTATATACATCGAAGAAAAGAGTGGGTGGACAACTTTTCTCACCGTAAAAATCTTATTTGAATTTAACCTAATCGGTCAATCAATTCAAAAGTGGAGCAGGATTGGAAAATTGTTCTTTCCGAAAAACATTAGTTGGGCATGACGAACATTATAAACAAAATTAGACAAATTGATCTAGCCATTCCATGATTTAAAATTTATATATCAAGAAGAATGAAGGTAAAAGTAGGCGTGGAAAATTTTTCTGTACTTAAAAATCTGTTGCGGACTATAACCAAATCGGTCTAGCCGTTATAGATCTTTCGGTACATAGAAAAAAGTGGGCGTGGGAAATTTTACTATCCTTAGTTGAATTATATAGAACATTTTCAACAAAAATTAGCCAAAGTAGGCGTGGTCACTTTCTTTTTTCGTAAAAACCAAAATTGGAATATGGGTAAAATTCATTAAAAAAAATTTAGTCAAATCGGTCCAGCCATTCTTAGATTTTAGATAAATTGAAAAATAAGGCTTTGAATTGGCCGTGGTCGATTTTTCTTTTAGTAAAAAGTTTAATTGGGTTACTACGAACATGTAAATAAAAAATTACGCAAATCGGTGCAGCCGTTTTCCGATTTTAGAAAAATCGAATAAAGTGGGCGTAAAAGTGGGCGTGGTCAATTTTTCTTTACGTAAAAACCTAAGTTGGACTATGACGAACATTTCAAAAAAAAAATTGTCCAAATCGGTCTAGCCGTTCTCAATTGATGCGGTTACCAACGAACGACAATTGATTTTTATTTATATAGACTAAAGGCCTCGAGCTTAATTATGTATTTACTTAATGAAGTTATTATTTTATTAAAAGAAAATAAATGGTTAACAAATCGTCAAATAAAAAAAAATTTACAAAAATATCAAAAAACAATTCCATAAATCTTTCTAAAAAATTTTTTAATTAATTTCTCTTCCAAGAGTTGCCACATTTTAATGACATTTTTCAAAACCTAATATTTTTTCATCATTTAAAACAAATATTAATTTTTCTAGTAAAAAAAGCAACATTATAAAAACTTTTATAATATTTTCTTAAAAAAAATATTCATTAAATTGTCAAAATATTGACATTAACAAAATCAACGTCAACATTAACGTTTACAAAACATCAAAAAAATTAAAACCATACCCAGTCAGCCAGCTGCCACAGGCATATGTTTTTATTTTCTTACACAAAAAAGCAAAAAAAAAAAATATGTAAAAATATTATTTGTTAGCCCAACTTCTCCAGCTACTTAAATACACATATTAACCTCTAAAATATACAAATTTATTTAAGATTTACATACAAAATCTCTAAAGATTACCCGCAAAAGTTTTTTTTTTGTATAACAAAAAACAAACGGCGCGCAAAAAATGAATATATACATAAACGTAAACGTCAAACAGAATGTCATTACACCAGGTACTACTTTGAAGTTTTATGAGGGAAGACAAAGGCGAAGACAGAAACCGAAGCCGCATCAGTATTAGAATCAAGTGTTTTTTTGTTGTAATTGTCATAAGTAAATATTGACATTTGTGTTGTAATAATAACAATAATAATAATGCTAAGAAAAATAACAAACTTTAAAAATTATGCAAAGTATTTTATGCTAAAAGGAAAAACTTTTCTAAACTAAAATATAAGAAGGAGAGTAAAAGTAGCTTGTCTGACTGTATAGAAATTTTTTTTGTAAAATATGCTTAAAGGTTTGAGAGTTAAAAAGTTAAATGATGCGTACCAAAATAATTTTTGAAGCTTTATTTAGTACATATATATTTTTTTTCTGTTTTTTGTTTAACCAAATATTGGTTAGTAAGATTTTTTTATTGTATTTTCTGTGATTTTTTTTATTTGTAACTTTTTATAATGTTGTTTAAAAAAACGGACTGAGAAGAAAATGTTTTGTTTTTTAAATATGTATATACAATCATAAGCATGTAAAACATTGGTAAAACCAATATGGCGTCACATCCTTTATAATTTTTCATTTCTTTTTGTACTTAGCTTTTCAATACAAGAAAATAAAGAAAAATCTGGTTATAACGAATTTTAGTTAAGCTATATGAGTTCAAAGTTGGCGCCCAACATGGGGCCACAAAGAAAAAGCTTTTAATACGTTTATTTTTAACTTAGATATTTACTACATGTAAGAAAATAAAGGAAAAAATAAGTTATAACGATTTTTAGTTAGGCCCTTTGGGCTAAAAGTTGGCGCCCAACAAGGGACCGCTATTAAAAAGCTTTTTATAGCTTTTCTTTTTGCTAAGATGTTCATTACATGCAAGAAAACAAATGATAAAATAAAGTTATAACGAATTTTAGTTACGCTATTTGGGTTTAAATTTTACGCCCATCAAGGGGACCACAATCAAGATAGCTTTAGTAATAATTTTGTGCTGATGTTTGTAAATATCCAAAATATTGGTTATAAAACCAATGCAGAGCACAATTATCAATATATGCAGAGCACAATTATCAATATATTTACCGCAAGTTACAAAAAAAAGCTTTCTTGATCCAAGGACGTAGTCTATTGAAATTGGAAACAAATCGGTTCATGTTCATACCTGACCCCATAGAAACGTTTTCTTAAAATTTCCCTTTAAATATCCAAATCGTATTGTGACTAGTAGGGATGAGATTTTCATGCACTAAAAAATCGAAAATATGCGCTTAAAATATGCGCTAAAAAATTTAAAATGTGCACTAAAAAATCTTGAAATATGCGGCTAAAAAATAAAATGAGTACAATAAAAATCTTGTTTTCATAGGAAAAACTTCTTAAAAAGCAAAAAATTATTAAAAAGTAACATTTGAAAATTTGTATAAGCAAGATTTTTTTAAAAATTAAGAAAATCTATAAAAAAAATTAAAAAGAAAAAATAATTTTTCTTATTTTAAAAATAAATTTTTAAAATTTAAAATAGTTTTTGAAAAAACAAAATCAATTTGTGTTTTTGCTAATTTATTGGAAATATGCAAAAATATGCACTCCAAAGTTGTAAATATGCACAAGATATGCATTTAAAATCAAAATATGCATTTTCCCAAAAGTTTGAAATAATATGAAAAAACAAATCGATGCCATTTTAACGCATATTTCTTGATTCGGAAAGATAATTGGTAGATATCGTTTTTAGACTTTCGACAAAAAACGTGCATTTGCATGGAAATCTCATCCCTAGTACTTACAAGGGAAGTCTCCTGGTGTCACCCTCCGATCTTCACGAAATTTGGATATGTTGTTAAGAAAGAAAATTAATTCGACACGTATTTTTTTTTAGCGGCCCAAACTCATTTTTAGGGGGGGTCGATTTGTATGGGGGGAAATTGACCTTTTTCAGTTTTTTACGATTTACGCCTATTTAAACAAAATTAATATAGGCATATGTGGTATCAGATTAAAGGTATTAAAAATACCTATCTCGTGGTGCTAACAACGGGCCAAAGAAAGTAATATTTTTCGACTTATTAACCAAAATGTCATAAAATTTTGGTATTTTACTCAATATGACGATAAGTTGTGCATGTTTAGACACGTACTTAGCTCAGTTAGATAGGTTTTCCAAAGACCTTTCATTTGGTATGTAACATGACTAGGTTTTTTTGCATAATGTAGGAGATAAACGAAAAAAAACTGAAAAATGGCCTTGTCTTCCCCCCTCCTTTTTACCCCCTAAATATGAATTTGGGCCGCTAAAAAAATACGTGTCCCTTTATTTTGTCTGATCTACAAAATATAACCAATTCCATAAAGATCTGCGGGTGACACTAGGGAGACTTCCCTTGTTAGTATCGTTATTATAGCTGTGAACGAATCGGCTGATGAATGTGCAAGAAGTAGTTCTGAGTCGGTGGGGGAACAATTTAAATCTGACATATCGGTTTCAATTGTGAAATTGACAAACGGAATTGATAGGATATCAGAGAATTGTATAAAGGATAGGTGGATATCACTGACTACGTCCGAAAGGATATCCGAGAATAGTATAAAGGAAAGGTGGATATCACTGAATACGTGCAGTATTTTGCGAACCCAGTGGCCACTGCCAAATACTAAAAGGACAGATAGCCTTCTTACCTTTGGCAAACGGAAAGTACTGACAGGACACTTGACAATCGGTCAAATGGCTGTGCGTATGGGAATCAATGAAAGATACTATTGTAAAAGTTTCGGGGAATTGAAAAAAGATGTGGCCGTGAAGCACAATGTCCGGGTCTAATGAAACATAAGGGGAATACATTTTTCGATGACCTGAAATGCCTAAACGGTGTAACATTGGCTTCTTTAGCACAACAACTTGGTGACTGAGGGTGTCTTAACAAGTAGACCTTTAAATCAGAAGCGGATTATAAAAACTGAAGTTAAGGAAATCCCAATGGGTCATTTGGCCTTCAAGTGCATTCGTCAAATTGCGGACGCCAACCCAACCTAGCTTAACTTCTTTGTTGAACATTTAAATTTTAAAATCTCTGCTGTTTGAAATTTAATTTTATTGACAATGGCGCCTAACACAGGGCCTTGTACTTAAGCTACATACAAAGGTCCTCTTTAGTTTTGGCTCAAATGACTCTAATAACCGTATTATAATAGGTATTTTTTCGAAATTTGGAAGGTAAACGTGGTTTGTCTTTACAAATCACCGTTACGAATTTTAAAGAATCGGACCAGTTCTTCTTGTAGCCCCCATACAAACCACCTTCCCGATTTTGACATAAATCTCTCAAATTTCACAAAAATCGAAAATATTTTATTAAAATTTTGTTTGTGTATGTTAAACGCGTACTTTAATAACGTTATCAAATCCGATTATCATCTGACCATTTTTGGACTCAGGCCCCATGTGAAAGTTTCGCCCCATATTCAGTTAAAGCGGTTTATTGTCAACAAAAATAAGCCTATTTCATTCAAATTTGATGTGTGAGAGTTGGCAAAATATTGATCAAATCGGTCCATGTTTGAAATTGGGCCCATTTTCCGGGAAACTCTGGTGTAGGGTATTATATGGTCGGTCTTGACCGACTATACTTTTCTTACTTGTTTTATTTTAAAAAAGAATGATTATTTAATTTTTATAGTTTTATTTAAATTTTTGATATAATAATTTGGTTGCATAATTTGAGCTGTAAAGTTTTAATTTTTTAAAATTAAAAGAGGTGTGCTCCAATTTGTTTTCTGCGATTTCATACAACTTAAAATGGAACTGTTAAATAACACTTCTCGACATCAAAAACCTAGTAAAACAGCTAACTGATACTTCAAGATCTAACACTAAGAGTCCTGTCTGTAAGATATAAGTCTCCTGTTTCCAAATCGGCAATCTTTCTTTTCTAGCACGAACTATTTTGCGAGATAAAAAGCTTAATAAAAGTGAATAGCAAACTGATGTAGCATTTAGAACTGTAACGTATAAGTTGCTTTTGCCAAATAGAATTTGACTTTATTTTAAATTGATCTCGTGTAGCACGTACCGTTCTTGCGATATTTGTTTTTGAAAATTTGAAAAATCAGAAATTACGAACTTATTGTGGCTCTACTGGTTTATATTATTGCGTTGTTCAGACAAATTGTTGTAGAACATGGAACCATCGTATGCAAATCTTTTAACATATTTTTTTTTTTTTTAAATAATGAATATCTTAAAAATGGCTCCCAACACGGGGCCCAGCACAATGAAATAACAAACCTTAATTTTTTTTTCAGACGAAATGGGGCTTGATGTTGTAGAAAATGGACATTCGAATGCAAATCTGTCAACAAAAATTTTTAATATTTTTTTTTGAGACAACGAATATCTTTAAAATGGCGCCCAACACGGGGCCCTACCCAAAGACTTCAGTTTTTCAAATAACTAAACTTAATTTTTTCGAAAAAGCTAAAAAAAATAACTTCGTATGTGCTTTAATACAACCTACAAGTTTTTAGAGATTTCTTCACTTAAAAAAATTCTCTGCAGATAATTTAAAAAACACCTTCCATCTCAAATTAATAAAGTTTTTGCCCATTTTGAAATCAATGATTTTAGAAGTATGTCTCACACCCTGATCTGATTCTCAGCAGATTTTTCTGCCAATACGATAAACATTGCTCTACATATTGTTACTTTTTCTTGCCTAATACAACCATTATTAGTATATATTTGGTAGGGTATTTTAAAAACAAATGCCTATACATTTATATACTTAAACAAACATTTTGAAACATAGACCATGTTTTTCTTTTGTTCCTTTCACTTCTCCTGTCGTTGTTGTTTTTTCTTTTAAAAGCCATTTTGCGTGATCCTTTCTTAAGGATGTGTTTTGAGTATTATTTTTTTTTGTGCCTTTGTGTATGTATATTTTGTATTAAACCCCATTATATGTGGAGTATGGTGTAAATCTAAAACATGTATGGAAATATATTGTATTTATAAGATTGCATACAATTTCTTTCTTTAGGCTTTGATGGCATGTTTTGATAGATTTTGCCTCCTTTTTTTATATTTTTTTGTCGTGTTGTTTCAGATTTTTTTTTGTTCATTCATTTTCTCATAGACTATATTTCTAACACACAATATAGATTTTACGTGTTAAATACTTTTTATAGTATGACGCACGTATTTCTTTTTTTTCCCCATTTTTTGTATGTTTTTTTTTCTGGTGTTGTTTAGGTCGCGTGTTTATTGTAACTTCCTTTTTTCCAAAGACTTTTTTTCTTTCTTTTAGAATTTCAATATATATTTTTTTTCGTCCTACCACGTGTTTTGTCTGTTATTTGTTAAGCTTTAACAAACAATTTTGTTGCTTAAATGAATCTTGTGTTTTAGAATGAAGTACAAAAAAATGCAATTTATTTGTTTTTTTTTTGCAGGTGTATCCTGTTTAAACATTATAAAGCCTGGTAAACAATTTATATGAAGAGTAGATGAGAGAAAAAAAAACAATAAAAATGTCCTTTAAAAATATGTACTGATATGAAATTATTCCAATACATTTATACTATATTGTTGTTAAGACTTTGTTGATTTAAGCATCCCTTAGTGGGATAATGATTTTTTTTTTTTTTTCAGTCTAACAGCCACTTAAAGATGTCTGGCTGTATGTATTTTAATGGAAAAACAGTGTAATTTTATAAGGATTATGGAATTTTTTTAAAGTAATATATTTTTAAAGGTTTTTTGGAACAGTTAAAAATTGTTAGAATATGAAAGCTTTAAATTAGTTGAGATAACAAAGCTTTTTCGTGACTTTCGAGTTGCCATTGTCAGTCAACTTCCCGCAACCTTATATATATAAACTGCTCTCAATTACTTAAATTGCACATTTAATTACTTAAGTATTTGAAAACCCTCCAAGCACAAAAATTGGTGTAATAGTAACTTAATTGATAGTTAACGATTTTGAATTACTCGTTTTTCGAACCTTGATTAGATAAGGTTTGGTTGAATGGCCATCCGCTATTTGACGAATTCACTCGGAGGCCATCGGACCAATTGTAATTAATTATTATTTCCCTATTCCCCCTCTGGTACAATGATCTTCCTTTTAAACCAATTCAATTGCCTAAGATATTCTGCTTAAGACGTCAATGAGACACCATTATTCAGGTCATCGAAAAATCTGAAGGCAGCTCTTCATCAGACCCGGCCATTTACATAACAAGTGATTCACTGACACTTCTTTACTTCCCCACAACTTCTTTAATAGTCCCTATCAGAAATTCCCGTACGCACGGCCATTTGCCCGATTATGGAGTGTCCTGCCAGTACTCAAACTAATAGTCTTTCCGTCCGTTTGCCAAAAGTAAGAAGACTTTTTGTTCTCTAATACGGCATTCACACTAGCGACCTTAAACAAGTTGTTCAACAAAACACCAGTAGCAGAATACAAACGTAATGGACACAGAACAAAGACTTTTTTAAACATCTCACTCTTGAATACTTAAAAACAGCGAGTGTGAACGCCATATAAGGATTTGGTCTTGATCACAATGTTAGCGATATTCGCACATAGTCAGTGATAGTCAATGAGGCACCGCTTAGGCAACCCAGATCATCGAAATATCTTTGTCCCCAAATGCTTAAGGCGGCTCTTCATCAGACCCATATATACACAAAACAAGTGCTTCACTGACTCCTACCTCCTTCACTTCCCCACAACTTCTTCAATAGTGCCTATCAGAAATTCTCTGTTAGTGCTCCTACTAATAGGCCAACCATCCGTTTGCCAAAAGTAGGAAGACTTTTTGTTCTTTTAGGATTTGGCAGTGTCCACAGTGTTCGCGATATCCACTTATCCTTCATATTCTCTGATATCCTATCAATTTCCTTCAACAATTCTGTAGCAAGCGAGATGTCAGGTTCCACCCGTTTCCCCACCGACTTTAAGCTATTTCTCGCACATTCATCAGCCGATTCGTTGCTAGATTAGCTTGAAAGTGTGCTGACTGATTCGACGAAGGGATTGTAAACAATTCCTAATAATCCCGATTTTACAGTGTTTGATTCTAAGGCCCTCAGAGCTGCAAGACAATTCACGAAAATGTTAATCACGCAAGGACCATTTGTTTGAAAGTCTCAAAAAGGTCCCGATTTTCAGGCGCTATATACTGCACGTTGTCAGTGATATCCACCTACCCTTCATTCTATTCTCTGATATCATATTTATTTCGTTCATTAATTCCTCTAAAGGATCCGAGATGTCAAGTTCATCCCGTTCCCCCACCGACTCAGAGCCATTTCTAGCAAATTCGTTCCCAACTACTCCACTATGTAGAGGGGCCACCCAGATTAGCTTGACTGTGTGCTGACTGATTTCACGAAGGAATTGTATATAGTTCCTAACGATTTTACAGTGTTTGATTCTAAGGCCCTCAGAGCTGCAAAACTATTCACGAAAATGTTTATCACGCAAGAACCAAGGTCTCTTGTCATAATCATTTAGTAGCTCAGCCTGGAAAACATTACACTTGTCCGGAAGTCTCAAAAAGGCTCCAATCTTTAGGCCTTCAGAATATACTCCCGAACACGTACCCATCTCCATCTTCAATCCGTCCGTAAAGAGTGAGATCGCATTCCCTTTTAAAACTGAGTTTTCTGCCCAGTCTTCCCTAGTTGGTATTTGGACTTCGAAGATTCTGTCAAAGTTCGTCTGTGGTACTATATAGTCGGTTTTCTGTACCAGTTCCGTCCCGCCCATCGTACTTTATATAGTCGGACGTCCCCAAGAGCGTTGCTTAAGCATTTGCGACACTCATAACCTGAGAGACGATTTTGGTTAACGTTGATATCCACGGGCTGAATGTTTAATACCACCAAGGATACTCACACACGCCAGTCGTTGTACCTTCTGTAGGTTGCAGAGATTTGATTTCTTATCCACTGTTCTTCACCACACAAGGACACTATAGGTAAGTTGGTCTAGTTACACTACTAAACATTGAAAATGCAACTGTCCTTATACACTTGATAACAATAGTTCTGCTGGTCAAAAATCCTGTCTTCAAACTTTTTCATCACATCAAGTTTTTGAGAAAATTGAGGTCAAAGTTCGAAAGAATCGCCTTTTTTTGGAAACTCATAGCGGATGAACCTGGTGTGATGGCGACATCAAAATAATTCGAGGATGAAGCTTAAACTTAACTCTTTAAGATGAAGAACTCATTTGGTCAGTCGCAGTAATACTTTGGGCACCAATTGTCTTTTAGTGATGTCTTATTCTCCAGTATCGAAACGAAACGTTTTTCGCAAAAGACAATTGGTGATCCAACAGTTAAAGCGACTGATCAAATGTGATATACATCTTAAAGAGAAATATTTGAGATTTACCCCTGACTTATTTTTTAGTCGTCAGCATATCGGGTTCATCCGCTATGAGTTGTCAAATATTTGCGAAAGCGCAATTTTTTGTGTTTCAAATTTCTCAAAAACCTGAAGTAATGGAAAAGTTTGGAGACCGGATTTGTGAACAGGAGAATAATTGTAATCATGTGTAAAAGGTGGCGTTGCGTTCGCATAAAGTTTTTTTATATGATTTGTAGCGGAAAAAATTGTTTTTTGATAATAAAACATCATTGATAGACAATTGGTGCCCTAAGGGTTATTGCGACTAACCAAATGAGTTCAGCATCTTTAAGAGCAATCTTTAAGCTTTACCCTCAACTTATTTTTAAGTCGCTACCACATCAGGTTCAGTCAATATAAGTTGTCAAGAATGCCTAAAAGGGCGATTTTTTTTAATCTGAGCTCAATTTCCTCAAAAACCTGATGTGATGAAAGATTTGTGATCACTAGAACAATTGCAATTAACTGTGTAAGATCGCGTCCCAGTCGCATCAAGTTTTTTTTTTCAAAATGTTCAGTAATCGCACTATAGGATTTCTGTATTTCTAGAGCCTAGTACCACGTTGACTCATTTCAAAACTTTTGTTCTGGAATTTAAATTTGTAAAATATTTTTGGGGGATCTGCTAAATGTGTTCTATTTCTTGACTTTGCTATACAAGTTTTAAACTAGTTTTTTAAACATAAAACTTTAAAACAGCAGAATTTAATTTTTATCAAAAATGGCGCCCACCACGGGGCCGCACTCAAAAGACTTGAGCTTTCAATATTATAAATATTTAATTTTTATAATATTATTTAATTGTTTAATATAATAGTTTTGTTGGTAGAATATTGCAGGGTAGAATATATGAAGGGCTTATTGTAAAAACTCGATAAGCAACATTTCATTTTATGGTGGTTTTTGCTTTAAAACTTTTAAAATAATGTAGAAATATAACTTTTGCAGAACTTTTATTCTCAATACACTTGTACGAAGGGCTAAAGCAAGACTTCTGCCAAAAATCTGTCAATGGAACATCAGCAGAAGGCGAAAAACACGAAAAAATAAAATGTTGCTTATCAAGTTCTTGCAGTTAGCCCTTCGTATGAAATGCTTGGTTATAAAACCTGTATGACTCTGGCTAGTTTCAATTCTTCTTTATGTCTTTTGGTAAGGTATTTGTAAAAAAAAACAACTGTTGTAAACTTTTTTTTTTTAAATGCAACTTTTAAAAATCCTATTATTAATTTTTTTTTTAAATTGGCATAAACTTTTGTTAACAAAAAAATGGCGCCCAACGTGGGGCAGTAAACTAAAACCTTCGTGTTTTTAGTTTTTAAAGATTTGACTACTGGCAGTAATTGATAATGTATACATTATTGTTTTTATTCTGTATTTTTGACATTTTTCACCCATCTTATATTGTCTATTTTTTCTTCCTCCCCATTCTATATATTAAATTTTTCCAACTTTCCAACTTTTTTGATATCCTTACAATTTGAGACAATAATTTTTAATTTTATTAATGAAAAAATAACATAAAACTAAATTAAATATAAATATAGATAATATGACTTTTCCTTAAAAAAAAACTTTTGAGGAAAATAAAAAAAAACTTAAAGAAAACTTCATTATATGTGAAGTCTTAAAAAAAATAGTTATTACATTATTATTTTTTTTTTCTTTGTTCAACTTCTTCTGCTTATTGATAGAAAATGAAATGAAAACAATCAAATGACAACTGTCAGCAATATTTTTATTTTTTGTATAACAACAAACAAGAGCAAAAACAAAATAAAACTAACAAAATATTATAAAAATTATAAAGAAAATAGAAAAAAAAAATCTTAGAATTTCAGCAAAGTTTGGTGAGCTAAAATAGAAAAAAAAAAAAAATAGAAAAAAATTATGAAAAGAAAAGTTGAAAAAAATATATAAAAGAAAACTTGTTTTCGTGTAAGTAAATATTGAATCAGTGGCAACCCAATTTTTTTCTTCCATTACGGTAGCCCTTGATTTATGCGATATAAGTTTTATGAGATTTTTATGCGATTAAAAAAATTGTCCAATTTAATAGGCAGAGAAAAATAATGATTGCGGTAATCATATTTTTAAAGTGTCAATCATAAAGAATGGTAATTGTATCATAACATGATTATAGCAATCATATTATATTTGCAGCAATCATGTCATAATCTTTAATATTATTTTATGAGTATTTAAGATCATAAAATGATTGCAACAACCATAATATGATTAAGGTTCATATAATGAATTATTAATTTAAAGCGTCAATCATAATGAATGGTCATTTTATCATAATATGATTATACCATGATTATAATATATATTTGTAGCAATCATATTGTAATTAAATTATTATTTTCTGAATATTTAGGATCATAAAATGGATGCTGCAAACATACTATGATTTAAGGTGATATCATGAATTATTTTATGACTTTCTTTACTATACAGCAATCATATCTGCTGTTCCAAAATAAAATTTTGCATAATCTCTGAAACTTAATAAACGTGTTTATAATTATAAATACGTACTTAATTTGGCTGCCTTAAACCGCTTAAATCTAGGGTACCCTGTATATCACAAAAGAAACATCAGAAGTAAAACCAATAGCAATGGAGGCAAAAAATCCTAAAATAAGTTAAAAAACTTCATATGCTTAAAGTTATGATGAAGTCGGTCTTATTGAAACAGTTGAAAACAAAATAAAATTATTTTAATATATTTTTTTGTGACCAAAAACTATGGTTTAGGGCCCATTAAACACAATGGGGACAGAAAACTTAAAACCAGTTAAAAATTTATATTATAACGAGGGCTTATATTATAAACTTTCTATCTAAAATGTTATAATATGGCCGATAGCAAGTTTTGAATGTAAGCCGCCGATATGTGATTTGATAATTTTTTATTATAAAACTCAAATTAATAGTGTCCGAACGAACAGTTCGGCCAAAAAACGTCACTTAATCAAAAATTTGGTATTTGGAAGTACTTTTAACAACTTTTTTTATATTTGGTAGAATTGTTGAGGCGATGGAAGACGATTCTGAGTGTAAAATTTAAGAACGAGTAGGAAGTTAAGCAACAATTTCGTAGTTCGGTAACCGAACTTTTTTCAATTTGGCCGAACGTTCGGTTACCGAACATCTAAATTGGTGCTTAACTTCGTCCTCGCCATTAAATTTAAAATTCATAATTGTCTTCTATCGCCCAAACAAACAAACGACCATCAGAAAAAGCTGTTAAAAATGCTTGCAAATATTAATTTTTGGCCAATACCGTTTTTTGGCCGAACTGTTCGATCGGACACTACAAATTAAAGAAAAATGAAAAAAAAAAAAAATTTCATAAAAAAACTAAATTTATCACATTTTGACAAAGTTGACTTTAATTTTGTTTACATAATATATTACACTGAGGGGAAAAGGAATACTTACATCAAAAATTATTATTTTTAGTTTGAGAATTCTACATTATTTTCAATAAAAAAATTAGACAAATGCTGTGATCATTGATCGATTTTAAGACATTTAGCGATGTCGGTCGGTCACAGCCAAAATATTACACGGATTTGACTGAAACTTAATACATCTTCTTGTTGTTGTCCCGAGAGTTGGTATTGCATTTAAGCGATATCGGTTCAGCGCACAGTGCCACATTTGGCCAATCTAGCACGACAAAAATCAAAAAAAAAAAGTTCCCGATTTTCATGATATGTTAGTATGTATTATAGAACATTCCTAATAGCACGGAAATAATCATATAAGATCGATAATTCTGTTCGTTACTAACAGGTGGGTGCATAAAGTTGCATCTTGTAAAATCCTGTAACTAGTGTACATTATTTCGCATAAATTAAGTCGAGTTTAAACTGTTGTAACTTTTGAACAAAAAGAGATATTTATCCACTGTTTTTTGGTAATTTTAAAGGATATTTAAATGCTTTAAGTCATATCTTTTCATTTTTTTTAAAACAAATTTTTCTATTTTTTATTAAATTTTTAACAAAATACAAATTTTTGAAAAGAAAATTATATATTTATTTTCTTTGATGGAATAGAACTTTTGTGTTTGGTCCGTATTGGTCGCCGGACTTTTTCAGATATATTGACCAATATCCATAGTACTTATTTCAACGGCTAACTTTTGCGACCGTCTGCGACGCCGACTACAGTGGGGCGATATGCAAACCTTGTTTTTACATATTTTTTTAACATTTTTTAAAAAAGTGGGCGTGGCAATTGTCTGACCGCCCCCTTTTTTTGTGATATTATTTCTACAGTCATTGAGAGTATATATACCAAATTTAAAGAAATTATAACCAAAATTACAAATTTTAAAAAAAGTGGGCGTGGCCCTTAACCGGCCTCCCACATTTTTCATAATGTTGTTTTCGAAGTCAAAACGAACATTTATACCGAATTTCAAGTCAATATAATTAAAATTGGATTTTTGTCGTCCTAGATTGGCCAAATGTGGCACTGTGCAGCGGTTCAAAAGTTATGAATGAAAATGTAAAGGCAGCTCAAAAATTTTGGTATATTCAACATAACCTAAAAATACAAAATGCTTTAATTCGGTTGCCGGTTGACATATGTGAACAGAATTGAACACCGAATGGTATTAAAACAATTACGAACATAGTTTTTTTTTCAAAAATGGAAGAAAATCGGGGATTTTGTTTTCACTATTTTTGTTTTCGCGAAATTTTTTTTTTCAAGTGTTTTTTTTAATACCCTCCACTCTAGTGATAGAGGATATATATAAGTTTGTCATTCCGTTTGTAACACCTCGAAATATTGGTCTAGGACCCCATAAAGTATATATATTCATGATCCTCGATCGATTTTAAGCAAGGATGGGTACCAATTCGATAAAAGTATTGGTATTGGTATTGGTTTTTAAAATTATATTAGTATTGGTATAGGTATTGGTTTTCATTTTTTGTTGAATTGGTATAGGTTTCGGTATTGGTTTTGAATTATTTAGGTATTGGGTATTGGTTTTAGCCTCGAATTGGTATCGGTTTTTAATAAGTATTGGTATTTATCTTATATCGGTTTTGGTATTTGTATGCAAAAGGTTTTGTCGTTAATATTAATTTATTTAACGTACGTCGTCCTTCTGTCCGCCCCACAGTGCACACTGGGGCGTGATGGTAGGTTTTTTGGCCAAAAGTCTCTACAGGTCGTAAATGTTAACCGATCTTTTTGAAATTCAGAAATTAAGCCTATATTAAGGTAATTAATAAGTGCCTTGAAAGTTTTTGAAATCGGACCTACAAGGAAACTATTTCAGGGTTTTTAATCAAATTCACAGATGTTATAGATGAATCAAATGAATAGACACTTGTCTTTTGTTTATGTATTTGAATTAGAGATGGTCTGTGGTCCCGTTATTTGCGTGACCCAAAAAACCACGTGATTAAGGCGTGAGCGATTTTTATTTAAATCACGTGATTATTGAGCGATTTTCATATAAATTAAGTGACTATATTAGGGTAGGTTAACCTAACGTAACCTAGGGTAATAAATAAGTGCCTTGAAACTTTTTAGATTCAGACCTACAAGACAATTTTTTCAAGGGTGGACACTTCATTTTAATTAAAATTTACAGATGTTATAGATTAAACAAATGAAGAGACACTTGTCTCTTGTTTATGTATTTGAATTGGAGATGGTCGCTGGTCCCGTGATTTGCGTGACTCAAAAAAGTGATTTTCATTTAAATCACGTGATGTTGAGTATAAAAATTCTAAGTGAGTGTCTAGAGAGTGGGTCGAATTTTTGCGTGAAGGATTTTTTTTTTGAAAAACCCCTTTAAAAAAAATAAATAAAAAAAAAATTGTGGAAACCTCATTTTTAAACTCATCGTTATCAAAAGTTCTACGCCCTTTCAAAAAACTGTCTGGGCCAGAATTATCCTTTCTATCCCAACTTTCCAAAAAATTTGCCCGCTTGTGTCCGTTTTCAAAAATGGAATTTAAATAAATTTTATAAAAAAATAAAATTTATAAAAAAATTCGATTTTTTTTTTTTTTTTTGAAAACTCCCTTTTAAAAACTCATCGTTATAGAAAGTTCCACGCCCTTTCAAAAAACTGTTTGGACCAGGATTATCCTTTTTATCCATACTTTACAAAAAACTTGCCCGCTTGTGCCAGTCAACACAAATTGAAATGCCAAAAATTAAAAAAAAAAATAAAAAAATTTTTGTGAAAACCCTCTTTTTTAAACTCGTCGTAATCAAAAGTACCACACTACTTCAAATCGGTTTTTTGTGTATTCGGGTTTCATTTTATCCAGTATTAATATAGAAATAAATATGTTTGTACTTTTGGAAAAACTTAAAAATTGTTAATTCATAAAATTAATTTATTCAATTATAAAATGCTCATTTTAACAACTTTAGATTTGTTCATCTCCCTTTCTATTAATATTTTAAACGCAGACGAAAAAACGGGAAAAAGGGGCAGGTCAGTCCTAATGCTAGTAAACCAACGAAGATTTTGGCGTCCTAAGTTTTGGATTATGTCAAGGAAAATTTTGGAAAAACTATTCAAAATTGAACAATTTTAAAAAATTTAAATAAAAAAATTTAAAAAATCACAAAAAAAACAGAATCAAGAACTGTCCATACCCATTTACAGTTGTACAACCTTTTGTCTTAATAATGTATAAATTTGTTAGCTTTTTTGATAACGGTATATGGAGATTTAAACATAAATATTTTATTTTTGATTGATCATTCCAAGAGAATGGCTGTACCTATTTTTACAAAAATTACAGACAATGTGGCATCAAGTCATACTTAATACAATAGAGCGGCGTACGGACATAGCGCCCAAGGTCTTATCGCCCAAAACCGTAAATGACATATCGCCCACGCTGCGACATGTAGCCCAAAATGATAGGTCTAAAAATGTTATTTCTCCCAAAACAAAATTGTCAAAAAATCCAAAATATTTTTGTTGGGCGAAATGTCGAAATTACGACTTCTATGATTTGTTTAATTGTAATAAAGGTTTTCTGCGTAGCCGGCCTTCGGCCGGGCTTAGGGATTACATACTCCATGCATTAAACCCACCCTCTCTGCAAACCAAAGCTATTTTGGTTATCAGGCCTTTTTGAGGCATAACAAATTTGGTAGCGTAAAGGACTGCTACCCTAGAAAACTTTACTTTGCGGAGAGGGTGGGTTTAATGCATGGATTTTGTAATCCCTAAGCCCGGCCGAAGGCCGGCTACGCATAAAAACTTTAAAATATGGCGTTAAAAAAAAGACAATTTTGGTGAGTTTTATGATTATTTTTTTGGGTGCTATGACATTTTATAAATATAACATTTTGATATTTGGGTAATATGACATTTTTGATAATTTATATAAATTTAAAGAAAATTGTTAAAATACCCAAAAATAATGGCCATATCGTCCAAAAAATTTTGCAACAACAACTAACGCACATTTTTTTTGGGTGGAATGACTTTTTTAAATTGGGCGATATGCACTTGGGCGCTATGTCCGTACGCCCAATAGAGCATTCACTTTTTCTAATTTTCTAATTTTTTTTATCAATTGTAAATAGTTTTTTTAGGCATTTGTGCCAAATGCCAAATAAATGCCAAAAAATTTCATTGGCAATAATAATGCCAAAAAATTTCATTGGCAATAAATGCTAATGCTTTTTTTGGCAGTGGCATTAGTTCCAACTAATGCCAATGAAAATTCAATGCCAATTAAAAATTCCCATGAATCGGTTAGATTGACCATTGTACAATCGTCAATATTACCCACAAACGATCAATATAAAAGAAGAAGGAGAAGAAGTGCAAAAATCATAATAAATCTATTTGACAGCATTCATCGCGCGGAGGAAAAATTAAAAAAATCCCTAACATTTTTTTATATATTTATATTTTGGAGGGTATAAAAAATAAAAATGCGTAACAAATTACCTAATTTTTATTGGTCAGTTTTTACTCCATTTATGTCCACTGTACCAATGCGAGAAGAACTTATTTTTCGCTTCTTTTTTAAATAATAATGATAACATTAAAGTTAAAGCCAACTAAATCAAAAGTGGTTTACAAAAATATATATTTTAAGGCGTTTTAATTTTATCTCTTTTGAGAAAAATTAAAAAAAGGAAATTTTATAAAACTAAAGGCATATTCACACCTGAGGTGAAATCTCGTTCGAACGAGATTTCGATCATATGGTCTGTATCATTTTATACACAACCATATGATCGAAATCTCGTTCGAACAAGATTCACCTCAGGTGTGAATTGGGTATAAGATTCAATTTTATTTTTCCTTTTTTGGAAAAAGGTACTTTTTTAGTGAAATTAGCACCGGCAGATCTTAAAAATCTTGTCAAAAAAAATGTTTAATATTCCGTTATTCCAGAAAAGCCATATAAATTGCGGTGGTAAGGGTAGATATTTTTTAATTGCAGAAAGATGACACTTAACATTTGTAACAAAATATACCTGAAATTCATCCTTTCATACATATTTTTTTAAGTGATTGAAATGGGTTATCGTGCAGGGGCCCCTTTTTCGATTTTAGATCTTTTTGTAATTACACGGGCAAATTTTTTTTCTTATACCCATTTTGTTCATAAGTTGTTTAACAAAACACCAATAACTGAATAAAAACGTAATGGATACAGAACAAATAATTTTTCAAACACGTAGCCCTTAAACTCTTAAAAATAGCAAGTGTGAACCGCACATTATGCATTCTTAAATTCTTTTATAATATGACTGTGCCTCTAATAAAACAAACAAAATTTTTTTTTCTGGATTCTGGTGTTGTGACATATAATTTTGTAACGACTGCTTGGTTAAAATTTGGGATTTCCAAAAATGGACATTAGTATTTTTTTTACAACGTAAAGAACAGTGCAGTGACATTCAATATATGTGCATCACATATTAATAATGTTTGCAAAAGAAAAAATTTCATTACAGAAAAGGTCTAAATTTTTTAAGATATACTTTTATTAGGGGTCATAAAAATCACGTAACGTGACAAAAATATTTGTTTTATGTTTTTATGGCTTTTAAAATTCAAGTAGCTAAATCCGTTTTGTTATATGACTTTGCAGGCAAACGATTACTGATCGATGTAACATCTTTTGTAAACATCTGTAGCAATTCGTTAGTCAGGTAAAACCTAGTAATGTGATGGAAAGAAAATGTTTGACGTCACAATTAAAACAAACGAAAATAAGAATACAAAAAAACCGAAACAAAACCGATACGAAAGTAGAAAAAAATGAATTGGTATTGGTTTTTTATTGGTATTGGTTTTGAAGAATAAAAGTATTGGTTTTTAATTGGTATTGGTAGTGGGGAATCAGTATTGGTTTTTTATCGGTATTGGTATCGCACAAATAAAGGTATTGGTTTTTAATTGGTATTGGTTTTCAATTTGAATTGGTATTAACGGGTATTGGTATCGAAAAGGTATTGGTACCCATCATTGATTTTAAGACGATCTAGCGATGTCCGTCCGTCCGTCTGTCTGTCTGTTGAAAACACGCTAACTTTTGAAAGACTTTACGGAGGCTCCTGAAGTTTGGCACATATGTTGGGCATTTACCTGGTCAGGTTGGTATTGCAATCCAGCGAAATCGGTCCAGTGGTTCAAAAGCTATGAGCAAAAGACTAAATTTCGGCAAGGGTTTTTCGTGAATTTATGAGATAAAAAGCACTATAACTTTCGAAAAGCAATTCTGAGGAAGCTGAAGCTTGGCATATATATTTTTCGTTCCTCCAGCCTAGTTCTTATTGAATTTCACGCAAATCGGTCCAGTGGTTCAAAAGTTATTAGCAAACCCGTGAATTTCAGATTAGCTTCACCTTAAATTCACGTGTTGAAAACCCGTTAAACTTGTTTTAAAACCATTGGTAAGTCACAAAAATATTTTACAACGTATTTTTGTCACTCAAAAATATTTTTATACCAAAACAAAAAAAAAATACACTCGAAAAAAATTTTGCACTCAAAAAAAATTTTACACTCAAAAAAAAAAAAAAATTGTAAATTATTATTTTTTTTTTAAAAAACTACTAAAAAAATTTTTTTTTACACAAAATAAAATATTTGTAATCAAAACTGTTATTTTTCACATTAGAAAACTTACTATCACATAAATGGGCATTGTGGAGGGTATTCATAGATTCGGCCAAGTCGAATTTAACTTTTCTACTTGTTTTTAATGAAGTTTTTTTTAATAATCTTTTGCATTGTGGAGGGTATCAATACATTCGGCAAGGCCAAATTTTAATTTTTAACTTGTATAATGCAACTTTAAAACAAAATTGTATCAACAATGAATCAAAAATGTTACAATTTCAAATATAAACAAAAATGAAAAAACTTTGATTATAAAATACTAGATTTTATTTGCCCATTTTAAAAATGAAAACAAAAACTTTTAAATCGAGTAAAAACAAACTTTGTTGTTTTTTCTCACTGTTTTATTGTCAATATGAGGTTGAATTTGCATGATTTGAAATTTTTTTTCTTAGTCTGGAATTTTTTAAATAAATCAAAATAATTGACAAAGCAAAACTGATACTTAATGAAATTTGTTAAATTCAGAGTTTTAAGTTCTAGATGCAATCCTCTAATATTTCACACAAAAAATGATTGGCTAAAAATTTTTAATTAAATCTATTGATCAACAAAATTTAAATGAGTCAATCAATGTTTTTATTCAAATTTTTGTTATTTTCTTTAACTGTCGAATTACAAATTTTCAACATACCAGATTTTTTTGCGCTTTAATTTATTTGAATAGATTAATAAATATTCTAAAATACACAAAGTAATTGGGTTTTACTTTTTTTTTATTGTTGGCAACATATTGGAAAGCAAAAAATATAAACTTTTAGATAATTTTGTCATAAGCTTACAATTCATTTGTTAAATCAATCATTATTTTGATTGACTACAAATAAAAAATTTATCAAATTTTTTATCAAAATCAAAAAAATGTTTGATTGAAAAAATGTTCAATCAATCAATTACCAACAATTTGAAGATTGGTATAATTTTTTTGTTTTTATTGAAGGAATTTCAATCAAAAAATTTATTGAATTCGCGTTTTTGTTGATTAAAATTCGTTTAAATTTTTTTTAGTGTTGTCTTCTTCCTTAATTTCCTACTGTCTTATAAAAATTTTTTATATAAAAATATTTGATACAAAAAAGTCCAACTAAAGTATTATGATCTTTTCCAAAAACACAAAAAAAATTTAAAGAAATAGAGAAAACTTTTATTTGAAATTATTTGAAATTCTTTTTTGCAAGTACATATTATAGTTTTCCTGTTAGTTTTTATGATTTCTTTTGGGAGTTTATACAACATATTTATTCCCTCTAATAATATAAAAAAAAACACCAAAAAGGAAAACCTACTTATGTAGCACAATTTTCTTTAACAAGTTTTTTTTTGTAAGAAATTTTTTTGTAGGTTATTATAAATAAACTTTTGGTTTTGTTAAAACAAATCTTTTCTTAATACTGGTCAACTAATAAGATTCTGTAAGAACAATATGGTGTTGACATAAAAAGGGATTTTTTCGAAAAGAAAAAAAAAACTAAAAGGATTTTTTTGAGTAAATAATCCATAAAAACAGCAGAGTTGCCGTTAATAGAGGTTTACAAAGATGCTAGATTATTCTCTAGTAAGAAAATGTAAGAATAACTCTGTGCTCGAATTTGGACTTCTTTTTTCACAAGCTGGGACCCTACTTTTCGAGTAAACTGAATTCAATGGTGCTAGCCATTTTTCAAAAATGGAGCTCGTATTCGCGATTTAAAATTTCGATGCTCAAGTACAGTAAAAACGCTATTTTTAATATTTTGCTATAATTTTTAAATTTAAACCCATTCAACTCTGTTGAACTAACGCAACTGCACATTTTTTCGCCAAAAATATTTTTTGTTCGCGAAAAATCTTATTTTTCCTGAAAAAATTAGGTTAATACAAATTTGTTAGTTTGATTTAAAATTAGGACACCCATCTGGTAAAGCTTGTGTTGATCCTATTATAAGTCTTCCTGGTGTCACCCTCCGATCTTCATGAAATTTGGATATGTTGTTAAGAACCAAAATTAATTCGACACGTATTTTTTTTAGCGGCCCAAACTCATTTTTGGGGGGGGTCGATTTGTATTGGGAGAAATTAACCTTTTTCAGTTTTTTACTATTTACTATTAAAGGTTTTAAAAATACCTATATCGTGGTGCTAACAACGGGCCAAAGAAGTTAACATTTTTTGACTTATTAACAAAAATGTCCTAAAATTTTGGTATTTTACTCAATATGACGAAAAGTTGTGCATGTTGGGACACGTTCTTAGCACACGTAGATAGGTTTTTCAAAGACCTTTCATTTGGTGTGTACCATGACTAGGTTTCTTTGCATAATATAGGAGATAAACGAAAAAAACTAAAAAATGGCCTTATCTTCCCCACTCCTTTTTACCCCCTAAATATGTATTTGGGCCGCTAAAAAAAAATACGTGTCCCTTTATTTTTTCTGATCTACAAAATAAAACTAATTCCATAAAGATCCGCGGGTGACACAAGGGAGACTTCCTTTGTAAGTTAGAGTATCTATTCGCGATATTTGCGATAATTTTTTATTATTTTTAAGTAATTATTTTTAAACAATTGCTGATGATAGAAATCATCTAAACACTATTGAATTTATAAAAAATAAAATAGCACTTGAAATTTTATTCGCGTAAATTTTTTTTGCGTAAATTTTTTTGGCGAAATTTTTTTTGGCGAAATTTTTTTTGGCGATTTTTTTTTTTATTTTGATATTAATTTATGTAGTGTAGAATACGCCACATTCCAGAAACAAAAGTGTTTGAAAAAAAATTTCGCGGAAACTTTTCGCAGAATTTTTTTTCGCGGATTTTTTTTTCTCGAAAAAACAATACATATTCTAAATTTATATTAAAAAATTGTCCTAAAAGCAAAAACAATAATTTTTGTGGTACTTTAGCAGTACAATTTTAAATCGCGAATACGAGCGATAACTTCGAAAAACTATTTACTTATTTTATTTTATTTTATTTTATTTTATTAAGAATTACCATATAATTACAAATTATATACTAATTTTACCTAACCGAGAACTGGTAACAATGACCTTCGTCTCGTTGCAGCGAATCAGACCAAGGCCTCTGGTGGGAATCGAACCCACGACCCCCAGACTCATAGGCTAGCACGCTACCAACTAGCCTACTGGGGCGCCTCGAAAAACTAAAACCTAGCTTTACCAGCAAGGTGGCCAGCTTAATAATTTTTGCGACTAGCACAGTTTAATTTATGTTAGTACAGATCGAGCGTGTGAACTATTTTGAATTATTTTATGGTTTTAAGTTGAAAAATGTAGAAGAAATTTAAATTTCTAAAAATTATAGACATTTTTGGTATTTCCATACCGGTTTCAAATACTCCTGATATTATTATCATCAGTAGGACTTAAAATGTGGGCTACTTTTGAATAGATAGTATAACTTGGTATAAGTTACATTTTTATTAACATCTTCACCCCAATCTGAAATCGACCCTTGGATATTTTTCTGTCAATCTCATACCATTAAAAACTAAACCTTAGACCACACAACCACCATAATTTATATAACAATATAACTCCCATATTTGTTGATATTAAACAAAAAAAAAAAACAAGTAAAAAAGTTAAATTCGGCTTTGCCGAATGTAGTGATACCCTTCACAATTTCAAAAAGATTATTGCAAGAAACTTTATTTAAAAGAAAATTACTTTTAAAAAAAAAAGTATTTAAAAAAACAAAAAAAAAAAAAATTGCCGCGAAAACAAAAATCCGCGATTTTTTTTCTTTTTTTGTCAAAAAATATGTTCGTACATGTTTAAATTCCATTTCGTGTTCAATTATGTTCACATATGTCAACCAGCAGCCGAATTAAAGCATTTTGTATTTTTAGGTTATGTTGAATGTACTAAAATTTTTAAGGTGTCCTTACATTTTCGTTCATAACTTTTGAACCGCTGAAGGGATATCGCTCAAATGCAATACCAAACTTCTCCAGCGAACTTCCAACAAATTTTTTTGGCCGTGATCACAATTTCCACAGACAGACGGACATCGCTAGAATGTCTGAAAATCGATCGGGGATCATGAATATATATACTTTATAGGGTCCCAGACCGATATTTCGATGAGTTACAAACGGAATGACAAACTTATATATACCCTCTATCACTAAGTGGAGGGTATAAAAACTATACTTCGCAGGCAATACGGAGTCTTAAACTATTTTCAAGTTAAAACTTAATCCACATTTTTAAAACTTGTCCCTAAACCGATAACACCGTACAACACTACTTTTAACACCAGAACGAGACCATATACACTTGAAAGTAGAGCTCCTCTGGAGTAAAACTGCATTTACAGTTTTTCATTCGGTGATCATTTGTCCTTTTTAGAGGACTTTAAAGTTTTCAAGGACATTTAAAGTAAAAAAAAAAAAAAAATATTTCTACTTATCCTACGATGCTGAGATAAAAAGCAAATGAAAGAAGAAAGTCTTCTCAAATTTTTAAACATGTCCGTTTTGTCATATCAGGTTAAAAGGATGTCAATAAGGTCCTTTCAAAATTTTGTCCTTTAATATCCTTTAGAATTTCCAGCCATTTCTTCCGGAAAAAATGTATGTTAAGGACATTGATATGCACTAACACATTGTTAAATTTCATCCTTCTCATTTTGTTAGTTTAGTGTAAAAAAAAAATAAGTTTTTATATATAACTGAAAATATATTTTTTATTTACACATAGCCTCCCAAATATTAACCCATTTTCTTGGAAAAAAAATGTAACACATGAATAAATGGATATACATGTGAAACTGGACCCTGCATGGAGTAAAAGTAAGTTCACAGTTTTTTATTCGGTGATCCGGTCTCCTTTTAAATAAACTTTTAAGTTACAAATGACATATAAAATTCAAAAACTTTTTAAAATTACTTCTATTAGTTTGTTGCGGAAATGGTGATATAAAGTCAAACTCAAGAATTTCAGAGGAAGTTTTTCGGCTTTGCCTTAATTTTAGGTTGTTGTTTAAAGCAAGAGTTAAAAAAATTTATTTGCTGTGTTTTTCAATAAGTGGATTTATTTTCTGATTAATCTTGTTTTGCTTAAAAAAATATTTTAACATACTAAAACTAATTTGGAATATTTTTTTCCGTAACCTACAATAAATTTGCAATTATAATCCGAAAAAAATAATGAACAAATTTGGAAAATGAGAAAAGTTATAAATAAAACAAAATTAATCCAAAACGGATTTATTAAATCCTAAAATTTATTTGGATTTATTTTGATTTATTTATAACTTTTTTAAGTTTCCAGATTTTTTTATTATTTTTTAGGATAATAATTGCTTATTTATCGTAGATTATGGAAAAAAAAATATTCCAAATTTGTTTTGGCATTTTAATTTATTTATTTTGAACTAAATAAGATTAATCCGAAAATAAATCCACTTATTGAAAAACACAGCAATTGTCATACATATAGCATATACTTGCATAAGTAAAAGTAGAAATAAGTAAACACATGTTTTTTATACGATTTATTTACATATAGACTTCAAATGATGCATTATAATATTAGTTAACAAAATTATAAAGACAATCCATTAGATTGTTAATAAAACTATTAAAAAAAATTTAAAATCTAAAAACTAAACCAAACAAAAAAAAACATAAATTATTAACCCAAAGAAACAAATTCATTTGTTTTTTTAAATCTCTCACTTTGGTTAACATTGTACATGGTATTTAAAGGAGACCGGATCACCGAATAAAAAACTATGAACGTACTTTTACTCCATGGAGGGTCCAGTTTCACATGTATATCCATTTATTCATGTGTTAGATTTTTTTCCAAGAAAATTGGTTAATATTTGGGAGGCTATGTGTAAACAAAAAAATATATTTTCAGTTATATATAAAAACTTATTTTTTTTTTTTTACACTAAACTAACAAAGTGAGAAGGATGAAATTTAACAATGTGTTAGTGCATATCAATGTCCCTAACATATATTTATTCCGGAAGAAATGGCTGAAAATTCTCAAGGATATTAAAGGACAAAGTTTTGAAAGGACCTTATTGATATCCTTTTAACCTGATATGACAAAACGAACATGTTTAAAAAATTGAGGAAGCTTTCCTCTTTCATTTGATTTTTATCTCAGTATCGTAGGATAAGTAGAAATATTTTTTTTTTTTTTTTTACTTTAAATGTCCTTTAAAACTTTAAAGTTCTCTAAAAAGGACAAATGATCACCGAATGAAAAACTGTAAATGCAGTTTTACTCCAGAGGGGCTCTACTTTCAAGTGTATAAGGTCTCGTTCTGGTGTTAAAAAAAAAGTTGAAATTTGTCTTACAGTGTAACAGTTCAAAATTATTTTAATTCCTTTCGTAATTGAAAAAAAAATCTTTATTTAAATAATCTTTTCCCATCATATAATTACGTTATACAAATTGTTGCACATACCTAACTACACATGCGATTAAATCAACTTGTACGAATTACCCTATGGTGTACATGGTAGGGTAAAACGGGGTACATTTAATAGTGGGGCACATCCAAATCTTTTTGATTTCAAACAAAATACAAATTGTAAATTTTCAGATTTAAAATTTGATCCTTAAAAATCTTGTTTAATAATGACTCTTCAACAAAACAATTTCTCAAGTACCCCCTTCTACCCTATAAATTTTTCCAAAGGGTGGTTATTAACTAGTATTATCTAACAAAGTTGAAACTACTAAAAATAGTTAACATGTTTGTTAACATAATTTCATATATCACAGTACAATAGTATAATTTTTTTTTTATTAATGCACATGTCAATATTTGTTAACATATTGTTTAAGTGGTGGTCGGTCACGTGTTATTAATATTGTTGCTTTTTTTTATTTTATTTATTTTTTTAACATCAAAAGGTTAAAACTAATAGCCAATACAGTTAAAGTGGCAACCCTACTATTGTTTTTTATTTTTTGGTTTGTTTACTTTATATGGATATCAAGATAATTAAATTCAAATAAACGCCCTGAATATTGATATTGATCGGAAACTCTTCACAAATACAAAAAGTAATTTCAATTAATATAAAATTGTATGAATAATATTATTATTAGTTAAAACGACAAATTATGATTTATGACTTGTGCTTTAATCAAATCAAATATTTATGTTTAAACTTGTTTTATCGCAATTTTCTTGTAAAAATTTAAATGTTTTAGGATGTGCGTTATTTGTTTTTACCATACATATACATATATATTTTTTTGGTATAAAGTATGTTTGACTTTATAAAAAAAAAATATTTTATTTGTTTGACATCTTGTTAAACAATAAGAAAAGAATAACATATAAAATCACACCAAGGCGTCAACAAATATGGCGCCTACTTCCGTTTTTTCTTTTTTTTTGGTAGAAATTTATATTTTTATTGTACACTTAAATAATTTTTGTAGGTTAAATGAGAAATCAAACAATTTGATTATTCTATATATAAAAAACAACTGAAACTGTATCTTTAAGCCCCGAGTTGGGCGCCATTTTGAAGCAAATGATTTTTTTCTTATTTTCATAATTGAATCAATTGTGGCCCCAAGTTGGGCGCCATGTGTAATAATGAATTTCCTTTATTATACCTTACAGCAATCTGAGATGCAGAGTATTCCCGTAATTTTAGTCCTAGACTAACATTCAAGATTACCGATAGATTTAGAATCAATTTTTGATCCAATTTAGCATTTTCCCTGCAGTTCTTAATTATAAATATTTTTTTCTAAAATTAAAGATTCTCTTCTCCAAGGACGAACTCTATTAAAATTGTACAAAGAAAAAACTAAACTGCATTCTGAAACCCCCAGTTGGGCGCCAATTTGCAGCAAATGAATTTATTTCGATTTTACCTTAAAGGTTTAATTAGAGAATCACAGATTTAAATAAATTTACACTTGATTAAAATTACGGCCCCAAGTTGAACGCCATATGAAATAACGAATTTGCTTTTTTATACCCTACAGCAATCTGTGATAGCTGTAGACCAACATTCAAGGTTTCTGACAGACTCAGAGTCAATTTTTTATCCGATTTAGCAATTTCTGTTTAGTTCACAATTTAAAAAAACAACAAGTGAGAGTGTTAAATTCGGCTGAGCCGATTTTTTTATACCCTCCAAAATGTAAAAAAATTAACAACAAAAATTTCTCAGGGGCGGGGGGGGGGGTTGACAGGGTAAGTGGGGGACGTTTTGAGCACCTTCCCATCGCGATAAATATTCCAAATGTGTAATTTACTTTACAAAAATACAAAAAAAAACATGTAAAAAAGTGTATTTTTTTAGAAGTTGGTTTAGTTCTACAAGGGGGAACTTTTTTCCCCCTGCTCCGATTTGGCCAATTTCCGACCTTAACCTGCCTAGGAACATAAGACATATTTGTGCCAAACTTGAGGGGACTAGCTATTTTATTTTGGACTGCATCGTGTTAACTACAGACGTACGGACGGACATCGCTAAAATGTCTTAGAATCGATCACTGATCAATAATATATATACTTTATGGGGTCCCCGACCGATATTTCGATGCGTTACACACGGAATGACAAAGTGAGTATACCACTATACTGTAGTTGGAGGGTATAAAAATTTAAATTTAAGATGTTCAAAAAATTTAAAAGACGACGAACTCTATTCAAATTGTTTAAAGAAAACAACTGAAACTGAATTTTAAAACACCCAGTTGGGCGCTAATTTAAAGAAAATGATTTCCTTTCTATTTTTCTTTAAAGGTTTAATGAGAGAATCATTTAAAGAATAAATTTACACTTGAATAAATTTAGGGCCCCAAGTTGGGCGCCATGTGTTATAACGGATTTCAGTTATTATACCCTACAGTAATCTGCGATACAGGGTAAACTGGAAATTTCAGTCCTAGAACAACATTCAAGATTACTGATAGACTCAGAATAAAATTTTCATCCGATTTAGCAATTTCTGTTTAGTTCACAATTTAAAAAAAGCCTAAAATTCAAGATCTTCTTCTCCAAGAACGAACTCTATTAAAATTGTACAAAGGAAAAAACTGAAACTGTATTTTTATACTCCCATCATGATTTAATTCAGATTTTTCCTTAAAGAGAGAATCATATAAACGAATAAATTTACACTCAATTTAAATTGTGGCCCCAAGGTGGGAGCCATGTGCAATAACGAATTCGCTTTATGATCCACTACATCAATCTGATGTATTATATAGTCTCGAAATTTTAGTTTTAGACCAACATCCAGAATTAATTTTGGATCCAATTTAGCAATTTCTCTTCAAATCACAATTGTACATAAATTTGGCCGAAATTAAAGATTCTCCTCTCTAAGGATAAACTTATTGAAATTGTGCAAAATCGTGTCATATTTTTTTTTATTTTTATACCCTCCACTCTAGGGATAGAGGGCATATATAGTTTGTTATTCTGTTTGTAACACCTCGAAATATTGCTCTTGGACCCCATAAACTATATATATTCATGATGCTTATTTGATTTTAAGTCGATCTGACGATGCCCGTCCGTCCGTCCGTCCGTCCGTCCGTCCGTCCGTCTGTATGTATGTCTGTCGGTAGAAAACGCGCTAACTTTTGAAAGACTTTACTGAGGCTGCTGAAGTTTGGCATATACATATGTTTGTAACTTTTCTCGGCAGGTTGGTATTGCAACCCAGCGAAATCGGTCCAGTGGTTCAAAAGTTATAAGCAAAAGAGTGAAATTCGGCAAGGAGTTTTCGCGAATCTACTAGTTAAAAACACGTCGAAAAAACATTCGAAAGACAATCCTGATGCTGCTAAGGTTCTTTTATTTTACAAAGTATTATTGTCCCTCAAAAATATTTTTACACTCACAAAAAAAAAGTTTTTTACTAGAAATAAAATATTTCTAATCAAAAAAAAATTTTTTTCTGTAGAAAATTTATTTTCACTTCAAAAGGCCATTGTGGAGGAATTTGAATTTTTTATTTGTTTTGTATACGTCAATCTCTGTCATTCTCTGGGGCCTGCTTTAGAGACAAAGAGGAATTGTGTCTTTATCATGAGAGTACAGAGAATTTCGTCCATCACTGGTGCTCTTCATACTACGACTGTATTAAAAATCCTCCTTCACGAAGATTGACAGATCATTGCAGTGGTTACCAGGCAGAGATGCTGAGAATAGAGGAAATGACTGGTAGACTTGCTATGTCTTATTCACAACCGTCTATTTCCAAAGTCAAGCCACGGACAAGTTGCTAGAGTCAATGTTTCTGAAAACAAGATCTGCTCTGAACGGCCGCACATCTTTACATAAGATGGCCAGGCAGTTTGACATACGACTCAGGTTTATCGACCTGGGCAAATCAAAAATGGCTACGTGGATGAACGTTTGAGACTATATAACAGATTTGGCCCTGTCTTAATCAGATGGGCACAAGTGAGTTGATATCACTTCTAAAAGGAGAGATTTCGACAGTGGTTGCTGTAATTAAAGGACACTGCCTAAAAGAAAATCAATAAGCGGTAAAATGTGTCGCCAAATGACTTTTGCTGGAGTTGCATGGATGAAGAGAAGTTGGAAACTATCGAAAACTTTACTGCCCGGCACTTTGTGGTCAGAGACTTTCTGATTTGTCGGATGTAAAAATTCGATATTCTAGAGTTTCATAAGGAGCATAAATTGGCTTAACAGCAGAGACTACTTAGCAGTCAGCAGCCCCTTACAACCTTACCTAGACATTCAGATATCGCTAAAGCGACTCGAAAAGAGATTTTGATTCGATTAGTATAGTTGAAGAGGAGGTATGATCAATTGAAGTTCATATGAGAGAGTCAATTTCTATTTGAGCCCCCAGTTGGGAGCCAATTTAAATTTAAGCGCCTAGTTGGGAGCAAATTGAAGTCAACAAAGTCCATATGATGGAGTCAATTTCAATTTGAGCCCCCAATTGGGAGCCAATTTCGCGCCTACTTTGAATTAAAGTCAATAAAAACCCTATGAATTCATTTCTGTAAGACTTTTCAAAGTGTATAAACAAATTTATTTATATTTGTTTAGATTTTTTTTCTCGTAATCATATATGAATTTTATTGTTTTAATGCTACATAAAAAAAATTACAAAATTTCCTTTTTTTGTAAAAAAAAAGAAAAAAATTGCCTTTCATCATTGTTCATATTATTATGTTTTCTTAACTGTTGTTGCTGCTGTTTTATTTATTTTTATTTTTTTTTGGCTAAAATAAAAATTTATGTAGGCATTATGCATAAGAATTAAAATATGTCAACATAGTGTTAAAAAAGCTGTCATTGTTGTGTTATATATATCAAATGTAGTATAAGACCCTCCTCTTCTACTGATTTCCTTATACCCTGTTTTACTCCTTCCCCAACACCTCGCCCTTTTCGTTTCCTTGTTTTAAAGTTACAATTGAAATGTAAATGTTTATAGAGTTGCCACTTTTTGCAAATTTATTTATATAGTATGTTGGTGTTTGAATATATTTATTTATATATTTTTTTTTCTTTCTTATTTTTGGTTGTATGAACATGTCAAGTCAGAAAATTACAAGGGAAGTTTTTTATTATTCTTGCTGAAATTTTTAAATAAATTTATTACTTTTACTTGACATCTTTGAAAGAAACACAAAAAAAAAAACATAAAACAGCAATAGAATGACTTATTTATTAGACTACCCTTATTAAACTGAAAGTATAATAATCATCTACATCATATCGTCACCTAAAATGCAAAAGGCCCTAACTAACACAAAATCCAAAATCGTGTTTTTTATTGATTCGGATGTATTGCATCAAAATACATGTCCAAAAAAAAATTTAGTCTCATTGGATCAAAAATCACAATTTTATTTACAAAATTAAAAACGCCCTAACTACATGATCAATTATAAGTAAAACGCAAAAAGCCCCAACTAACAGCTTGTGTGTACAATAGGGTGGTTCTTAAAAACAAAAAGTTGGATTTCTGCACGGGACGCCCCCTCAGTTTATTAAGATTCATGAAAAAGTTATACTAAAATTTTTTTAAAATTTTCGAAAATGTTCTTAAGGTCGAACCGGGCTCTTGAAGTTCGGGCCCTGGAGCAAAATATACTTTAAAAAAAAAAAAAAAAAATTGTAAAAAAAAATTAAATAAATCATTATGAAGCCGGTTTTGTTTAAGAATTGACCCTAAGTATTTAACTAAAAATTTATAGATTTTTCGAACATAGGTAACCCTTTACTACGTAAGGTCAAAAAAAATGTTCTTTTTTTAAGATCATGCACAAACCACAATTTCATGGTTTTAAAAATTTTATTTCCATAAACTTAAAAATCTCCAAGTTTTATTGCTCAATTTTATTAAATACATCTTGGAGAATCAATGTTCAATTTTGGGTATTTTTCGCTCTTTCCATTTAGCACATGCAGCGATTTAATTTTAGCGATTTTCAAGAAAATGCGTTTTTTCAACCATTATTGATTATTTTTTTGCTTTGACCAACATTTTGGGGGAAAAAAACTAAAGTTCAATTGAATATTGTGCCATTTGACCTGTATTACAAATGTTACTAGTCCTGGACGTTTTTAACACATGTTGACCGACGGCCAAGTGGTCAAAAACCGAAATTTGAATATATTACAAAAAATTACTGAAAGTAATTAATGCAAAATTTTATTTAATCATAAAAGCAGAGTAATTAATTATATTTACTCATAAAATCATTAACCCTTGTTTACCAAAGGTTGAAATACCCATTTTTTTGTCTTAGCGAAATAAAATCAAAATAGTTTCACCGCCCCAACTACATGAGCAGAGATTCAAAATTTCTAAAAAAATGGCAGCATCTCCAAGATTTAAAACCATTGCTGCCAGCAGATTGTCATGATTTTTATGACAACATCCCTTCGAAAATTAGTTTCTATTTTAAATAAATATTCTCATTTATAATTCTATATCCCAAATTTAACTATTTTTATCTTGAATTAATCAAATATATTATTTGTTTTTTTTCCACAAAATATCAATAAAATTAATTAACTAATGTGATATTAATAATAATTTAAATAAAAATAAACTTTAAATAAATAAAACCAAAAAATAATAACAAAACATTAATTTTACAGTTCTACTGTATGTATGTTAGAGTGTCCCTTATTTTGGAAATGTTGGAAATGTTGAGACGGTACCCGCTCATTTTTTTCCATTTGACTTAAAAATAACTCAGGAAAAATTTTGCGCCCCTAGGACCACGCCTTCCCTACGCGACGGGGCTTTAAAGAGCGGAGCCTTAAAAATCATTTTTCCATACAAACCAAAAATTTTTTTTTTGATTTTTAATTTTTTTTTTCGGTGGGATAAGGCTTTCAGCTCTAAAAAATTTTTTGCCAAAAAAAATTTAGAGCCGTTGGGGTCCTAGGGTAAAAAATTTTTAAAAAATGTTTTTTTTTTTAGTTTTGACAAGCAACTGTTCAAGTTGTTATGTTGCTTTTAATAATATATATTTAAAAAAAAATATTATTCATATCAGTGACATCTTTATCTTTTTCGAAAAAAAAAAAATTTTGAGCCGCAGGGATCCTACGGTAAAAATTTTTTAAAAAATATTTTTTTTTAGTTTTGACAAGCAACGGTTTTAGTTGTTACGTTGCTTTTAATGATATATATTCAAAAAAATATATTATTCATATCTGTGACATCTTTATCGTGTATCGAAAAAAAATAACAATGCATTTTTTACCCTTTTTTAGAACACGATAAAGATGTCACAGATACAAAAAATATTTTTTTATGAATATACATCATTTAAAGCAACATAGCAGCTAAAACCGTTGCTTGTCAAAACTAAAAAAAATATTTTTTAAAAATTTTTTACCGTAGGACCCCTGCGGCTGAAAATTTTTTTTTTTTTTAATTTTTTAGAGCTGAAAGCCTAATCCCACCAAAATCAAATTTTTTGTCGTGAATAAGCTAACCAAGAAATATAATAATTAATAACAAAAAAATTAAAAATACAAAAAAAAATTTTTTGGTTTGTATGGAAAAATTATTTTTGCGGCCCCGCTCTTTAAGGCCCCGTCGCGTAGGGTAGGCGTGGTCGTAGGGGTGTACAATTTTTTCTCAGTTATTTTTTAATTCAAAAGGAAAAAAATTAGTGGGTACCGTCTCAACATTTCCAACATTTCCAAAATAAGGGACACTCTAATGTATGTCAATTGATATTTGATGCAGTTAGGGCTTTTTTTGTTTCAGAAATATACGAGACAAAAGGGCGTAACTGACATAACTCTTCAAATAATAAAAATAATTACTTTTTTTTACCAGAAATCAATTTGTCCGTGTTTTTTTAATAATATATGAAGATTTTGTGATTAACACTTTTATACTTTTTCTCTAAACATGTTTTTTGCTTCTCCTGTAAAATTAATAAAATGTTAGTTAGGGCATTTTGCATTTTAGGTGACGATATACAATTGTGTGGAAAACTGAAACATTTGTTCAAAGAGTTAGATTAGAGAACAAATGTTTAGTTTAGATTTAAAGTTTGGTTAAAAATTTGTATGTTTTATATTTAAATAAAATTTAACTTTTTAAGCTTATGTAATTATGTTAGAGTTGCCAACCAAAATTATGAAATTTTTGTAATATAAAAAGTTCTATTATGAAGTTTTTCTACTTTGAGAATTGAAAAGTAAACGTCTCAACATCGATTGGGATACCCAGTTAGAAGCCAACAACAATTGGGGCCTCCAGCTGGGAGCCAACCACAATTTAGGCCTCCTGTTGGGAGCCAACAACAATATAGTCCCCCTGTTGGGGGTCAACAGCAATTGGGCCCCAAATTATTACCATGTTTACCGAAAATTGTTTTCACGTATTTCTATTCTATATTCTATAAAATTATATTTCTCCCAACTTGGGGCCCAGTTGTATTATAGAATATTAATAGAAGTTGTTTTTCGACCATTTGATCAGGCTAAGGACCTCGAGCTTAATTACCTATTGGTTATTTATATTATTTAAAATTTCGAAAAACAACTTCATCTATTAAAATTTTATAAAACACCTGGGCCCCAAGTTGGGAGCCAATTACAATTTGCTATAATTTGTCAGTGAAACTTTTTCTGCTTTGAGAGTGAAGAATTGCGCACACAGCCTGAATTCAACTGGGATTGATCAAGTTGTTCTTCGACCATTTGATCAAGATAAGGACCTCGAGCGTGATTATTTATATAATTTAAAAGGTCGAAAAACAACTTTATTTATTAAAATTCTATAATACACCTGGGCCCCAAGCTGGGAGCCAATTACAATGTTCTACCATTTTTTAGTGAACATTTTTCTACTTTGAGAGTTGATGATTTGCGAACACATTTGAAATTCAACTGGGATCCCAACCTTGCTTACTTTTTCAATGAAAAAGTTTTATATTCTTCGTTTTACGTCAGCACACATAGGCTCTGTGGTCCGTTGTGATACCACGAAAAGGTAATAGGTTATTTTACTACTCCCTGTCTTTAAACGAATTTGAGCTTTTATGAAACTCAGAAATATAGTGCAGCTTCCTAGATCCCAGTGAAGTAAGTTTCTGACCAGTACGTTTTTCGATTCTATTTTCTAGCAAATTATAATTGGCACCCAACTTGGGACCCAGTTGTATTATAGAATTTTAATAGATGAAGTTGTTTTTCGACCATTTCAGCAAGCTAAGCACTTCGAGCTTGATTATCTATTGGTTATTTATATTAAAAGGTGGAAAAACAACTTCATCTGACCAAAAAGTGCCGGACAATGGCAGATAAAGTGTTCTGTAGTTTCCAATTCCTCCTCACGCATCTAACTCCCACATACAGTTGCGAAAGAAAAAATAGCACCAAAGGGAATTTTCTTAATCTTATGCCTTTCGAGTTGTATCCGATAACATTTACAGAAGTGCCTAACGGTCATTTCAAAAAAAGAATATGTTAAAAAAATAACACAGAATAAAAATACCATCCTGTTTTTTCTATGCCGTATTCTGTTTATAGTGGGCGAGGCTTTAAAACCAAAATCAGCCTTATCCATCACCTCTGAAACAACATAGCATATCTGCAAAGTTACTGATCCGATCTAAGCCAAATAAAAAGCAATCAAAAGCTTGTAAAAATGGCTTCTATTCTCAGTACACAGTGGTCTAAATAGGTCACTGAATATACAATGACCTAGCTTGGAACAAAAGTTTAAATCACACAATTTTTAATAAAAATAAAATTTTGTTAATAACTCCGATGTTTCACAAGGGAAGGCATAGCAGTATATTGCCATTTATTATCATCCCCAATACAGCTTTAATTTAATGTATTTTATGAACCCTTTTATAACTTAGACTCTGAGAAATAAGCCAAATTTTAACGACATCAAAAATTACGAAAATTTTGTTTTTGTATTTGATGCTCTCACTGATAATCTGGTGAGCATTTAAATGGGCTATGAATGTTTTTTATAACAAATTTTAATAAGCTTTCCAATTTTATGAATTTCATGCCGATCTGGTGAGCAGTTTTTGAGATATGACATGAATTTCCTGAGATGATAAATCTGCCCAATTTAAGCTAAAAACCACGCCCACTAAAAACGAAGGGCGTCATACCAAAAAGCAAAAGTGTATTTTATTGGCATAGTTTTCTAAACATTTTTTGTTTTTGTAGTAACCGTTGGACTGTTGTTTTGGATATTTATAACATTACAACTCCAATCATAAAACTAAAGAAAATACCACTGGTGCTATTTTTTCTTTCGCAGCTATAAGTCATTTGACGGCACATTTAAGAGTTCAGCGTGCTTTCCTATAAAGCAGTGTCCGGTAATTACAGCAAGGCTTCTGATTACAGTAGGCTTCTGATTAAGAGAAGGTCAAATCCGTCATGTAGTCGCACAAGTTTATCCATGATTTTATCTCTGATTAGTCATCGTTGCGGAACCAAGCCGTAGATTTTGTTTGAAGCCTTCCAACACACCCCAAATCTGTTGGAACCTGTAAGGTAGTTCCCAGTCTTGTAAGCTCAACCAGATGAGTCGTATATCAAACTGCTTGGCCATCTCATTTAAAGACGTGCGGTAATTAAGGGGTCTTGTTTTCCGAAACATTGAATCCGGGGACTTTACCGCGGCTTGACTGTCAGAATAGATATTGATTGTGGTTGTAGACAAGACATTGCAACTCAGCCAGTCAACCACTTCCTTTATTGTCAGAATTTCTGACTGGTAAACACTGCAATGATCTGACAATCTTCGAGCCAGGCTCAACCTTAGCTCTTCCGTATAGACTCCGAAGCCCACTAGTTCGTGTAGCTTCGTTCCATCTGTGAAAAAATGTATAGAGCCTCCAATACCCGGAATACCCCCATCAAAGACTCCCTAATTGCTCACAAAGGCTTATAGAAGAATATTCGGCTTTGGATTCGGCCACAAACCACTATTCGGCTTCGACCAAAATTTTGGCCGAATACCGAATAATTGCATAAAATTTCTACTTTGGTGTTGAAAATCACACTGAACTTGCTTCGAATCACATTAGTAAGTCACAAAAACATTTTACTAAGGATTTTTGCAAAAAAAAACCATTTATTACACTCAAAAAAAAATCCCGCTCGAAAAAAATTTACACTCAAAAATTTTTTTTTTACAAAAATGTCCAAAAAAAAATTTTTGGTTTAAAATCAAACCATTCTATACAACATTTTCATACATTTGTGTATTACGCCTTGTCGATATTTCTTTTTATACCCTCCAACTACAGTATGGGGGTATACTCACTTTGTCATTCCGTTTGTAACGCATCGAAATATCGGTCGGGGACCCCATAACGTATATATATTATTGGTCCATGATCGATTCTAAGACATTCTGTGAATGTCCGTCCGTCCGTCCTTCCGTCTGTCTGTAGATAACACAATGCAGTCCAAAATAAAACAGCTAGACTCCTGAAGTTTGGCACAAATATGTCTCATGTTCATAGGTAGGTTAAGATCGTGAATGTGCAAAATCGGGCAAGGGGGAAAAAAGTTCCCCCTTGAAGTACTGAACCAATCTTTGAAAAAATACACTTTTTTTACATGTTTTTTTTTTATATTTGTTAAATAAATGAAACATATGATATATTTATTGCGATGGGAAGGGCTTTCATAGTCCCCCACTGACCCCCATCATTTTATAATTGCGATTTGAATCGTGATGACAACATTTACACGGACAGACAGAAGGACGGACATTTCTAAATCGACTCAAAAAGTGATTCTGAGTCAATTAATATACTTGAAAGTAAGTCTTGGAATAATATTTCGAATAGTTACAATATTTCGGATAGTAACAATATTTCGGATAGTTACACACGTCAAATTCATTATACCCCGTACCACAGAGTGGTGTAGAATGTAAAATTTATATTTCAATTAGGCCCCCAGTTGGGACCAATTACAATATAAAATTTATGTATGTAATTTGCAAAACTAACATTAAGTACTTACTTTAGTTGGCAAATCATATGCGAAAACATTTTAATTCAAAAATAAACAAAATAATTAGAAAATTTTATAATTCAATTGTAAAGAATAATAACTGCGATCTAAATCGTGTTCACAACGTGTTGCACGACTCACAACGTTTACATGGACAGACAGAAGGACGGACATTGCTAAATCGACTCAAAAAGTGATTCTGAGTCGATCGATATACGTGAAAGAAGGTCTAGGACTAATATTTCGGGTAGTTACAAATATCAGCACAAACTCCTTGTACCCTGTACCACAGAGTGGTGTAGTGTGTAAAATCTGTAATACAATTAGGCCCGCAGTTGGGAGCCAATTACAATTTAAAATTTATGTATGTTATTTGCAAAGATAACATAAAGTGGTTACTTTAGATAGCAACTCATATTCGAAAACATTTAAAATCAAAAATAAACAAAATAATTATGTAAAATTTTATAATTCAAAAAGCCCCCAGTTGGGAGCCAATTTCAATTTTCTTTAAAAAATGGCACAAATTTTTATAGTTTAAGTTATATATTTTGTAAAGACTCTGAGTTGTATTTTTTTGCAAAGAAACATCGTTTTATCTTGCATTTTCAGCAAAAGAAAATAAAATTCATCCTAAACTCTCATTAAACATTAGAAAACTTCCTGCACAAAAAATCGTCTGAAAAGAAGTGATTCTGAGGCGAAGGTTGAAGGTTGGTCTAGAACCAATATTTTGGATAGTTACAAACATCAGCACAAACTCATTATACCCCGTACCACAGAGTGGTTTGGAGTGCAAAATCTATATTACAACTAGGCCCCCAGTTGGGCGCCAATTACAATTTAAAATTTATGTATGTTATTTGCAATACTAACATGAAGTGGTTACTTATTAATTGGCAACTCATATGCCAAAAGATTTAAATACAAAAATAAACAAAATAATAAAATAAAATTCTATAAATAAATTAAGCCCCCAGTCGGGAGCCAATTTCAATTTTCTTTAAAAAATGGTAGCAAATTTTTCTATTTTTAGAATTGTTTAGAAAATGTCAAAATTTCTGTAATCTGTGACTTTAAGTCATATTTTTTTTAAAGAAACATGGTATTAACTTGCATTTTTACCAAAATTAAACTTTAGCCTACATTAAAAATCTTCTGAAAATGTCATTATAATTTAACAAAGATTTCAGTTCAATTAATTTAAATTTGTTTAAAGCTTTTAATTTTTATTCAATTTGAATATTTTTCTAAAAAACAGACAACACCAAAAAACAAAATCATATTCTTATACCAAAATAACACCATCATTTTCGTAATATATACAAAAATTATTGAATCAAAATTGAATTTTCACTTTGAATATATTAATATTTTAATAGCAAGAAAAAAAACACACACACAGGAAAATCTAGTAAAACTCTACTACATCTATTTGCAAATACACGAGGGTGAAAATGAGGAAAAACTCCTGTATAGTATTAGTTGTAAATTTTACACTACCTTAACAATATTTTTATGTTGGTTGGTTGGTTGTTTTTTCCTCTTTTGGATTTCCATAATGTATATATGTAAGTATGAAAAAGTAAAATCTATATACAGCTACACAAAAAGTAATAAAATATTAATGAAATTCCAAAAAAAACACACATACAAAAAACACCTCTGCTTATGATAAATAAAAGGAGGTTAAAGGAAGAGTCTAGCAACATTAAGGAAGAAAGAAAAGAAAACATTTCATAGAATAAATGTAGAGTTTCATATGAACATTTTATGATTATAAAGAAAAACTTAAACTCATACTACACATTAAGAAAATATATATATGTAGAAGAAAAATCTATTGATACGCGGCGATACCAAAGTTTTTGATTAACAAGAACTACGTACCTCCCTGCATTACGGTAAGAGAGTATTTTTAAGTTTGTCATTCCGTTTGTAGATCTTGAAAATGTTGATTTAAAAAAACTATCAATCCTCGATGGATTTCAAGTCGACTTCTATCCGTCTGTCTAGTGTTATTGTGATCGTCACTAAATTTGGTGGGAATCGAACCCACGCTCTCCTGTTTCATAGGCTAGTATGCTACTTACTAACCCACAAGAGCCCAGGATTCCAAATCTATTCATATTCACTATTTGAATTTTAAAAAAAGAACCCGTGTAAAAAAATAATTATATCAAATCATATCAAATCATATCTCCTTTGATAAAAACATATATGGATCAGATCTACTCCATATATATTCATATCTGCTTCAGATATTTTTAGACTCAATTTACGGATTTAAAAATATCTAAAGCAAATATGATTATATATGGAGTAGATCTGATTACATCAATTTAGATATGATCCATATATGTTTTTATCAAAGGAGATATGTTTTGATATAATTATTTTTTTACACGGGAAACCGTTAGTTTCACGCAGTTATGCCGTAAAACAAAGAATTTAGCATGAATCCCTAGAATATGCTACAATTTGTGTAGTTTTAGAGTTCTTGGAGTAGCGCATCTAAAAATTCGGCAAAACCCAATATAACATTTTCACTTGTCGTTTTATTTTTTTCTGTTGTTAAAGATGTAAATATTAAAAGCCTTTAGATAGATATTCGATTCAACATTCACATTATTTAATAATTTCTATGAAATTCTTAGCAAATATTATAGACAACACCATAAAAGTACAGTGAAAGGAAACAGTAAGTAAATATTTAACAAAATAATGATATTATTTCAATAATGGAAAAATTGAGGTCTATAATCGGGAATTCAGAAGAAGCTAACAATAATGCAAATTTCATTAATTATATCAAGAAGATTTAGACAAACTTCATTTAAACTTTATTTGAGACAAATCAGATCATTTTAACTCATGGCGTCCTTAGAGCACAATTTAACTCTAAACTGTGAACTGATGAATATTTTCTAAAATACCAAAACTTTGATCGAAGGGCGCACAGGTATAAATATCGGATTTGGCTCAAATTAGTTTTTAATAAAAGTTTATCTCAAGCTCTACAAAAGGGTCAAGGAACAATAAATAAATTGTTTTTTTTTTAATTCTTGATCGTGGGAAAAATCCGCCATTTTTTTGCAAATTCGAAATAGCGATATCTCGACATCCGTTTAACCGATTTTAAAATCGTTTGATATACGCACAGAAAAAATTTGAAACAAATTTCAATCAACAAAAACGCGGATTCAATCATTTTTTTTTTATTGAAATTCCTCCAATTAATAAAACTGTTATACCAATCATCAAATTGTAGGTGATTGATTGAACATTTTTTCAATCAAAAATTTTTTTCGATTTTGATTAAGGTTTTTATTTATAGTCAATTAAAATAATGATTGATTTAACAAATGAATTGTAAGCTTATGGAAAAATTATCAAAAAATTAATCTTTTTTGCTTTCCAATATGTTGCCAACAATAAAACGAGTAAAACCGGGCGCCAAGGGTCCATTAGGTCAAATAGAATAAAAATTTTCAAAATTTGAAAAAAAAAAAATCATTCTATCTGACATATTATTGGTAGGGAAGACGCAACGGACCTCTAATGAAATTTTGTATTCCAAAATCTATGGCAAAAGAAATCTATTACAAAAAATTTACCTGGTTAGTTTAACCAACTATTTTTTTTAAGTGTTCTATAGAATCTTCATAATGATTTTTACATAAAGCTAAAGTTTTTTTATACCCTCCATTTAGTGGTATTTGGTATTTATAAGTTTGTTAGTCCGTTTGTAACCCATCGAAATATCGGTCTGGAATCATATAAATTATAGAAAAGTAATCAATTCTAAGGCATTCTTTTGATGTCCGTCTGTATATTGAAATGCCTAGAAATCTGGTAATGCATTTGAACGATATCGGTTCAGCAGTTCAAACATTATGAACGAAAATATAAGGATATCACAAAAATGTTGGTACATTCTACATAACCTAAAAATTAAAACTGCTTCAATTTAGCTGATGATTGAGATATTTGAACAGAATTGAATACTGAAAGGTATTAAAACAAGTTAAAACATATATTTAAACCCCAAAATTTTTTTCGCGGATTTTTTTCTTTTGCCGAAAAATATTTTCCAAAAAATATTTTCAAACATTTTTTTGAAATAATCTCATTGTGGAGGGTATCCACGCATTCGGCAGGGCTGAGTTCAAATTTTTAACTTGCTTTATTATAGTGTGTTTACTAGGAACGTAGTAAATATTTTTGCATCATCATGTTGCTTATGTCTAATACTATGAGTAGGGTAAAGGGGGGAAACATTTGTAAGTGTGAACTTAGTAACCCAGTTTGTCTCTTCGTTTGATGCAGCTTTTGAATTAATAAAAATTCGTGCAGATATCGATTATCAAACATATGTATAGATTTATTGGTTTAATTTTTATGGCAGGCAAGGTTTTGGGTTTTTATACCATAACCACTCTTTGGTACCGGGAATTTAAACTGTTAATACAAAAAGGATGGGGCAGTTTTGGCGGCGAATCAACCCAATAGGGGTAGTTTTCTGGTGAATGTGCCCCACGGGTAGTATATTTTTTGGGTTGTTTTAATAAAATAATGTTTTTTTTTTTTTAATTATGTTTTTAATAACAATTCTTCTGAATAATTATATTGTTAATGAATTTCGAGAAATTTTATTTCTTGGCGATTGTGCCCACCCAGCTTGGCGCACGTGCTCCATAAATGGGGCAGTTTCACCGATATGGGTTGCTTTAAAAATGTTAAAAAAAAAGTGCCGAAAAAGTACCGACTGTCCCATTCTTCACTTTTTACCCTACTATTCCATAGCATAAACATTACTTACATTTTACACCTCAACGTGTTTTCATGATTTGAAAACGTTTAAACGTTAAGGATTCAGTGTTATTTTTTCTGCTTCTTCTATTTTTATTAAATATGAAAATTCTCGTTTCATTCTTTTTCACATGCCAATAAAACACAAAAAAAAAAAAATATATGCAGAAAAAAATTGAAAAAGAATCCAAAGGTGTTCAAGTGGAATTTCTGTTATATGGATTTAATATTTAATAATAACGAAAAAAAAATTAACAGGCCTATTCTCAGTTATGACTGGTTATGACTAATTTTATTATTTTCAAACTTCATATTCCCTGTGTTTGTTGTAAACAAAATCATAAAAAGTCTCAAAATTTAAAATTATTTGTCAATTTTGAGACGATGTGGGTAGCAGGTCTTTATTTTTTTGAAATTTTCAAACAAAATTTAAAATTTTTTATGATTGTTTACAACAACCACATGGAAAAAATTGAGTTATGATTGAGTTATGACTTTTTTTGTGAATAGGCCCCTAAGTCTTATAAACTATAGTCCTGGTGTTTTTGTTTACCTTTAGCAAAGATTACAAATTTAAAATTAAATTTTTTTGGTAGGAGTTTGTAAAATTTAAGGAGAAATATCAAATGCTTGAAATGCTTAAAAATGGTGTTGGCAATTGGAACACTACAAAGTCAATGAAGGTGGATGTGTAGCCAACTTATGCCAACGATATAGATCATAAATATGAGAGCTTTGGGGCAGTTGGAAAGTGTTGACAACTATAGTGACAACTCACTCACGAGTTTAGTTGGCAATTCATTTGCAAAAAGGTGTATGAGATAGGAAAGCTGAGGCGTTTTATTAGTGTTGCAAACTAAAGTTTCATCTCAGACGCATTGATGGTTGGCAACTTATATTCCAAAAAATATTACCATCTCAAACAGCTGACCCAAAAAAGAAGAGTTTCTCTCATATTCAAAAAAATATGGCTAACTCAAAAATCTGTCTTAAAAAAGTAGTATTTTTTTAAGAATTGCCAACCAAATGATAAGATTATCATTTGGTTGGCAATTATAACTGGATAATATGAAACTAGTAAGAAACAAACCAGGATGTCTAAATTTTTAGAAAAATTAAAATTTTTCTTTCACACTTTTCTCAATTCAAAACCATATATAACAAATCAAAAAATTATAATACATAATTATAATTAGAGCCTGAGCTCGACTGTCTTTACAGAAAAACAATAATTTAAAAATAACGACTATAAGTCGCCCTAAGTGGCAATCAGTATCTTTGGAAAAATGGCAACACCTAACATTTGTGTCTAAAATATAGACCATGTCTGGCATTGTTTGCAAAAATAAGTACTTAGATCAGAATTGATGAAGGAGAGGAAGAAGAATAATGATTACTAAAAATAAGTTTGTTTACACAAATTACAATAACAAACTCTTCTGTTAGAAAAAAACAACAGAAACAACCACACTCGAATTGAAAAAAATCAGATTTAGTTGATACTTGCTTAACAGCCTACTTGGCGTATCGGTCTAGAGTGATTGTACGTTACAAGCAGTTAATAGCAAAGTATTACAGATGATGATGAGTTCAATCCTTGTCGGCTGCGATCTGTAAATAATTTTCACATATAGAGTTTTATTGACTATTAACTAAATAAATTTGACATTAAAAGTTTTTCTGAAGATTATTATAACTGGATAATATGAAACTAGTAAGAAACAAACCAGGATGTCTAAATTTTTAGAAAAATTAAAATTTTTCTTTCACACTTTTCTCAATTCAAAACCATATATAACAAATCAAAAAATTATAATACATAATTATAATTAGAGCCTGAGCTCGACTGTCTTTACAGAAAAACAATAATTTAAAAATAACGACTATAAGTCGCCCTAAGTGGCAATCAGTATCTTTGGAAAAATGGCAACACCTAACATTTGTGTCTAAAATATAGACCATGTCTGGCAATGTTTGCAAAAATAAGTACTTAGATCAGAATTGATGAAGGAGAGGAAGAAGAATAATGATTACTAAAAATAAGTTTGTTTACACAGATTACAATAACAAACTCTTCTGTAAGAAAAAACCAACAGCAACAACCACTCGAATTGAAAAAATCAGATTTAGTTGATACTTGCTTAACAGCCTACTTGGCGTATCGGTCTAGAGTGATTGTACGTTACAAGCAGTTAATAGCAAAGTATTACAGATGATGATGAGTTCAATCCTTGTCGGCTGCGATCTGTAAATAATTTTCACATATAGAGTTTTATTGACTATTAACTAAATAAATTTGACATTAAAAGTTTTTCTGAAGATTATTATAACTGTATAATATGAAACTAGTAAGAAACAAACCAGGATGTCTAAATTTTTAGAAAAATTAAAATTTTTCTTTCACACTTTTCTCAATTCAAAACCATATATAACAATCTTCTTATCATTTTTAAAATTTGAAGAAAAATACGGATTTTTTTTAAATATGAAATGAGTGAAAGTGAATTTGTAGCCAACGACATAAATCCTAAAGATGGGATATTTCTGGCGATCTGATGGTATTACCCACTATAGTGACAACGTACTTACTAGTTTAAATGGCAACTCATATGCAAAAATGGTAGGAGTGGATCAAACATCGGTCAGGGACTCCATTAAGTATATATATTATTGTTGTTTGAATCGATCAAAGACATTCAAGCGATGTCCGTCTGTCTGTCTGTCTGTCTGTCAGATCTGATTGAATTTTAACATTTTTTTTTGTTGTCCCGAGCAGTTTGGTTTTGCATTTGAGCGATATCAATACCGTTAGAAACGAGAATTTAAGGACACCTCGAAAATGTTGGTACATTCCTCATAACCTAAAAACACAAAATGCTTTAATCCGGCACCTGATTGACATAAGTAAACAGAATTGGCTACCGAATAGTATTTAAAATTTCGCGGATTTTTTCACCAAAAAATTTTTTTCCGCTAATTTTTTTTTTTTTTCAAAATTTTTATTTATTTTTTTTACAAATAATCTTTTTTATATTGAGGAGCGTATCAAGGCCGAATTTTTTCCTTTCTGCCCTTTTTCAAACATGTGTTTAAATTACTAGTTACTTTCTACTCCCTCAACCTTTAATTTTTTTTATAATATATTTTCATAATTTCATCTGTTCTATTTTCTAAGAATATAATAATATTGTTCCATTTATTACCTTTGCGGTTATAAAACTAAAGTTCTTTTCTTTCTTTTGTTTATTTTTTATTTTTCTGAAATTGAAAGTGTTTTTGCTAAATTTGTATGTGGTTGGTAATGTTTTAAGGTTTATACAAGTGTTGCCATATTTGCTATTCTCCCTTTTAAGTAGGGACTGTTTAAATGCAGAGGAGATGTTTGGGAAGTGTAAATTTTATTGTTCATCTTTTTTATGGTTTAAAATAACAAAAAATCTACAGACAAAGAAGGAAATTTAATTATGAAAATTGTTTTACAAAAAAAAAAAAAAACAGAAAAATAAAGAGAAAAAAAATATATAAAAAGAGAAATTATGGTTATTGCAAAAAGAAAAATATTGAATTGTACTATTGGAAATTGAAAAACAAAAGGAAAACAATGAAAACATATTTACAATTTTACTGATGGTTGAAAATTTAAACAAAACTGGTATTATTTAAAAAAAAGAGGGGAATAAAATCAATCAATTTAAAGGAATTTAATAAAAAAATTAATAAATTTAATATAAAAAGTAATAAATAAAATAAATACCATTCGGTATCTAATTCTGTTCACATAAATATGTCAACCAGCAGCCGAATCAAAGCATTTCGTATTTTTATTTTGTATGGAATGTACCAACATTTTTGAAGTGTCCTTACATTTTCATTCATAACTTTTGAACCGCTGAACCGATTTCGCTAAAATGCAATAGCAAACTGCTTTGGGCAACAACAAGTAAATATGTAAAGCTACAGTTAAATCAGTGTGGTACTTTGGCCGTGATCGCCATTTGAACAGACGGACCTCGCTAGAATGTCTGAGAATCAATCACTGATCAATAATAAATGAACTTTATCCAGGAATTTTAAAACGGGGGGGCACAATTCGCAAAATTTTTTTCGTCATCGCCTATTAATATTTGTTTTTAACTACACCCATAACCAAAAAAAAAAATATTACAGATTTGCTTAAAATTCTTCATGCACTGGTTCTTGGAGTCGCTTTAGAAAAATATTTAAAAAAAATATCACCATGTTGGATCCGCCATTTTGAGTTTTAAAATTCCAACTTCAGATTCTTCTTAAACGACCATAAAAACCTGTGTTTAAAGAGTTGACGAAGTTGTGTTGACGAGGTTGTGGTGTCTCGGCTCATTGACCACATCGGGGATTTTGGGGTTTAAAAATGGGTAAAAAATGGCGAATTTAGGATTTTTCAGCCATTTCTTTTTATGATGTTTCCATATGAGAATACATTTTTTTAAATGCCTATCCAACGGGGGCACAACCTTGAAATAATTTGGCTTCGTTAAATATTTATATTTATGAAAATCTGTAAATTTCAAATCGTCTTTTAAGTTTCAGGGAAATCGGTTGGTTCATAAGGGTTGAGATACTTCCCTTATCCTATTGTTTGAAAATTGTTTTGCAGAAATTAATTTTCATGATCCTGATGCATAATATTTATTAGATAAAAATAATATTATGTTTTTTTTTTATCAAATTTTATTGATTTTGCGGTATAAATGACTTTTCAGAAACGAAATTATTTCAAACTCTAGAGTTTTTATAAAAAAAGAAATAAAATCTCTTCTTATAAAATCAAAATATTTAGAAACTTGTGAATTTTTTTTGTATAATGCTTTTTTGTGTATAAAATTTTAAAATTTTTCAAATCGAAAAGGGGGGGGGCACGTGCCCCCTGTGCCCATCCCCTGTATACGTCCAGGCCCAGACCAATATCTCGATGAATTACAAACGGAATGACAAATTTATATACCACTTATTGTTAGGAAATCTTCAGAATAGCCCACACAGAAAATATATTTAATTAATATAATTACTTGTTTAATTAAATTTTTAGCTTCACTTACACAGAAAATAATATCGTATATTTTATTTAAAATTTTAATTGTTTTTTAATTTAATATTAATAAAATTTTTAATTAATAAAATTAATTGTTTAATTAAATGTTTTACTATTTTTTAATAAAAATTTTAATTGTTTTCAAAACTTAATTTTAATTAAATATTTAATTAATATAATTAACTGTTTAATTCAATTTTTAGCTTTATTTATTTTTTTTTTTGTTTTGATTTGTTTTGTTTTCCGTGTGTGTGTAAGTATGTGGTTTTCTCTTGCATTGTTTTGCACACAAAAACAAATACATAAGTATAAACAGGTTTTTGAAAGTTTTTTTTAATTCTATAAAGTTTTTTGAATTCTCATTTTGTTTATAGTTTTATGTATATGTATATAAAAGGTTTATAATCAACTTTATAAAATTGTCTTACAAGGGAAGTCTCCCTAGTGTCACCCGCGGATCTTAATGGATTTGTTTTTATTGTGTAGAGAAGAAAAAATAAAGGGACATGTATTTTTTTTTAGCGGCCCAAATTCATATTTAGTGTGCACTCTAAAAAACGCATGTAAACTTACTATTATAAATTGGGTAAATTTTTGTTGAATAGCACGCATTTGGTGTTAATATAAGCACAAAATGCGTTAAATACTTTTAAACCAATTAAACACAGCAAATTATAAATATTATCCGTTAATTTAAATATTTTACACACAAATGTGTAAATAAAATTGTCAACCAACATACATACACACTAAAGGTGTCCTAACGACTAAGGTAATTTTTCAAAATCTCTTTTTAATACGTGGTAGGGTCCTAAATTGTAGTTTTGTATCTAAAAATGAGTGAGCCAAAATTTGGAGACAATCGGATAAAAATAACTCGTGCCGAAAATGGATTGAAGTTTTGGGACACTCTTATCTGATGAAAAAACACGTTTTTTCTAGTTTTTTGAAAAATATTGGTATATGTTATTTTTTGTTAATTTTTTTGTTAAGTAATATGAAAATGGTAATAAATTACCTTTCCAAAAAGCTTAAAGAAATTCAAATCGGATGAAAAATAAGCATTCTACGCATACGTGCCCCAGACCATTGCATGGTTTTTAAAGCCAAAATTTGAAAATTTTCAAAATTTTTAGGTAAAAAAATAAAAAAAATTAAATTTTACTTTATAATTATATTAAATACATGTTATAGATAAAAACTAACAGATATGGTAGTCTAACTTTTTTTTCATTTGGCGTGGGTAGTGATATAATTTCCGCGGATTCCAAAGAAAATGAGTTTTTCTAAAATAATTTAGCAAATATGGGAAACAGTTTTCTGTATTGTATTATACGAAGTGAAATACATAAATTCTGTAAATTTTTTGAGAATTCGGGCATCTTTAACCCCTTTTCGTCGAGGTGAAATGACAAATTTGAGACGTTATACATTTCTAAAATACAAAATATCTGCATATATCCGATTTCTCAAAAGTTACAGAATTTACGTTTTACACTTCGATCTGCACAATAGAGCACAAATTTTCAAAAATTTGCTTAGTTATTGTAGAAAAACGCATTTTATTTGGAATCCGCGGAAATTTTATCACTACCCGCGCCAAATAAAAAAAAAGCTTGACTACCATATCTGCTATTTTTAATCTTAAACATGTTTTCAATTTGATCATAAAGTAAAATTAAATTTTTACTATTTTTTTGCCTAAAAATTTTGAAAATTTTGAAATTCTGGCTCTAAAAACCATACAATGGTCTGGGGCATGTATGCGTAAAATGCTTATTTTTCATCCGATTTTAATTTTATTAGTCGTTTTGAAAAGGTAATTTAGTACCATTTTCATATTATTTCACAAAAAATTTAACAAAAAATATCAAATACCAATGTTTTTCCAAAAACTAGAAAAAACGAGTTTTTCGTTCTTATAAGAATGTCCCAAAACTTCAATCCATTTTCGGCACGAGTTATTTTTATCCGATTGTCCCCAAATTTTGGCTCACTCATTTTTAGATACTAAAGAACAATATAGGACCCTACCAGGTATAAAAAGGTGATTTTCGTTTTTAAGGACACCTCTAATACACACATGATAAATAACTAAAAAGCCAGACAAAAGTATAAGCTTCCGTAGCGTAGTGGTTAAGATGTGTACTTTCAAATCGGAAGGTGGCGAGTTCGATGCTCGCTGGCGTCGAATGTTTTTTTTTTTTTGTTTTTTTGTTATATTTACTCACCTCTTTTGTATTCAAAATGACCACTAATGGTCAATTTATTCAATTTACACATTCAGAGTAAAATTACCCAATTTATAGTAGGAGTCCAGTTTCCTACTATAAATTGGGTAAATTTCAACAAATTTTGATTAGAGTGTGTAAAAAGTTTTTTTTCGTTGATCTCCTATATTATGCAAAGAAGCCTAGTCATGTTACATACCAAATGAAAGGTCTTTGGAAAACTTATCTACGTGTTCTAAGAACGTGTCCAAACATGCACAACTTTTCATCATATTGAGTAAAATACCAAAACTTTAGGATATTTTTGTTAATAAGTCGAAAAATATTAACTTCTTTGGCCCGTTGTTAGCACCACAAGATAGGTATTTTTAATACCTTTAATCTGATACCACACATGCCTATATTAATTTTGTTTAAATAGGCGTAAATCGTAAAAAAACTGAAAAAGGTCAATTTCCCCCCATACAAATCGACCCCCCTAAAAATGAGTTTAGGCCGCTAAAAAAAATAAGTGTCGAACTAATTTTCGTTCTTAACAACATATCCAAATTTCGTTAAGATCGGAGGGTGACAACAGGGAGACTTCCCTTGTTAGTCACTTTGTCTTTACGGCATAAATATATTTGGTAAAGTTTGAAGAAACATTTTTTTATACTATTCTATTTAAAAACAAGTGAGAGTGTTAAATTCTGCTGTGCCGAATCTTTTATACCCTCCAAAATGTAAAAAAATAATAAAAAAAAAAATTTCAGGGGCGTTTTTTTTGGGGGGGGGGCGGTGATGGGGTCAGTGGAGGACACCTTCCCATCGCGATAAACATACCAAATGTACCATACCAAATGTTTTATTTAACAAAAATACAAAAAAACACATAAAAAAGTGTATTTTTTCAGAGGTTGGTACAGTTCTTCAAGGGGGAACTTTTTTCCCCTGGCCCGATTTTGCCCATTCACGAACTTAACCTGCCTATGAACATAAGACGTATTTGTCCAAACCTCAGGAGTCTAGCTGTTTTATTTTGGACTGCATTGTGTTATCTACAAACAGACGGATATTCATAGAATGTCTTAGAATCGTTCATGGATCAATAATATATACACTTTATGGGGTCCCCGACCGATATTTCGATGCGTTACAAATGGAATGACAAAGTGAGTATACCCAAGTACTGTGGTTGGAGGGTATACAAATGTTTTTTTAAATTATTTGTTGTTAAAAAACGTATTGGTTTTAATTATTTTTTTTTTTAATTTATACAATTAAAATTTTTAATTGTTTTCCAATTTTAGTTTTAAATTAAATTTTTAATTTATATAATTAAAACTTTATTTTTTTTTTTTTAATTAAATTTATTAATTTATAGTATTAAAATTTTAATTAAATAAATATCCATTTATTTTTAATTACCCGAGTAAAAAAAACTTTTTGAGATCTAATTTGATCTCAAAATTGGCTGTATCAAGTTGTATCAAATAATTATCTAATTGTATTATTTTAGATACACATATATAAAAAATGATACAATTAGATCCGAATTTTTGTCACATCCAAATAAATCCAGTTGATCTTATTTTATATAAATAAATGTACATAGATTTATATAATTGTATGAAGTCATATATATTTATGTATAACCTCAGATAAGAAAATGGAGCCATATTAAATCTTTCATATAATTTGATCTGAACATATAAAAACTCATATATATTTTAATATGATTGTATCAAATTATATATTATTATATCAAAACTTTTTTACTAGGGTAAGTGAAATACAAATATTTTTAATTTATATGCGCATTCTAGTGATTGGTCTGGATTTAATTAATTTTTTAATCAAATCTACGAATTTTTAATTAAATCTTTTTTTTTACTTTTTTCTGTTTACCACATGAGTTTTAGGCCTAATAGAGCAAAAATTTGCCCATTTATTGAAATTCGGAAGAAGCTTTTTTGCCTTACAAAAAAATTCCACTCAAAAGTAGGGTATTTTAGCATGTTTACTTTCAATATTTTGCTACCAATATAAATTTCAAACATTGGCACATGTTTGTTAGTAATTTGCACGCATTCAAACCTAACAAAACACTTTAATGTCTGCTCTTATGCTGACTACTTTTACAAACTCTTGCAGGGGTTTTTACACATTTTTACTAAAAAAAAAAAAACACTAGATGATTTGTTATATTCCCCCGCCTTACAAAAAATAAAAATAACACAAAAACATTCACAAAAAATGAGGGTATATATTTTATGTCACACTCACCAACAAAAAAATAAATAAAAAAGTAGTTTTTCTGGTATAAAAAAAAGGGCCTGTAAGAAATAACATTTTTATGATAGTTCTAACTCTATATTTGGCACGTAATAAAGTTGAAAACTTAACTAAATATATAACCCATAACTTTTTTCCTTAACAAAAATAGTTCTTCCTTCTACCAAGTCTAACTCATTCCTTCATTTACTATTTCTGTTCTATTTATTCTAGCTTGTAATAACTGGTAAAAGTTACTGGTACTGAAAAAAAGTATCATTATCATAGTATTGAAAAAAAAGTTTTTCTTTAACCGAGTAAAAAAAAAGTTTATATATAATTTTTTTTAATTTGATAAAATTATATATAATTATATAAGATTATATAGAGATTTCACTTTTCAGAAATTGGATAAAACTAGATAAAGTTACATATAATTTTATAAATAATTATATCCAATTTTTTTATATAAAATTATATCAAATTATATACAATTTTATCAAATTAGATATAATTTGATAAAATTTTATTATATATAATTTTAGCAAAGTATATAAAATTTTAGCAAATTATATATAATTTTATCAAATTATATATAATTTTATAAAATTATAAATAATGTTATCTAATTTTATAAAATGTTATCAAATTAGATATAATTTGATATTATTTTATACATTTTTATCAAATAAGATACAATTTAATATAATTTTATAAAAATTTTATCAAATTAGATATAATTCGATATAGTTTTATAAAATTTTATATATAAAAAAAATCTTATATAATTTTATCAAATTATATATAACTTTATCCAATTTTCCGAAAACTGAAACCTTTATACATAATTTTACAGAATTATATATAATTTAATAAATAATTATATCCGATTTTTTAATTTAAAATTATATCAAATTTTATCAAATTAGATATAATTTGATATAATTTTGTAAAATTTTATATAAAAAAAATCGCATATAATTATACATAATTTTATCAAATTATATATAATTTTATCGAATTATATATAATTTTTTATCAAATTATAAATAATGTTATCTAATTTTATAAAATTTTTTTCAAATTAGATATATTTTGATATAATTTTATCAAATTAGATATAATTGTATAAAATTTTTATCAAATTAGATATAATTTGATATTGTTTTATAAAATTTTATATAAACAAAAATCGAATAACATTATATATAATTTTATCAAATTATTTATAATTTTATCAAATAATATATAATTTTATCAAATTATATATAATTTTAACAAATTATTTATAATTTTATCAAATTACATAAAATTATAAATAAACTTTTTTACTCGGGTATATTTAATTTTTTTTTGTAAATATGTATAACTGTAATATTTATTTGATATTATCGATTTTACTTTTTTTATATTTAAAAGAATTTTATTTAAAAAAGGGGATTTTTTTGTTGTTGTTTAGAAAAGTTTTTCTTGTATTTCTTAACAAAAATAAATATTTTCACGCTTTATTAAAAGTTAAAAAAAAAAATAGAAAACCAAAAAAGTTTTGTCTACAAATTTGCTGTTAAAGGCCTGGTTAGTCATTATAAAACATGTAAGTGTTAAATTTTGTGGTTAATAAACAACTCTAGACACGTACTACTGGGATTGTGGGTGATATAGAGACAAACGATAAAATAAAAATATACAAAAAAAAAACTTAAGTTGACTTAATAATTTGTTCAAGGTTTATATTTTTTTTATTTTTAATTTCCAAAGCTATGAATTTAACAAAGAAAAACTTATAAAGTAAAATGTGTTGATTTTTTAGTAAAAAAATAAATTTTAAAATTTAGTCTTTTAGAGCCCACTGTGTCAAATGTCTTTAACCGATTTTAATTGTCTGGATTTTTTTTTTCAATTTTTTTCTAACTTTCCGGAATTTTTCTACAATCAACCAATTTATCATTTATTGTACTTATTTCACACGACTTCGAAAAAAAACTTCAGTGGGCCATAAAAAAAGTAAGAACATGCCAAAAATTCGTTGGGAATTTTGGTCTTCTATTGGGGCACTTATTTGGCCTCAAACCAAAACCTTTTTCTTGTAGAACAGTGTTTTCGATCTGTCATCGATTTGACTCATGCCAAAACCACCCGCTAAGAAGGGATTTTTACAAATTTCGATTCTAAGTGGGGCAAAAGGGGGAAAATAAGGCACTTTGGAGCAGTTTGTATCTTCTTAACTAATAGAATGTAAGTTCTCTCGCAGAACTTACATTCTGAAAAAAATATCGCTTCCAATGAGGGAAAAAGGGGGAAATAGGAAAATTGGTACATTTTGTATCTTCTGAACTTCATTCGGAGAAAATATTTTTTGAAGCTGAAGGGGAAGGGGAAGGGGAAAAAATAGCAATTTGTACATTTTGTATATTATTACAAAAAAAAATATTAAAAAATAACGTCCCTTTCATTTTTTTTACCAACAAATTCGAAAAAATAACCTACGAAAACAGTAAAAAAAAATAATGATTGATGTGTTATTTTTACCAACAAATTAAAAAACAAGTAAAAAAGTTAAATTCGGCCTTGCCGAATGTAGTGATACCCTCCACAATTTCAAAAAGATTATTGCAAAAAACTTTTTTTAAAAGGAAATTGCTTTTGAAAAAAAAAAAATTTCCGCGAAAAAAAAAATTGCTAAAAAAAATCCGCGATTTTTTTCTTTTTTTGTCAAAAATATGTTCGTACTTGTTTAAATACCATATAGTGTTCAATTATGTTTACATATGTCAACCAGCAGCCGAATTAAAGCATTTTGTATTTTTAGGTTATGTTGAATGTACTAAAATTTTTGAGGTCTTCTTACATTTTGTTCATATCTTTTGAACCGCTGAACCGATAGCGCTCAAATGCAATACCAAACTTCTCGGGAGAACTTTCAATAATTATGTTAAGTTTCAGTCATCTCCGTGTAATATTTTGGCCGTGATCACCATTTTCATAGACAGACAGACGGACATGGCTAAAATGTCTTCAAATCCATCGGGGACTATGAATATATAGACTTTATGGTGTCTAAGACCGATATTTCGATGAGTTACAAACGGAATGACAAACTTATATATACCCTCTATCACTAGAGTGGAGGGTTTAAAAATACCTACGAAAACATTAAGAATTGATGATTTAGTATGTTATTTTTACAATTTTTTTATTGAATTTTATTATTAAAAATTTTTTATAAAATTTTTGGGGAATCGATCCACAATCAACTACATTCTGGCCAAACACTCTACCCATCGTGCCAAAGTCACTTGATACAAACATGTTTTTATATTTCTATAAATAGTTTTTTGAATTTTTTGTCCACATAAAATAACGTACACAAATCATTAAAAACTAAAGAAGAATCACTTATTTTTACTTACAGAACAAAAATAAAGGACTTAAAAAATTTAATGCTAATAAAAGTCTTTATTTTTTCTGTTGTTATTTTTGAAACAAAGAACAGAAATAGTCATATGAAAAAACTGAACATTAAACAAATGGCTTTTCTTTTAAAAACGACAAAACGTAAAACTTTTTAAATAAACTACAAACAGTTAATGACATAATAAACCTCATATAATAATCCCATAAGAACCTCCCGCGGAAATAAAATCAAACAAAATGTATTTGGAAAATTCGTGTCTATGGGGGAAGGAGGAAAATTGGGCAAATTTGTACATTTTGTATTTTCAGAAATGATCCCAAAAATATGAAATTTAGAAAAAAGTACTTTTAAGAAAAGCAGAAATATCATCCTGAAAAAGTATTTTTTGGAAAATCCGATGCTGAGGGGGTAAAAAGAGTACTTTGGTACTTTTTATTTCTACTGGTACTTTTTATAGAAACTTCAAATTTAAAATGATTAGGAAAAAAAACGTGTAAAAACACAGTTTTTGGTATGTATCTCCTCAAATATCTCCAAGTAACTTGAAATGTAGGATATTCCAGCAAAAAAAAAGTTTTGGAAAAAGTAATTTGGTACTTTTTCCATCTCCTAATTACAATTATCTTACAAACTTAAAATATGGAACGAGGAAACCTCTAGAGGAAATATCATCCTAAGTACTTTTTGAAAAATGTAATTATGAGAAACTAAAATGGGGTCAAAAAAGTGTACTTTGGTACTTTTTCTAGCATCTGGTACTTTTTATTGCTCTTGAAATAATGCTCCTAGAAACTTTAAATTTAAAATTTTAAGGCGGAAAGTAGGGAAATTTTTTATTTGCTTAAGTAATGGTCCTATGTACTTGAAATTTGGTACATCCTCTCGCGGAAATAGCATTCAGAACAATTTTTTTTTTTTTTTTGTAATTCCACTTCTTAAGCATAGTACTCTGTTTGATTTCACGGGAAAAAATCTGTAAAACTCCATATAAAAAAAAAATAATTTTGGCAACGCGAGGAATTATAGGGAAATTGTTAAAAAAAATGTTCACTCATTATTATTATACAAGACAATTTAAATTGCCGTGAAAAAGTGACATTTCAGTTTTGCTATGATCGTTTCTTTTTTATAATTGTCAAAAGTTGTTGATTTTTAAATGTTTTATTGCGATTTGAGGCGTTTTAAGTGAAATTTTCACCGTAAAAAAACAGAGTACTAGGCTTAAGGGGGGAAAAAAGGAATATTCATCATAGAAATTTGAAATTTAGAAAACAGAAAGAATCCTCTCGCGGAAATATCATTCTAAAAAAAGTTAGGTGGGAGGGGGGTGTTGGAAATGCGGAAAGTAAACAATTTTTTATTTGCCGAACTAATGGTCCTAGAAACTTGAAATTTGGACTGTACATCATTTCGCGAATATAACATTTCTCTAATGTTTGTCATAAAAATTTTATGACTTTTAATAATTCTCATTTAGTTTGTTTTTCTCTCATTTGTTTTAAAACTTTACGTTTTATACAATTTTTTTATAGTTTTGTTGAGTTTTTTAAGATTTTTCCTTCAGATTTTTTTCTTCTGATTTCGTTTTGCCTGCTTATCTTCCATCAAAGTTTAGTTGACTGTTTAAGATTTCTGTCTTATTTCTTTTATATTTGTTTTTATCATTTTTATTTTTTAAGATTCCTAGGCGACACGTTTTGAAACAGCTACATAGATTTTATATATTTTTTTTCTCTCGTTGACTCTGGCATTTCTAGCAAACGAACTTTGTTTTTTTTTTGTATTTTTGTGTCTTGAAACGTGACAAAAATTTTTTCAGTTAAGAATTTGTTGAAGTTATTTTTTTTTAAGTTTTTAGTTTTTTTTATTATTTTTGGTTGATAACTATACACTGGCTATACGCATAGTTTATAGTTTGTCATCAGCAGAGAGTGTACATTTTTTTTTTGTATGACAAATTGTTGGAGGAACATTCTTAAAATAATAATTTAAACAAAAAAAATTTGAAATAATAATAACAATGAAGATAAGTAAAGTTTTTTTTTTTTTGGTGGAAGTACACAGAAAGAAATTTTTTGAAAAGTTTTAATTCTTCCGATTCCAAAGCTGTCATTCAAATTTATGAATTTTCTAGCGCGAATATCGCAAGATCGGATAAATTTGGACGACAAATTTAGAATCAGGAGGTCAAATTCTATTTAGTGTTAAAATAGTAATTTCAGGAAATTTTCTAAATTCGAAGACCAGTACAAGAAATATAGAAATTAGCATTTCTGCATATTTTTAGGCAGTGATAAAAAATCATATATTTTACATTGAAAAGATTACATTTTTTTAAAGGTTTTTGTCAGTCAAAAGAAAATTGTTTTCTTATACCTCCGAGTCAGATGATTTTTGACATTTCTAAAAAAGTGTCGAAAATCATACGTAATATCATTTTATCCTAAAAGTATGCACTTCTTTTTTACACAAACATCAAAAGCCATTTGATTCAGTCTTATCGTGACAAATAGTCGACTAATAATTACGATAAGAATTTTTATATAAATTTTGATATTACTTTTAAAAAACTAAAATTATTTTTTACTGTATATATTTAGGTAGAGATAAAAATTATACATTTTACTTAAAAATCTTTAAACTTTTTATATTTTTTTTGTGATCAACAGAAAATTGTTTTCTTAATCCCCTCAGTCAAATGATTTACGACGTTTTTAGAAATATTTCTAATATTATCAAAAATCATACGCAACATAAAATTTTCCTTTACTCCTAAAAGTATGCACTCCTTTTTTACACAAAATATCAAAAATCGTTTTACAATTGGCTTTAAGATGAAATTTTGAAAATTATAATGTTTTGCCAGTATTGAAGTTTTTAAATGGTTATGCTTACCCTGATTAGTAACATTTTCTTAAAAATTAGTAGTATTAAAATATTTTTAACATACCTGCAAAGAAAATAAATAAATTAAATGATTAGAATTTTGATACAAAAACAAGTTAAAATTTTATATAAGGCTAGGGCGAATCTTTTAGATCCTAAAAAATATTTATTTTTCATTCAAAGTAAAATTAAAAATTTTGGGAAGGTGGCCCCGTCTGTATGATCTCGAGTGACTGAAGGACTTATTCAAGTGATTGACTTATAAAAATTGCAATTAATACCCGGAAAAATATCCACTAATGCTGGGATTTTTAGAAAACTCTGTTCTAATGGGATAAAAAGGGTAAAAAAAAGTGTACTTTTGTTGGTAATTTTTATATTTTCTAAAAAAGTCTTCATAGAAACTTAAAATTTGAAATGACGTGGATAAAACATCCTTAGAAAAGTACTTTTTGTAAAAACTAGTGCCCCCCATTTCCCGGTTCTCGGTATTCCCGGGAATACCGGTATTCCCGGTTCTGGTACCGGTTTCCCGGTTCTAGATATATTCCCGGGAATACCGGTATTCTCGATTCTGATTCTATACCATAAAATATTTAAATTACACTATTTAATCAGTATTTCAAAAGTATTAGGTTGTGTTTGTAAAATTATTTTAAAATAATGGAACTATTTTTTCTTAAATTCAAAAAATAAAATGGAAATGGTTTTTTCACATTTTTTGTATTTTTTTTGTAAACCCGAGTAAAAAAGTTTATTTATAATTATATATAATTTGATAAAATTATATATGTATATATTTGATAAAATTATTTAAAATTATATATAATTATATCCGAATCTTTTTTATATAAAATTTTATAAAATTATATCTAATTTTATCAAATTATATATAATTTTATATAATTTTATCAAATTTTATATCTATATAAACAGGCGCGGATCCAGGGGGGGGGGGGAGAATGGGATTTCTCCCCCCCCAAAATGATTTCAAAAAAAAAAGGAAAAAAGGAAAGGAAAGGAAAAAAATAAAAGGAAAAAAGAAAGGAGAAGGGAAAGGAAAGGAAAAAGGAAGGGAAAGGAACAAACAAAGAAAGAAAATGGCCAGGATGTAAAAAATCCTTAGGAGAGGTATGTATATGTGTGCTGATGATTTACAGCTCACATAGCCTCTTTAAAATGTTTCAGAATTAAAGAAATTGCGTATGAGAAACTTAAATGACAATCGAGTCGTGGGAATTTTCTAACCGAATAACTATCCTTATCATGTAAGGGTAAAGTCTCAGAATTCCTGACTTTATCTTTAGAAAAAAGTTTTGATACTTTTTTGCCTCTAAATGTAAGAATTTTTTTATTTAAAAAGTATATCAAATTTTAAGACAAATCTCCTTTCTATAGAAAAAATCCCTCAGAAACTGGAAATTTTTCCTTAGAAAAAACGTTTCAGAATCTCACAAGAATCTACAGGACAAATGTTTCAGAATCTGAGTTTTTCTATGGGGAAATATGTTTTTTAATGGAAAATTGTGTACGAATATGAGAATTTCTCTTTTTGAAAAATCTTTTAGAATTTACGAATTTTCTATAGGAAAAGTTTATGAAAATCTTTGATTTTTTGTTATCGGGAAAATGTTTAGAGCTTTTTTATAGAAAAATACATCAGAACCTGAGATTTTTTTAGTACTAAATATCTCTAAGAATATGTTTTTATATGAAAAATATTTTAGAATCTAAGAGTCTTTCCTAAGTAAAAATGTCTTAACATCTGAGAAATTTTTTAAAGGAAACATTTTTAAGTGTAATACTTCATTAAATTTTTTTTCGGAATATTGGACTTTTAGTATAATTTTTTATATTTTAAATAATAATTTTTATGACTGTAAAGTCATAATATTAATATTTTCCCATACAAACATACAACAAAGTTCAACAATTTCCAATTCTCGAGAGCATTTCTAAAAATTTGGAAATACAGTCTAATATTTTTTAATTTTTTTGTTTGTATAAAAAATATTAATGTTATGACTGTCACAGTCAGTCGTAATTGTGAAAAGGTCCATTTACTTGACTAAAAACGTCTTATTTATGAAGTAAATCGGTCAGTTAGGGTTCTCCTGAGAAAAAAAAAATGAGTAAAAAAAGTTCACCCAAATTCAAAAGCTGGATCCTTTATTATTAAGTTTTTAGGTATTTTTCTGCTTTCATTCAAAAAAAAAATATTTTTTAAAAGATAACCTTGGGTATTAACACATGTACAAGTTTAACTTACCATACAAATTTTTACACCCACTTTTGTCTAAATAGGTCGACTAATGGACCGGACCGATTTTTTTATGTTAATTATAGTTCTTATTAAGTTTTTAAGGAATTATAAATGAGAAAAGTGTCCCTAAAAAATGGAAATTCGGGAAAACTATAAAGGTTTGTTTGAACTCAAGACAATTGCTCACGATAAGAACGAAGGATTTGCTTAATTTATTTTTCTGTTGTTCGTAATGACACTAAGAAGTTTTAAATTTGTACAGTTCGCAAAGTCGAAGACATGATAATTTTTTTTAGTTCCTAAAATATAATTTGCAAAATGATTATCTGCCTAATCGGGTCTTTAAAACCACGCCCACAAATTTTTCTGCGTCAAGAAATTCCTTACATTTTTGCAGACCTGTGTATTTGAAGCGAGTAAAAATATAACACTGATCTTACATTTGGGCCAGCAACGCGGACCGGGCCAGCTAGTAATTATATAAAATTATATAAAAAAACTTTTTTACTCGGGAAGGCAAAGAAAAAATTTTAATTGTACAAAATTTTACAAAATATGCATACAGGTAGTCCCGGGAATACCGTCAGAACCGGAACCGGGAATATCGGTATTCCCGGGAATACCGGGAATGATTCAAGAACCGGGAAACCGGTACCATTTCCCGGTAATACCGAGAACTGGGAATACCGGTATTCCCGGTACTACGGTACTGAACGTAGGCACTAGTAAAAACCAATCCGAATGAGCTAAAAAAAAGGGTAAATAAAAATGGTCCTAGAAACTTGAAATATAGGATCCTCCAGCGAAATAAAATTTTTAAAAACAGTGCTATACATTTTCCATTTTCTAAAAAAATTATTCTACAAACTTAAAATACGCAAAGGAGAAACCTATAGCATGCTATAGCAGAAATATCATCCTGAATAAGTACTTTTTGAAAAATCTGATGCTGAGGTATAAAATTGGGGTAAAAGGTGAACTTTGGTACTTTTTATAACTTCTGGTACTATTCAAAATTTCTTATAATAATGTCCCAGAAACTGATATACTACTGATATACTTGCTGAAATAAATCCACTAACATGGTAAGTCTCCCTGGTGTCACCCTCCGATCTTCATGAAATTTGGATATGAGGTTAAGAATGAAAAAAAAAAATTGACACGTATTTTTTTTAGCGGCTCAAACTCATTTTTAGGGGGGGTCGATTTGTACGGGGGGAAATTGACATTTTTCAAATTTTTACGGTTTACGTCTATTTAAACAAAATAAATATAGGCATATGTGGTATCAGATTAAAGGTATTAAAAATACCTATTTAATGGTGCTATCAACGGGCCAAAGATATTAACATTTTTCGACTTATTAACAAAAATGTCCTAAAATTTTGTTGAAGTTTTTCCAAAGACCTTTCAAATGGTATGTAACATGACTAGGTTTCTTTGCATATTAAAGGAGATAAACGAAAAAAACTGAAAAAGGCCTTTTCTTCCCACCTCTTTTTCACCCCCTAAATATGAATTTGGGCAGCTAAAAAAAAATACGTGTCGCTTTATTTGATCTGCTCTACAAAAAAAACTAATTCCATAAAGATCCGCGTGTGACACTAGGGAGACTTCCCTTGTAAGGCTGGGACTTTTAAAAATACCTATTCTAATGGGGTAAAAACAAAACAAAAACGAAAAAACAAATTTGAAAGAAAGTATATTTGGTACTTTTTTCATCTTCTAAAAAAAATGAAATGAAGGAACTTCTAGCGGAAGTATCGCCCTTAAAAAGTGCTTTTTGGAAAATCTGATTGTAAGGAACTAAAATGGTATCAAAAAAGTGTACTTTGGTACTTTTTATAGCTTCTGGTACTTTTAATAGCTTCTGGTACTTTTTAAAGCTCTCGAAATAATGCTCCTAGAAGCTTCAAATTTAAAATGTTTGATCATCTAGCGAAAAAAGACAGTTAAAAAAAAACTGTTTGCTATATATCTCCTCAAAAAATGGCCCAAGAAATTAAAAAACGTAGAATACATTTGGTGCTTTTTCCTTCTCCAAAAAAAATTATCTTCTTAAATTTAAAATATGGAACGAATTAACCTCTAGTGCAAATACCATCATGAAAAATAAATTTTTTGGAAATTCGATTTTGAGGGGGTAAAAAGTGTAATTGGTACTTTTTATACATTCTGGTACTTTTTAAATCTCCTGAAATAATGCTCCTCGAAACTTCCATCATGAAAAATAACTTTTTTTGGAAATTTGATTGTGAGGGGGTAAAAAAGTGTAATTGGTACTTTTTTTTCCTTCTGGTACTTTTTTAAGCTCCTAAAATAATGCACCTAGAAACTTCAAATTTGAGATGTTGGATCCTCTAGCGGAAAAAGACCGAAAAATTTCTTAAAAATAATGGTTCAAAAAACTTTGAATTGGCGGTGTGAAGGTATACCATGCAGGGTTTGTAAAGTACTTTTTATATAGTTTCGATTTTATTTGGAATATAGGATCCTCTAGCGGAAAAAACTACAAAAAAAATTACATCTGAAATTCCGAATCTAAGGCTTCAAAAAGCGTGACAAGTGTTTTTGGCACTTTTTATATTTTCCGATTTAATAGTCCTTGGAACTTGAAATTTAAAATATCTAAGCCAAAAAAATATTATAAAAAGAGTACATTTTTGAAATTACAATTTTAATTTTAGCTAAAATGGACCAAATAATAAAGAGAAATTACCTTGGTACTTTTTTATCTTCAGAAATAATGGTTCGAAAAATTTTAAATGTAGTGTCAGAAAGCGGAAAAAACATTCTGACAAAAGTACTTTTTAAAACGTTTCGATTCTAAGAAGGCAAAAAAGTGCTAAAAAGAGTACATTTTGGAAATTACAATTTTAATATTACAAATAACAAAAAAATGTACTTTGGTACTTTTTCAATCTTCAGAAATAATGGTTCGAGAAATTTTTTTTTTTTTGGAATGTATTTTGAAATGTAGAGATCATACAGCGGAAAAAACATTCAGACAAAAGTACTTTTTATAACGTTTCGATTCTAAGAAGGCAAAAAAGTGTAATATGGTACTTTTTTGATCTCTTGAAATAATGGTCATAAAAACTTGATATTTGGAATGTAGAATTCTCCAGTAGGATAAAACTTTTAGAAAGTTCTGATCCTAAGAAAGCCAAAAAGAGTATGCTTTGGAAATTACAATTTTAATATGGCTAACATGACACAAATAATAAAAAATTGTACTTTGGTACTTTTTCCATCTTCAGAAATAATAATGCGGTACTTTTTTGATCTCCTGAAATAATGACCACAAAAAGTTCTAAGGGAGCTAAAAAGAGTACATTTTGAAAATTACAATTTTAATATGACACAAATAATAAAAAAATGTACTTTGGTACTTTTTCTATCTTCAGAAATAATGGTTTGAGAAATTTGGCATGTAGAGGTCATACAGCGGAAAAATCATTCAGACAAAAGTACTTTTTATAACGTTTCGATTCAAAGAAGACAAAAAAGTGTAATATGGTACTTTTTTGATGTCCTGAAATAATGGTCATAAAAACTTGTTATTTGGAATGTAGAATTCTCTAGTAGGATAAAACTTTTAGAAAGTTCTGATCCTAAGAAAGCCAAAAAAAGTATGCTTTGGAAATTACAATTTTAATATGGCTAACATGACACAAATAATAAAAAATTGTACTTTGGTACTTTTTCTATCTTCAGAAATTATAATGCGGTACTTTTTTGATCTCCTGAAATAATGACCACAAAAACTTTATATTTGGATTGTAGGATCCTGCAGTAGGATTGCTAAAAAATCTTTTAGAAAGTTCTGATACCAAGAGAGTAAAAAGGGGCAAACAAATGTATTTTGGTACTTTTTTGTCGTAATGAAAAAATGGCTCTATAAACTTGAAATTTTAAATTTAGGATAAAATAAGAAATTTTAGAAATTCAAATCGAAGAGAGGGATAAAACGGGAAAATTTATACTTTTTTTATAACTATTTTAGTAGTGACCTCCGAAAGTTAAATATATTTTTCGAAAAAAATTACAACCCCAATTTCAAACATTTAAAAAAAACTTCATATATATTAGAAGATAAAAGAGAAAAATATTTTACAAAAAATCGAATAAATTTTAATGCTTTTATTTTTTCCATTTTCAAAAAAAAAAAAACTATTACATTTAATGTTATTTTCAGAAAATACAATAATAAAAACCATGTCGCCTTTAAAACTCAATTTGTTTTATCAGTACAGGAAATGCGCTGTGTATGTGAATGAACAATTTGTTTTAAAATTAAAAATTAAATTCTAAATGATATGGAAAAAAAAGAAAAACTTAACTGAAATACGTATGAACATTGTATGCACATAGTTGTTTCAAATACAAAAAAAAATTGCCCCAAAAATTCTAACAAAGTTTTTTTTATATATAGTTTTTATTATTTTTTAAAATTTATAGATTTTATTTCTGTTGGTAAAACTTTTTAATATGTTTTTTTTTATTTTCCACTAAAATTTAGAAAACCTCAAATACAATTTTTTGTAAATAAATATTTTTATGATTTTTTTTGCGAGTAATGGTAGTAATGGCTTATTTTTAAGGGTCGATTTTAACAATTTGGGTTAAGTTAGCATATTTTTAGAACTTTATCTATAACACAGCAATTTCATAATACGGTTGTCATTTTCAATAGATTTTTTCTGCGTAGTTTTTTGAACCCTGAAATTAAAGTTATTTTCCAAAATTCAACTTAGATTTTTAAGACCGTTTCTTTTAAAATTTCTAAACAGACACAAGGACAATGCTTAAGCTAAAACAACTGCATTTCACTGATCTTAGCACTTTCGTGTTAAGTACGAAATCACTTACTGTTAAACTGCTTTAACAAAATTCTTGTTGAAAGCTCATTTCTGTTACTATTTCTGGTGTAGTTTTTTAAACCCTGATAGTTAAGTTTTCAACCAAGTTAAACTAAACTTTTAAAAACCATTACTTTTGGTTTTCCTAAACGGATATAAGGATTTTGCTTTAGTTTGATATACAATTTCATTTATATTTTGTTTTTTTTTTCTGCCAAAAATACTAAAATAAAAATGTTAAAAATTTTTATGGTTTTCTATCAAAAAAAAAAAAAAAATAATGCTACAAAAAAAATCTTAAAAAAAGAGCTGCAAAAAAAAGTACTTCAAATCATAAATGTAGGTCACTAAGTCTATAAGCGTAAAAAAGGGACAAAATATTACAAACAAAAAATTGAAATAAAAATTGAAATCTATGTTAAATTGCAGTCAAAAAGAGGGTGGTTAAAGAGTAAAAGCATGATTTAACGCCTACATTAGAATACAAAATGACTGCAGTAAAATTGAGCCATAAATCATTAATGTACTGCCAATACTCACTCAAACAAAAAGGGTTTTTTTTTCAGAAAAAAATAAAGCAATATAAAAATGATGGATTTTACAAAAAAACCAAAATAGAGATAAAAAGAATAAAAATAAAAAAATATTTAAAAAAAAATGTTTAAATCTAGAAAAATTGGCAAAATATTATTGCAATTTATTGGAGTATACACAAAAAATTACATTGTTAAATTAACCAAATTAAGAGTAAAATTTAACAAAGTTTTTTATAATAAACACATTTTTTGTTCAAAAGTAGCGACTCTCACAATTAGTAAAAACTTTATAATAACCACAAACTTCAATGTTTAAATTTAAAAAAAAACACTTTGTTATCAACATAGGAAAATTTGAAACGAATTTCAATCAACAAAAACGCGGATTCAATCAATTTTTTGATTAAAATTCTTCTAATTAAAAAATTTGTTATACCAATCATCAAATTGTAGGTGATTGATTGAATTTTTTTTTTCAAACAAACATTTTTTCGATTTTGATCAAAGGATTGATTAATTTTTTATTTATAGTCAATCAATATAATGATTGATTTAACAAATAAATTGTAAGCTTATGACAAAGTTATCCAGAAATGCATATTTTTTGCTTTCCAATATGTTGCCAATAATAAAAAAAAAAGTAAAAACCGATTATTTTGGATATTTTTGAATTAATCTATTCAAATAAAATAAAGAGAAAAAAAAATCTGGTATGTTGAAAATTTGTAATTCGACCGTTCACACAAAAAATTATTGGCTAAAAAAATTCAATTAAATCTATTGATCAACAAAATTGAAATGAGTCAAATATTGTTTTGATCAACATTTTTGTTATTTTCTTTAACTATCAAATTTTCAACATACCAGATTTTTTTTTTTTTCGCTTCAATGTATTTGAATACATTAATTCAAAAATATACTTTATACTACGGTTTTACTTTTTTTATTATCGGCAACTATTGGAAAGCAAAAAATATGAATTTCGCCATAATTTTTCCATAATCTCGAAATTCATTTGTTAAATCAATCATTATTTTAATTGACTTTATAAAAAAAATTGATAAAATTTTTAATCAAAATCAAAAGAATGATTAATTGAAATAAAAATCAATTAATCACCTACAATTTGATGATTGATATAACAATTTTCTTTATCGGAGGAGTTTCAATTAAAAAAATAATTGTATCCGCGTTTTTGTTGATTGACTTTCGTTTTCAATTATTTCTGTGTTAAAGAAAATAACAAACATTTTAATCAAAACATTGATTGACTCATTTAAATTTTGTTGATCAATAGATTTAATTGAAAATTGTTAGCCAATAATTTTTTGTGTGAAGTTAGACTATCAGTATAATATTATTTAAAACTTAACAGAAATTATAAATTTTAAAGCGCGAGTAAAAGACATTTTATATTAATTATACATTGTTTCATATATCAAGTGTTTTTAATACTATTGAGTAAAAAATTACTCAATTTTGCACCAGTAAACGATTTAATAGTATTGAGTAAATTTTTAATAACAATTTATTAAATGTTTGAAACAAAATTAAAAATTTACTTAAAGTTTATCTATTTATTTTTTTTAAAAATTTTACATTTTTATACAACAAAAAATACAAAAAAACTTGTTTTTTCAAACTTTACCAAACATATTTAGTATGTCTCAAAAACATAAGAAAATTTTATAAAGACGATTACAAACTTTCATATACATATACAAAAAAATATAAACTAAACGAGAATTCAAAAAACTATCAGAGTTGAAAAAAAAATTTAAAAAAACTATTAAAGTTTTATTAAATTATTGGCTGAATTGCAGTTTATGGGGCACACGGAAATTAAAAAAACTAAAAACGCCACCCGATCAAGAATTAAAAAAGAAAAAAACCGACATTAATGATTAGTGGCGCCGGACTCAGGAAGCACCTCTAAGCCCCCCACAAAGTAGCGAATTTAGCCCTGATTTTAACCGGCCAAAAGGCTTGATACACAAAAAAAACTTTATTTAGCGAAGCCGCTAAACTAATTTATGGAGTTTGTAATCCCTAAGCCCGGCCGAAGGCCGTCTACGCAGAAAAAAATTTTAAAACAAAAAAAAAAAAAATTTAAGATGTCCCTTCCCTGGATGTCCCTATTAAAGAGGACCCCAAAAAAAGTTCCCGGCGCCACTAATCAATAATTTGGTTTTTTTCTTTTTTAATTCTAAAGCAAATGGCGTTTTTAGTTTTTTCGATTTCAGTGTGCCCCATAAACTGCAATTTTGCCAAATTATTTACTTAAATTGTTTTTAAGATTTTCAAGTAAACTTTAAATTGCGTAAATTAAAAAATTACTCAATTTTTGTTTTTAAATTTAAACAAGTGATTACTCAAATTTGTTTCCTCCATATTTTTTTCTGTGTGCATTTGAACGATATCAGTTCAGCGGTTCAATAGTTATGAAAGAAAATTTAAGAACACCTCAAAAATTTTGGTATATTCTACATAACCTAAAATTACAAAATGCTTTAATTCCCAGGAGCCGACATATGTGAACAGAATTAGATACCGAAAGATATTTAAACAATAACAGAGAATGTTTTATACCCCAAAAATTTGTTCCTAACATTTTTTTTTCGCCAAAATTTTTTTTCCAAATTATTTTTTTTTACTAATTTTTTTACCTCAACATAAGTATTTTCCCGTATTTTTTTTTTTTTTAAAAAATTTTTTTCGCGGAAATTTTTTACAAAAATTTTTTTCGACAATTTTTTTTTAAATAAAATTTTTTGCAAGAATCTTTTGTACATTGTGGAGTGTATCCATACCTTCGGCAAGGTGAATTAAATTTTTTTACTTGTTTTTAAGTGATTTTTTAACACTTTACCGCCAACTTTGCTATGATGAGAAGCCATTTGCCCGACAATTGCCACGAATTCGTTCCCAGAGGGGTGCGGTGTAAGCCCGACCCTCATTAATTTTTACACCCAAACATTTCTTCTAAACAAAACTACTTCTTATCGCCACTCTCTAAGGAGACTCTCATATAATATACCATTTTTATAAAATTTGCTGCCACCGCTTTTTTATACCCTCCAACTACAGAATAGGGGTATACTCACTTTGTCATTCCGTGTGTAGCGCATCAAAATATCGGTGTAGGACCCCATAAAGCATATATATTTATGATCAGTGATCGATTCTAAGAAATTCTAGCGATGTCCGTCCGTCTGTCCGTCTCTAGTTAACACGATGCAGTCCAAAATAAAAGAGCTAGACTCTCGACATTTGGCACGAATATGTCTTATGTTCCTAGGCAGGTTAAGTTCGTGAACGAACAAACTCGGACCAGGGGGAAAAAAGTTCCCCCTTGAAGAACTAAACCAACCTCTGAAAAATACGATATTTTTACATGATTTTTTTCTGTTTTTGTTTAACAAATGCAACATTTTTATGCCACAAGAAGTTCAAAGTCCTGCATTTGGACCCAGAGAATTAGAAAATGTCGTTTTTTCGGTCCGCCCCCTTTTATGGGCGTGGAATAAAACAATTTTTTTAAATAATAATAATCTTGTATTTCTTTATTGCAAAAAGCATAAGAATGAATTTTTAAACACATATTCGAGGGAAAATTTGCCCCCCCCCCCAATTACCACTACCGACCCCCCAAAAAAAAATAAAACGTCCCTGTAATTTTCTTTTATTTTTTTGCATGTTAGAGGGTATAAAAGATTCGGCACAGCCGAATTTAACACTCTTACTTGTTTTTTTTTTAAATTAATTCCTTTTACTATTTTTATACCATCCACTTAGTGATAGAGGGTATATATAAGTTTGTCATTCCGTTTGTAACTCATCGAAATATCGATCTGCGACCCCATAAAGTATATATATTCATGATGCCCGATCGATTTTAAGACATTCTAGCGATGTCCGTCTGTCTGTGGAAAATGCTGTCGCATATTCATATTGGAAGTTCTCCCGAGAAGTTTGGTATTGCATTTGAGCGATATCGGTTTAGCGGTTCAAAAGTTATGAACGAAAATGTAAGCACACCTCAAAAATTTCAGTACATTCAACATAACCTAAAAATACAAACTGCTTTAATTCGGCTTCTGGTTGACATATATTGACATAATTGAGCACCAAATGGTATTTTAACAGGTACGAACATATTTTTTGACAAAAAAAAATAACAAAATCGCGGATTTTTTTTACCAAATTTTTTTTTCGCGGAAATTTTTTTTTCAAAAAAATTTTTTTTTTCAAAAGTAATTTCCTTTTAAATAAAGTTTTTTGCAATAATCTTTTTGAAATTGTGGAGGGTATCACTACATTCGGCAAGGCCGAATTTAACTTTTTTACTTGTTTTCACTTCAAAAGGCTTTTCGCTAAGTTTTTTACCAAAATTTTTTTTCGCGAAGTGTTTTTTTTTTACAAAATTTTTTTTTACAATTTTTTTCAAATACAATTTTTGGAATAAATTTTTTTTTTTTTCAATTTTTGCATTGTGAAGTGTATCCATACACAAAAAAAAACTTGTCAAACTGCTAAGAAAAGTCTCGTAATCAAATTTTACCAAATTTTACAGTTTTCCTTGTTTTTTAACAACCAAATTTGGATCGAAATTTACATTTTTTGTAATTTTACAATTTTTTTTTTTAATTTTACATTATTTTTTATAATTTTACAAATTTCCAAGATAATTGTACAAAAAAAGTCTAGTAAATTCACGAGAATTGCTTGTAATTTTTATTGCGCCAAAAAAAATGTAAATTTACAATTTTATTGGCAAAAAGCGTGTAAAATGACAAAATTATTGGTAAAAAGCTTGTAAAATTACTAAGAATTCTCGTAAAATAGGAGGTAGCAAAAATTCAGATAAAGTTACGAAACCTCCTTGTAAATTTTATCGTGTCAAAAAATTTGTAAATTTACAATTTTATTTGTAAAAACCTTCAAAATTAACAAAATTATTGGTAAAAAGCTTGTAAAATTACTAGGAATTATTGTCAAATAGGAGGTAGCAAACAAAAAAAGTTACAAGTTTTTCTTGTAATTTTACAAGTTTTTTTATGAGTGTAATAACGCAATCAAATCCGATTGTAATCGGTCCATTATTGGGCTTAGTTCCCATATGCAAATTTCAACCGATATTCTACTGAAAAGGGGTTTATTGGCTACAAAAAGAAGCTCAAATTTGGTTGTGATGAGATTTAATCATAATCCGGGAAACACTGTTGTAGGGTATTATATGGTTGGTCTTGACCAACAATAATTTTCTTACTTGTTTTTTTTTTCAAAAAATAAAGCAAAATTTTAAATTGAAAATTTGCAATTTGCAATAAATTTTTTTTTTAGCATTTTATAATGAACTCTTAAATTTTTGAAATTTTCAATTTTTTCAAAAGATGTGCAAAATAATTTTTGGCATGTGAAATACTTTTTTTAAGGCAATGAAAACTATTTAATGAATTTCATTCATTCGTACTACGAAGCATTTTTCTATCAGTTTAAGAGGCGTCAAGATTTCATGTTTGCTACTAACGATTGTCATTTGCTAAAGAGTTTGGACAATGATCTACTAACACAGATTGAAACACGTGTAAAGTAAGTTTGAGAACAATCGGTGGGTGCCCATTAAGGACTTCTTAGGTAAATAAATTTGGAGTATACATTTTCTGACGGGAATATCTCGAAAACGTAACGTGATAGAAAATTTTAAATTTCAGATTAGAAGTTAAAAGTCTTATAGTCATTCAACTTAAACCTTTATAATAAATATACTTAGGGGGCCCCTGTAGGTTAGTTGGTAGCGTGCTAGCATAAGAAACAGGGGGTCGTGGGTTCGATTCCCACAAAAACCCTTGATCGATTTCGCTACAACGAGACCACGGTCATTGTTACCAGTTCTCGTTTAGGTTTACATTTATTAAAAATGATTTGTAATTAATTAAAAAAAAAAATAAATAGATTAACTGAGAAGGACAAAAGCTTTTATTTTATATTTGATTTTTAATAAATATACTTGGAACCCGAGCTCGATCTGTACTTACAGAAAACAACAATAAATAAAATTACTGACAAAATATGAATGTCGCCATTCAGAAAATATGTCTCCGAAACAGAAAACGCAAATTCCTTCAGTGGTGTCTGCAATTCCAGATCATGTTGGTAACCCTTGCAAAATTATGTAAAAGACAAAAAAGTTTAAAGAAAGTATGAAGTGAGGTTAAGATTGCTAGAAATAAAATTGCAGTGTTGGAAACTGTCAAAGTTTATTCTGTAAAAACTATAAATATTCGCATTATAAAAAACAATTTCCATTAATGAGACAAATCGACATTTAAAATCCTGCTGATGATAACACTAACTGGAGTATTTGAAAACGGTATGAGAATACCCGAAATGTATAATTTTTAGAAATTCAATTTTTCTTTTGCATTTGTTCAACTTAAACCCTTAACATAAGGGTTTGTTAGCGGTTTAACGTGATGATTTGCTGTTAAATTGTGTAATTTAACCATTTTAATTGTTAAACTTAACAAAAACTTGTCTAACTTAACAAAAACAAAGTTCATCACAAGTTTTTAAAATTTTTTAAACTTTTTACTATAAAACTTTTATAAACTTTACTGAACATTAAACAATTTTCCCAGATGTTTTTTTTTATTATTTAAATGGCGCCATTATTATTTTCATATATAAATTTTTTTTTAAGATTAATTCTAGTTTTAAATAAAAAAACCTTTGTTTCAATTTTCTTATCACAGGAAATTCTTATAAATGTTATTGTATTAAATATGAAAAAAAAAAAAATCTCATTTCATTTGAACCACATTTAGTTCAAATAATATCATTTTTTTTAATACTATAACGACAATAATATACATAATAAGAAAATATATAGTAAAATGTGAACACAACAAAAAAAAATCTAGATAAAAGTGTGAAATATAAGAAAAATAGGAAAATATAAGAAAAAAACATAAAAAGCATAATATTAAGAAAAACAAAATAAGAAAAACCCCACCAAAGGAAAAATATCACAAAATCAACAAATAAAATTACAAAGGAGAAGTAAAAAAAAAAATAATAACAAAAAAATCATCATAAAAATGAAATAAAATAGTAAAAACAAAAAATCCATAAAAACATTTTTTGAGGACCAAAGCAAACATAAAATAAATGACTAGGAAAACATAAAAATATCAAATCTCTGTAAAACGAACAAAAAAAAAAACATGAAAATCTACTCAAGAATATAAGGGAAAACCAATAAAGAGTAAAAATACTGTAAATATTCTATGCCGTCATTAAATAGTAACCAAATTGTAACAGCAATTTAGGAAGAAAAATATACAAAAAAAAACTAAAAACTCATAAAGAAATTAAAAGGAAAAATCAAAAAAAAATATGTTAAAATCTAAATTTATGGAGAAAATTGCTTATTAAAAAAAAAACGTAGTCAAGCGTAAGATTCAAAGCTACGTAGTCAAAAGTTAAAAAATCGTAGTCAAAAACCTATTTGACAGTTGCTTTATTAAATAAAAACGTAGTTAAGCAAAATTTTCAAAATTTCTTAAATGCAATTAGTTGAATGTAATAACGTAGTCAGACATATGTAGCAGTTTATTAAATAAAAACGTAGTTAAGCAAAACTTTCAAGAAAACGTAGTAAAAAAAACCAATAAAACGTAATATTTAGTATGTGGCTACGCTATTAACTATGAACTTGTTTAGGAGTAGGATAGAAGGAGTCACAATCGTTTTTTCAAAAAGTTTTCATAAATTTTGTTAAAATTTCATTAAATTATATATTTTTGGTTTGACAACCTTAAAATTTCAAAACTTTTTTATTTGTTTTGTTTTTTGTTAAATTCACATCTCTTTGAAACCACAAAATTTAATTTTCTCAATTGAACTGGAAATGTTCGTAATGATGTCAAAATGTACTATATAAAAAATGGAATGCACGTATTTTTTAAATTAAATAAAACAACAAAAGGTTTTAAACAATGATTTTAGAAAAAAAAAAAATATAGTATATAAAGAAACATTTGAAAAGGCAAACAAAAATAACATCATGATGCTGTAATAGTCGTAGCAAAAAAAACTAGAACGACGACTTTAAGTGGAATCCCAACTAGAACAATGATGTCAATTCAATAAAAAGAACTAAACTTAGCAAACAACACTTTTAGAAAAAATTATACAAATTAAAAAGTTTAAAAGGAAATGTGTACTTCAAAATCACAGTAATGTATGCTTACAAGTTTGGTTTAAAAAAACGCTAGATTGTCATTATGTTTTAAAACACAAAAAGTGAGTTTTAATTTTTTGATATAACCAGTTTTTGAATATTTAATTTCAATTTAATTAAATTTTAATTTAATTTCCTTTTATTTTTTTTACAAACCCCCTTTTAAATTGTTTAAGCCTTAAAATCGCTACATTGTTAACATTGTTGAAAAACAAAACAAAGTACCTGTTTTTTGTTTTATTTGTTTGTTCTAATGTTTAAGCACCCAAAAAATCTATTATTACTTTTGATGAGTTACCGAAATACACATACATAACCTTAAATTTTACTAACACTAATGTACTGCCTTTAAATGAATTTATAACGTTGGTTGAAATGCAAAAGGTGCTAACTACATTTTGAAAATTTTTAAATCCCAAAAATCTAAATTAATATTTTATATTTACGCCCACAAAAAGGGGGCGGACCAAAAAAATGCTTATTCCTCTGGCAAAGACCATGCCTTCGAATTTTTTATGACATAAAAAAAACTATAACAAAACTTTAAAAAAAATGGAGTTTTTTCCCCGGGTCCGAATTTGCCCGTTTACTTACTAAACCTGCCAGTTTAGCAGTCTTGCTCTTTTGACTTAAACTGCTTTGTGTTTCCCACAGACGGAGGGGCTGACATCGCAAGACTTTCTTAGAATCGATCGATCAAGCATCAATAATGAAGTCCTTTACCGATATTTCGATGAGTTAAACACGGAATGACAAAGTGAATGATTAGAGGCTATAAGAAAAATTTACATCAACATTTCACTTATATTATCTAAATCTGTCACCAACTGCGGGCCACCAAAGAGCGCTGATGATCTCTGTATACGCTCTTTGAATGTGAACAATTTAAATTTAATAAAATAAACATAAAATCCACATTTTTTTAATTCCGGAAAATTAAAAAAAAGAAAATCAGAAAAATCTGGCAAAATTCAGAACACATTAGAAATTGGAAGGTTAAGGAAAAAAATTTCAGAAATATGTACAGACTCTAAATCTGACAAATTATCTGCGCTCTTTGGATGTGGAAAATTGAAATAAAATCAGGAAAAAACTAAAACACTTTATTTTTTTTATAATTTCTAAAAATGATAAAAAAAACTGAAAAATTTTGTAAAATTCAGAACAAATTGGAAAATGCGAGGTTAATTAAAAAAAATCTCAGAAATATTTAGACACAAGTGAGAATGTCAAAGTCTGCTGTGCCGAATCTTTGATAACATATTAAAAAATATAAAAAAATTCCAGGTCGTCTTGGGGGTGGTGGGTGCTTGGTGCCCGATGGTTGGGAATACCTTCCCCTTAACAAAAAATGTTTACTAATTTATTTAACTAGATTTTTGATCTTTTGTAATACCATTCTATCATTATTTTAATGATATTTTTAAATCCACGCCCACAAGAGTGGGCGGGCCAAAAGAACAACATTTTCTACTCCACTGGGTCTAAATGCAGGATTTTAAACTTCTTCTAGCATGAAAATGTTTCATTGGCTTAACAAAAATCCAAACAAAAATTGTAAAAAATTACGTTTTTCAGAAGTTGTTTTTGCTGTTCAATGGGAAACTTTTTTTTACCCCTGGTTTGATTTTTCCCGTTTACGAACTTAACCTGATATATTCGTGCCAAATTTAAGGAGGATAGCTTTTTTACTTTCGACTGCATCTTGTTATCTACAGACTGACGGACATTCATAGAACGTCTTTGAATCGATCATGGATGCGAATGATACGACCGATATTTTGATGAGTTACTGTTGTTGCAGGGTATAAAAATAGAGACATTTGAATTATTTTTTGAAAAAACTTAATTTAAAAAAAAAACTTTAAAAAAATGTTCGGGCAAAAAAATTTTGGGTGAAAAAATTCCGCGAAAAATGGTGTCCAAAACTACGTTTGTAGTCGCTTTTTTCCTTTCGCTATCCACTTCTGTTCACATATGTCAACCAATAGCCGAATTAAACCTATTTGTATTTTTAGGTTATTTCGAAGGTACTTAAATTTTCGAAATGTCCTTAATTTTCGGGTAAAACATTTGAACAACTGAACCGATATTTCTAAATTTTTTAACCGATAACTTATATACCCTCAATCACTAAGGGGAGGGTATATAAACGGGGAAAAATTGTTAAAATTGGTTAAAGAAAAAACATTCAGTGGAAAAAAATTCTTGTTAAAAAAAAAAATTCCGCGAAAAACTAATTTGGTGTACAAAAATATGTTTGTACTTGTCTTAATACCATTTGGTATCCAATTTTGTTCGATATCGCTCAAATGCAATACCGTAATTCTTAGGACAACAACAACTTACTATGCTAAGTCTCAGTCATATCTGTGCAATGATTTGGCCGTGATCAGTATTTCAACAGACGGACATATCGAAAATGTCTTCGAAAATCGATCAATAATAAAAAAACAAGTAAAAAAGTTAAATTCAGCCTTGCCGAATGTAGTGATACCCTCCACAACTTCAAAAAGATTATTGCAAAAAACTTTATTTAAAAGGAAATTACTTTTGAAAAAAAATAAAAAAAATTTCAGCAAAAGAAAAAAATTGAAAAAAAATCCGCGATTTTTTTCTTTCTTTGTCAAAAAATATGTTCGTACTTGTTTAAATACCATTTGGTGTTCAATTATGTTCACATATGTCAACCAGAAGCCGAATTTAAGCATTTTGTGTGCTTACATTTTCGTTCATAACTTTTGAACCGCTAAACCGATATCGCTCAAATGCAAAACCAAACTTCTCGAGAGAACTTCCAATAAATATGTTAAGTTTCAGTCATCTCTGTGCAATATTATGACAGTGATCACCATTTCCACAGACAGACAGACGGACATAGCTAGAATGTCTTAAAATCGATCGGGGATCATGAATATACTTTATGGGGTCCCAGACCGATATTTCGATGAGTTATGAACGGAATGACAAACTTATATATACCCTCTATCACTAGAGTGGAGGGTATAAAAAAATTAAACAAAATCAGAAAAAACCCACAAATCTTCTAAAAAAGTAAGAAAATTTAAGAAAATAAAAACTGAAAAATTCTGTAAAATTAAAAAAAAAAAATCTAAGTTTTAAGAAATACTTAAAAAAAATAATTCCAAATCACGAAATTTTGAAACGTTTCGCTGAAATACGAAAGTGTAAACAGTCGTAGAGCACTGATGATGTATTTTTTTGTTAATTAAGGTCCCTTTTGCATTTCACCTTACCACATTGCCAGTTTTTTGTATGTTTTAATAGAAAAATGTTCAACATATTTTTTTTTTCGTTTTCTATTGTCTTTTTCAAAAAAAAGGATGTTTTGAGTTCTCTTTCATTAAACATCAGGGTGGTATTTATTTCGTTTCTTTTTTTTTTTTTTGCTGTTGATGTATTTACACACACAAAACTATTGTGTCCACATATAAGACATTAAAAGTCATATGATATGTTAACAAAAATGTCTGGTATTTGGATTTTTTTTTAAAACAAAATTTTTCTATACAATACATACTTTTTTTTGGTATTTTTTTTTTTTCTTTTTGTAAAGAAAAGGTATTGTGTCACTCTAGTGTTAGGGTAGTGAGAAGAGTAAGGTGTTAGTAATTTAATGCCTATCAATCAGTGGTAGAGTAGCAGTGGTAGAGAGTTGCAAACAAAGAGTCCTTAAAAAACATACATAGGATGAAATTTAAGGCAAAATATAAAAAAAAGTGCAATTTTTTTTTGTAAATTCCTATTGTCTAGTTTAAACAATATGTTTAATTTAAGATATTATATTACCTTTTATAAACTAAATATGCATGTGCTGCTGTAAGCGCCATATAATAAAATTTTTATATAGTGTGTGGAGGTTTTAGGTGTTATACAGCAAAGTGTTAATAAATTTTTTAAACAAATTAGTTTTTAATTTTTAAAATATAAAAACACAGAAATTTTCTACAGTTTACTAACAATAAAGTTTAAAATTTATTAAAAAAAATATTTTATTGTAGTTAAATTTAATAGCAATTTTATTAATATTATAAGGGAAATATTTAAAAATCGGTTAACTTAAATGTCAATAAAAAGTTGCTATTTATGAAAAATTATGTTTTTCTTATTTTAACACATACTTTAATATGTAATCAATAATATCCAATAGCATTTTTTTTAATTTTTTAAAAATGCTGGCAAAAATAGTTAAAAATTCCAAAAAAAAATTTTGCTAATTTTATAGGAAATTTTTTAAAATATTTCAACTAAAATTTCAATAAAAAGTTCCCAGTTATGAAAAATTATTTTTTTCTAATTTTAACAAATACTTAGATATCTATTCGATAATATCCAATCGCATTTTTTTTAATTTTTTAAAAATGCTGACAAAAATAATTCAAAATTCAAAAAAGAAACTTTGAAATTTTCCACAAGTTTTACCTGAAAATGTAAAACATTTCTTGTGTAGAATACTATGTTGATTGCTATATGAAAACAAATTGTTTCTTGAAAATAAAAAAAATGTAGCCTCGAGCTAGAGTAATCTTTCCCAAAAAAATACTGCTTTACCAAATTTTATTTATATTAAAGATTTCAATCTATTTTTATTCTTTATTTTAAACAACTCAAAAATAATTCCATTTTTTGCTTAAATTTTCCAACAAAAAAGGTTTAAAAAATTAAACTGACATCTAAGTAACAAATGTTACTATTTTTATAATACGTTTTATACCCTCCACTCTAGTGATAGAGGGTATATATAAGTTTGTCATTCCGTTTGTAACACCTCGAAATATTGGTCCAGGATCAAATAAAGTATATATATTTATGATCCTCGATCGATTTTAAGTCGATCTAGCGATGTCCATCCGTCCGTCCGTCTGTCTGTCCGTAGAAAACACGCTAACTTTTGAAAGACTCTTCAGAGGCTACTGAAAGTTGGCATATATGTTGGCCTGGTCAGGTTGGTATTGCAATCCAGCCAAATCGGTTCAGTGGTTCAAAAGTTCTGAGCAAAAGAGTAAATTTCGGCAAGGGTGTTTCGCGAATTTACGAGATAAAAAACACGATAACTTTCGATATACAATAATGAGACTGCTGAAGCTTAACATGTATCATTGCCGTTCCCTAGGTCTGTTTGGTATTAAATTTCAGCTCAATCGGTCCAGTGGTTCAAAAGTTATAAGCAAAACCCTGAATTTCAGATTAGTTTCGTCTAAAATGCAACGTGTTTTAATAAGTTTTAAAAGCATTCGTGGTAACTAAACAATGCTTTTCAAACTTGTTTAATTTTAAAGCAATGCTTTTTAAACTTGTTTAGTTTTAAAAGCATTGGTAACTTAAAAATTACACTCGAAAAAAAATTTACACTCAAAAAAAATTTTACACTCAAAAAAAATTTTACACAAAAAAAAAATATTTTTTTTTTTTTTTACAAAAATGACAATATTTTGTGTACATACGTACGTGCATTCATTCAGAAATATTTTTATCGAAAAAAAACATTACACTCGAAAAAAATTTTGCACTCAAAAAAAAATTAGTAATTTTTGTTTTTTTTAAATGAAAAAAGAGTTTTTTACTCAAAATTAAATATTTCTATCAAAATTGTTAATTTTTTCACGTTAAAAATTGACCATCCTTTAAAAAAAAATGCATTGTGGAGGGTATTCATAGATTCGTCAAAGTCGAATTTAACTTTTCTACTTGTTTTTTTATTCCACTGCTCTTTTTTTCCTTTCTCAAAAAAAAAAAAAATATTTCATTGTCCCTAAAAAAAAAATATCTAAAATGAAGGTAAATCCTTAATAACTTAACAAAAAAAAAATCCATCCATTGACAGAAAAAAGGCTATTGATATATTGTTAAATATTTTTAATCCCCTTATAAGTTTCATAAGTTTTCTTTTTAAATCTTTACAATCTTTTGACTTTTATTTTTTTTTAAATAAAATATTAAACCATTTTTCCCTTTAATTCGTTCCTTTTTCACTAAACCTTTTTTTTTCTCTGCTGAAAAAGGGTGTTTTTCTATTTTGGTTATTTAAAGTAAAAAATAAATATAAAAATTTATTCATGTATTAAAAATTAACTTTAACACAAGCGTTTTAATTAATGCTTTAGCTAATTTTTTTTTTTTGCCTGAAGCCTTTTTTGTGTGTCGTATCTTTTATACATGAGTTTAAAAATATAAAAATTTTGTTCAAGTTTTATGGATTATTTTTTTTTACAGAGTGTGTAAAGAAATATGGTTTCTGATCTAGTGGTTGGTCTGATGTTTGTTTTTCTAATTATATATTCAAATTTTTATTATTTTTCATGATTTTGGGGAGTTAATTAAATTTGCCAAAAGTTATATTTAATAAGCTTAATTTTCCATATGATTAAGTTTAGAAGTTTAGAAAAAAAATATTGATTATAGTCTTAAAAGTTATTTTTAAATTTAAAATTTAAGTAAATTTTTTAACTGAAATGTTAATAAATTAAAAAAAACGGCGTGTGACACCTTATATTTTGTGATCAGGGACAGGAATATATGCACTAAGAAACTAAAATTTTTTTAAGCGCCTAAAATATGCACTTAAAATCTTGACATATGCATTAAAAATTACAAATATGTGCACTTAAAATTATAAAAATTGTGCATTTTTACATTTTTGAAAAGAAATTAAATTTTTTTTTAATAATTTTTTACTTTGTTAACCTATTAACGAAAAAAAAATTGTAAGGCTTGGTCAACAGGCAAATTAATGATGTTGATTAAAAATTTTATAAAAAATGGGGAAAAAATAAGCTAAAACTAAAATTTTATACAAAATATGACCTAAAAATATGCATTTATAGCAAAAAACAGTAAAATATGCAAAATTATGCATTTTCAGAAAAATATTCAAAAATATGCACTAACTAATCGCTGCCATTTTAAGGCACATTCTTTGATTAGCAAAGATATTTGGTTTATGCTGTGTTAAGTACTCTGTTTTTTACGGTAAAAAGTTCACTTAAACTTTAAACGCCTCAAATCGCAATAAAACATTTAAAAATCAACAACCTTTGACAATTATAAGAAAGAAACGATCATAACAAAACTGAAATGTCACTTTTTCACGGCAATTTAAATTGTGTTGTATAATAAAAATGCGTGAAAACTTTTTTGAACAATTTCGCTATAATTCCTCGCGTTGGAAAAATTAATGTTTTTTATATGGAGTTTGAAAGATTTTTTCCAGTGGAATCGAACAGAGTACTTTGCCTAGCGGGGAAACATGCATTTTCATGAAAGTCCTCTCCTTGACTATGATATTTACGATTGAGTAAGACAATCGTTATCATTACTTATATTATTTTTACGCCACGCCTACAAAAGGACGGCATTTTCTTTTATTTTTCTGACGACCAGAGAGTTTAATATGTTATAAATAAATTAAAAAAAAAATCAGAATTTTTCTGATTTCAGAACTTTTTTTTTAATTTTAATGATTTTTTCCGATTTCTTAAATTTGCCTCAATTTTTCACTATTATAGATTTTTTCTGTTTTTAAAATTTTTTTTTTCAATTTTTTTTATCTGATCTTTTGTATATTTAATTGAAATTTTGTAAATTGTTCTGATTTTTTAAATTTTTTTTTCTAATTTTTCTGAATTTTTCATATTTTTTGTGGAGTTTTCGGTTTGTTTTTTAAATTATTGACATAATTTTCCAATAATTTAATTTTTTTTTTAATTTTCTGAATTTTTCATGTTTTTAGTTGATTTTTTTGATTTTTGATTCCAGTTAGTGGTAGATTGGCGGGTAACACCGCAAAAATATCGGCCAAGGACCCCATAGAGTTTATATACATGGTCCAGCATCTATTCTAAGACATTTTATCGTTGTCCGTCAGTCTGTTTAAATGGCGATCACGGCCAAAATTTTAAACAGATATGACTAAAGCTTAACATATTTGCTTTTTGTTGCCCTGAACAGTTTGGTATCGTATATGAGCAAAATCGTTTCAGCGGTTCAAAAGTTATGAACGAAAATGTAAAAACACCTCAAAAATTTTGTGAACTTAAATACAACTAAAAAAATACAAAGTGCTTTAATTCGGATGCACATGACAAGAGAAATGGACACAGAATGGTATTAAAATAAGTACATATTTTTTTTTACAGAAAAACATTTTTTTGCGGAATTTTTTTCCACCAAAAATTTATTTTCGCGGATTTTTTTCAAACTTTTTTTTTTTTTTTGTTTAAATAATATTTTTTACACTGTGGAGGGTACATTCGGCAATGTCGGATTTTATTTTTTAACTGAATTTTTGCATATTTATGCATATATTGATGAAAATGCATATTTTTATAAAATGCATATTTTTATCAAATACATATTTTTATAAGAATGAATTTTTTTCTAAAAATGCATATTTTTATAAAAATGCATATTTTTATAAAAATGCATATTTTTATAAAAATGCATATTTTTATCAGATACATATTTTTATAAGAATGCATTTTTTCTAAAAATGCATATTTTTATAAAAATGCATCTTATTATAAAAATGCATATTTTTATAAAAATGCATATTTTTATAAAAATGCATATTTTTATAAAAATGCATATTTTTATAAAAATGCATATTTTTGGATATATACTGCTATTTTGTGACTTTTTATTAAATACTAGCTTAAGCGCCCGACATTGCCGTGTCGATTTAGATATGAATATCTAAATAGCCTTTTCCCAGCGCCTCCTGTCGGATTCTGAGGTGCCGTACAATTTTGCTGGCATGAAGAATACTGTTTTTAACTTCACTCCATCGCCATCTACCGGGTCCAAATTTTTTAAGGAAACTAATTTTTGTTTAATAAATATATTTTGTGACTTTGATCCAAATCGTAACATAAATATAAAAAAGGAATTATGGCGATAACAGCGCCACCTATCTGGTCGAAATTTTATCCGAAAACTTATTTTTGCTTAAAAATATATTTTGTAAATTTCAGCCAAATCGTAACATAAATACATAAAATGTAAATAGTACGACAACAGCGCCACCTATCGGGGTTAAACTTAAGAGAAGCCTGGCTCAAGACTAAACTAATATTTTGTTCATTTGACCATTTTGTTCGATTGACCAATCGGTCCAGCGGTTCTCGAGTTTTAGCAACACGTACCCCGCACAAATGTTTTTATATATTAAGATTTTTGCATATATTGTCATATTTTGATAAAAATGCATATTTTTGTATATATTGATGCAAATTCATATTTTTCCATATTTGTTTCAAAATGCATATTTTTGTTTATTTTGATAAAAAAAATTAATGAATTTCGCATATTTGCTACTTTGTAGTAAATCCTTTCTATTTTTGCTTAATAATCTTGACAATGGAATCTGACAAATTCCGAAACACGTGTCAATTAAGTCTTGCAAAAATAAACAACATAAATAAATTTAAAACAAAAAAAAAAGGATTTTCTTGAAAATTATGCTATGAGAATATCATGGTTTTAATTAGTAAAGAAAATAATGACCAGAATAAACATCCTCAAAATATAAATCAAAAAAAAATTAAAAGGCGAAAATCAAAAAATGCAAAATTTCTGTGCTGATTTGCATTTTATGGACATATAAATTGCGGTGGTCAAGTGGGCATATTTTTTTTTCAGTTGCAGAAAGATGAGACTTAACATTCGTAACCATATTTACCCGAAATTCCACCTTTTTCATACATAAATATTTTTTTTGAAAAAGGTGTCTCTACTGTTCGAAAAATCGAACAGAGGATCGAAATGGGTTAAAAAATAAATTTTAAGAATTTAAAAAAGTTTTTGAAAAAATTAATTTTTATTTGTGTTTTTGCAAATATATACAAAAATATGCAAAAATATGCACTTAAAAGTTTAAAATATGCATAAAATATGCACTTAAAACCGAAATATGCAAAAATATGCATTTTCAACAAAATATGCAAAAACAAATCGATGCCATTTTAACGTAAATTTCTTGATACCCTATGTTTGTTGTAAACACATTCATCAAAAGTCTCAAAATTCAAAATTATTTATCAATTTAAAGACCCTCTAAGTAGCAGGTTTTTATTTTTTTTCTATAAATTCTCAAACAAAGTTTTAATTTTTTTCTGATTGTTCTACAACATCCACGTGTCAAAAATTGAGTTGTGACTATTTAAATGACTTTTTCTGTGAATAGGTTGCTATATATCACAAAATATTTATTTATCTATGGCTAGACAAGTGTTTTGATCTGTGTCAAAGATCATTGTCAAGACTATTTAGCAAACATAATTACCCTATACTACAAGTAGTGAATTTAAATAACAATGGTTGAATTTAAGAAGAATCTGCATTCTCATGAAGAATTTGCATAATTGTTTCAGAGAGTTATCCCCTAAAACTTTTCTGGCTCGAGGCCAGTTTTTTCTTGTAAATAATTATTCTATTATTCCATTCCTATATTTCGATCCATATTGATTTTATTTTAAAACAAAGTGTTTTTTTCTTAAATTTCCTGTTAATTTTCGCAATATTTTTTTCTAATTTGCCTCCTCACCAATTAAAATTTGTTTATAATTAAACAAAAAAAAATCCAAAAAACAACATTTTCCGCCAATAAGTGGTTTGATGAAGAGGCTCATAAATTTTTCAAACTGGTAAAACACACACAAAAAAAACACTAAAATTCAACCGCTAATATAAACAATTAAATGGAAAAAAAAATCTCCATCATCATCTTCATCACCAAGAACAAAAAATTTTTTTAGTGTACACAAATTTATATATAAATATATGACCTTGCCATACTGATGAAATCATTAATGATTTCACTATTGTATTTTTAATACAATAATGAAAAATTTTTGAACAAATGGTGAATGAAATTTTGTTATGGTTCGAAAAAAGTTTACACTAACTTTTTCTAAAAATCCACACAAATGTTTAAAACAGCATAATGAAATGTTTTTCGCAAGTGCCTGTAAATGATTTGCAATTAAAAATAATTTTGTTAAGGTGTTAAAAAATTTTCATTAAGAAAGTTTTTCTTATTTTTATGTTAAAGGAAATAAAAAAAAAAAAAATTTGCATAAGGAAGTTTAATTTAAAAATTTATTATTTTAAATTTTTTAAACATTTTCTAAGTACTTTTAGCCAGGTTTTTTTCTCTTTTTAATAATTTTTTTAAAATTTTTGTTTATAAAATTTATTTTGCTTCAATTTTGTAGTTCAGTGTTAACAAATTTATATTAAATTTTAAATCTAAATAAATGTTTTTAAGTTTGTTAGAATCTATATAGAATTTATATATGTGTGAATTTTAAAAATTTATAGCTTTTTATGAGAAAAAAAATGTATTAAAAACTATAATAATTTTGGTTAGTCTTTTTTTTTTTTGTTTATATATAAACTTATTTACTATTGTTTTGATTTTCCAGAGATTTTAGAAAATTTCAAACGGAAAACGGATATAATAAATTAAAAATGTCACAAAACTATAAATTTATTAGAATTTATTGAATAAAAACAATAAATAAATAAAAAAGTTATTAATCATATTTTAAATAATAACTGCAACTAATGGTTGAAATGTATTAAATAGTTGAAAAAAATTATTGAAATTGATAAAAATTTTATGAAATTAAAACAAATTTGAGTAAATGGGCTTAAAACTAATAAAAAAAAGGGGTAAATTTGACTAGAATCCATAAATTCCCTACATAATGTCAAAAACTTTTTTTTACAACTTGGGAAATTGATAACCGTGATCAAACTAAAAGAAGATACAATTTTCCTCTTCTAATTCTCAATGAGTATAGAGTTGAATGTGTATTAATATTTTTATTTCGACAGTAGCGATTGCCATTAAAATTCACTATGCTACTTGTAGTATACGGTTTTTATATTTGCTAAATAGTATTGCCAATGAAATCTGACAAATTTCCATACTCAACTTTATTTGTTTTAAAACTGAAATGTATTTTATATTTTATTACATTTTGAATTGCAAAATCGTTTTGTAAAATTTTTTGTGGATTTTTGTTTTTTTCTAAAAATGGAGTTTTTTTTTTAAATTAACAAAAACAAGTGAGAGTTAAATTCGTCTGTGCCGAATCTTTTATACCCTCCAAAATGTAAAAAAAAAAAAAATCGTCAGGGGCGTTTGTTTTGGGGGGGGGGGGGGTTGATTGAGAGTCAGTGGAGGACGTTGAGAGCACCCGATAAATATAACAAATGTTTCATTTATTTAACAAAAACATGTAAAAAAGTGTATTTTTTTAAAGGTTGGTTCAGTTCTTCAAGGGGGAACTTTTTTCCCCCTGAGCAGATTTTGCCCATTTACGAACTTAACCTGCCTAGGACCATAAGACATATTTATGCCAAATTGCAGGAGTCTAGCTCTTTTGTTTTGGACTGCATCGTGCCATCAGACAGACGGACGGACGGACGGACGGACAGACGGACGGACGGACGTACAGACGGACATTCACAGAATGTCTTAGAATCGATCATGGATCAATAATACATATACCTTATTGTGTCCCCCACCGATATTTCGATGCCTTACAAACGGAATGACAAAGTGAGTATACCCCCATACTGTGGTTGGAGGGTATAAAAAAAATCTGGTCCCTTTCACAGAACTTGAGATAGTCTTTCATAAAAACTAAATTTTAGGCAAATCCGACCATTTTAATCTGTGGCACCCTTCGATCAAAATTTTGGATTTTTGAAAAAATTTTTAGCAATTTTTATGATTTTTGAAAAATTAAAAAATTTTATGATGCTGTACGCATTATTTTTATTAGTTCTCGCCTGTTGAATATGAAAATTAAAACTGTTCTGAAATCGGTCGAGCGGTTTTCTAGATTTCGCCATTTGAAATTTGTCAAAAAATTTCTAAAATTACGAGTTTTTCCTACGTTCAAGAATCTTTTTTTTTTTTTAATCTCAAAAAAAGACTATTTCATAAAGCCTGAGACCAACTTTCATTAAAGCTTAATTTAAGACAAATCAGAACATCTTAAACTATGGTTTTTTTTGATCAAAGTTTAGAGTTTTTGGTAAAAAATTTCTAAAAAACCAAAACTTTGACCGGAGGGCGCACCGGTTTAATATTTGGATCGAATTTGGCTTAAATTAATTTTAGATGAAAGCTTGCATCAAGCTCTATGAAAGGTTCAAGGAAAAAAAACTTAAGTTTATGCAAATTTCAAGTAGAGATATCTCGAAAATACTCTCTTTGTCATTTCGTGTGTCACGCATCGAAATGTTGGTCGGGGACCCCATATCGAGGGCGAATATTCAAAGTATTTGAGTAAATTTTTAATACTATTGAGTAAAAAATTACTCAATTTTGCACCAGTAAACGATTTAATAGTATTGTTAATTTTTAATAAAAATTTATTAAATGTTTGAAAAAAAATTTGACTAAATTTTTAATTGACACAATAAAAAATTTACTCAAAATTTATCTATTTGTTTTTTTAAAATGTTTAAAAAAGTTTTAAATTTTTTTACAAAAAAAAAAACAAAAAACTTGTTTTTTCAAACTTAACCAAACATATTTATGTCTCAAAAACATAGGAAAATTTTATTACAAACTTTCATATACATATACAGAAAACTATAAACTAAACGAGAATTCAAAAAACTATAAGAGTTTAAAAAAAAAAATGAAAAAAAACTATTATATATTTAATAAATTATTTACTTAAATTGTTTTTAAAATTTTTAAGTAAATTTTTAATTGCGTCAATTAAAAAATTACTCAATTTTTGTTTTTAAATTTAAACAAGTAAATTTGTTTCCTCCATATTTTTTTCTGTGTTGGGATGTGAATTCCATGCAAATGCATGTTTTTTGCCGATAGTCTAAAAACGATATTGATCAATTATCTTTCCGAAACAAGAAATTTTCGTTAAAATGGCATCAATTTCTGTTTGCATATTTTTGCATATTTTGCTGAAAATTCATATTTTTGCATATTTTGGTTTTAAATGCATATTTCCAACATTTAAGAGCATATTTTTGCATATTGTTAACAATTGTTTTTGAAATAATATTTCAGTTAAAAATGCATTTGATAGATTACAGCTAATTCAGTGAACACCTTTTTATCGAAAACTCTCTTTCGAAAATATTGCAGATAGCAAGTTTTGATTATTAGCTTTAAATATATGAATGTCCGTCCGTCCGTCAGTCTGTGGAAAGCACGATGCAGTCCAAACTTAAAGAGCTAGACTTCTGAAGTTTGGCACGAATATATGTTCGCAGTGCCGGCCGTAAGAGCCAGATCTCCCCTTGAATAATAATAATAATTTTATGGTCATAGACTGGCTAAGTTTAGAAATGGGCAAAATCGGATCAGAGCGAAAAAAGTTTCCCCTTGAAGAATTAAACCAACCTCTAAAAAAACTCTATTTTTGCAGTTTTTTTTTTGCATTTTTGTTAAACAAATGAAATTTTTTTATGTCAGAAGACGTTCAAGGTGCACATAGACCCTCCCCCTTTTATGGGCGTTGATTTGAATAAAAAAATTTTAAAATAAAAACAAAATGGTATTTCTAAAGTGCACAAAGTATAATAAATAAATTAGGTAACAATTATCGCGAGGGGGAAAGTATCCCCCACCACCCCTTACCGAGCCCCCATAAAAACAACCATGGAAATATTTATTTTTTTTAACATGATGAAGGTATCAAAGATTTGGCACAGACGAATTAAACACTCTCACTTTGTTTTTTTTTAATATTTTTTGTTTAAATTTTCAAAAACCCAAAACTTTGATCGCCTTGCATCACGGGTAAGTTTAATCTAAATGACCTTAAATATGTAAAACATAGATTTAAGGTCTAATAGAATAAAAATTTGCCCAGACACTTGGCAAAATCAAAATATGGAGAAAAATTGTCACTCTAACACAGAAAAAATTTGAAACGAATTTCAATCAAGAAAAACGCGGATTCAATCAATTTTTTGATTGAAATTCCTCCAATTAAAAAAATTGCTAAACCAATCATCAAATTGTAGGTAATTGATTGAACATTTTTTCAATCAAACATTTTTTCGACTTTGATCAAAAATTTGAACAATTTTTTATTTATAGTCAATCAAAAAAATGATTGATTTAACAAATGAATTGGAAGGTTATGACAAAATTATCAAAAAATGCGTCTTTTTTCTTTTCCAATATGTTGCCAACAATAAAAAAAGTAAAATCCGATTATTTTGTATACTTTTGAATTAATCTATTCAAATAAATTAAAGAGAAAAAAATCGGGTATGTTCAAAATTTGTAATTCGACAGTTAAAGAAAATAACAAAAATTTAATCAAAACATTGATTGACTCATTTAAATTTTGCTGATCAATAGATTTAATTGAAAATTTTTAGCGAATAATTTTTTGTGTGAAAGTATCATAGTAAATTTGAATGACAAATAACGGTTTCTAATTACCAGTTCTAGGTTAGGTTGAATTTATTAAAAATGAGTTGTAAATAAAGAGAAAAGAATAAATAAAAATAATTGATCATGTGATCAAAACTATTATTATTATTATATTATTATTAACCAAATTTTTAGCAGCTTTACAAAAAATCCGTCATTTTTTGGGAAATTTCGAATAACAATATCTCGAAAATGAAATTTTACAATTGCAAAAAAGTAATAAGTGAATTTAAATGAATAATTAGCAAATTTCAAGTAGCTTTACGAAAAATCCGCCATTTTTTTAGAAATTTCAAATAATGATATATCGAAAACTGCATATTTCAAATTTTTAAGTTGATTAAGGAAATTTAAAAAATTGCAAAAAAATGCAGGTTATTGGGTAAACTATAACCATTTAACCATGTTGTGCATTATTACCTAAGTTTTTACTGTAAAACACTTAGGTAACTTAGGCGATAGCACTTTATCGATTGAATTAATTTAAAATTTTGCAAATAAGACATTAAAACAATATGGACTTGTAATTTATAAATCGATAATTGAAACAAATTGTATAAAATTTACCCTACAACCTACACGAATAAAAAATCCTGTTAGAAATTATTTAAATTTTTAAAATATTTGTAACATTTAAAAAATGTTAATTGTGTGTTGATCTTTTACAAAAGGATATTTTAATATATCAAGCCTATTTTAAAAATATTTTAACCATAGCATAGAAAAAATGTTCACATGACATTAATGATGACATATCAGCTGTTGAAGTAAATGAAGCATTTAATCTATTTAAAATGCACAGAACGAAAAACCCCTTATAAAAACAAAAGCCACACAAAAACAAAAAAACCTTATAGATAAAAAATTACTTTAAACTACCTAAACTAATATTTAAGTAGCCCAGGGAGAGGTAGAATACAGAGGGACAGAGATGCACATATATTTTTTCTTAAAATTTTTCTTTAGAATTTAAAACCATAAATACTTAAATACTTATGGGAAATTTTTCCTTTTCTTTACAGAACGAAGAAAAAAAAAATATTGTACAAAAAAAAATTAGTTTTAAACATCAAACAGCAGGTCAAAAAACTAAAGTAGAACTAATCTACTTTCAAAGACATCACTTATAAATTAAAAAAAAAGGTATGTAAAGAATCTTCTTTTAAATACATTTAATTTGTTAAAATATATTAGATCATAAGGGTTTGTTTGAAATACATTTTCTTTTCCCTTTTATTACAATTTTCTTTAAATTTTTCTAATTTTTTGTTATTGTATAATTTTCTCTTTTACTTGTTCAATTGACATTTGAATTTCCGTTTTATTTTTTACAATATTTCTTTTTTTTAATATGAGTAAAGGAAAACTGTCAATTTTCCTTTTTTTATATTATTATATATTTTATGATTTTTCTTTTATATATCAGATGTTTGCAAAAAAAAATTTCCTTTTTTTTGATGATTTACATAATAACAAATTTTTTCTCCATCTGTATTTCAGTTGTTATTTGCGTATAGTATGAGTTTTCTGTGTTTTTTTTTTTTTTGGTAGAATATTTTTGCATATTTCTAGTGACTGGTGTTAGCATATTTTTTGACAGCTGTCAGGAAGTAATAAGTATAATAACAACAACAAAAAAAATCTCATCTTTTTTAGTAAAAGCTCTTCTTGTTTTTTTTTTATTTTTTTTACTTATTTTAACTTTATACCCTGAACCAAAAAATGTTTGGTATTGACATTTTATATAAATCATCAAAAAAACAAAAAAAAAAATATTTCCGATCACAAAGTTTAAAAAATATGAAAAGGAATTATACGAAAAAGTAAAAAAATAAAAAGAAAAATGGTTAAAAAAGGCAAATTATATAAATGGAAAAGATTTTATTAAAGATATTTTATTAGGAAAAGATTTGCTGCGTTTTTCAGGCACATGCATATTTTTAGGCAATATACTAAACACTATATGCAAACATATCTTTTAAATTACAAAAATAAAATGTTTTTCTTTAATTAATATTCTTCTATATTTGCGATATTTCGATTTTTGATTAAGAATTGTAATTAAAAAAAAACAGGCCTCGAGCTCAAAAAAATTTTATTCAGATAATACATTAGAAAGGTCGAATAAAAAATAACTATAATCTTTTAAATATTTTGGTAAAAATACATATCTTGATAGAAATGCATAACTTGCTAAAAATGCATATGTCAATAAAATGCACATTTTCATAAAATTGGATATTTTGAAAAAAAAAAATATTTTTATACAACTGCATTTTCTGATAAAAATTCATAGTTTTTTGCAAATTATTTACATATATGCACAATAATAATTTCGATCCAATAACAACTCATTAAAGAAAAATACAGGCCTGTTATTAAAGAAAAATACAGGCCTCGAGCTCAAACATTTTATTTGTATAATTAAATTGGAAAGGTCGAATAAAAAATAACTATAATCTTTTGAATATTTTGGTAAAAATACATATCTTGAATGTGTGTGAAGATAAATACGTATATAACTAGCAAAGACACAAACCATTTATTTTCACACATTTTTTCGGCGCAGTCCTTAATAATGCTTTTTCTTTATAAAATGATTTGTTGTTGCTACTAGAACCACTTTTATGGACATAAGTGTTTCTAAAGGTACTCCTCGAATTAATCACACTGTTTAACTATTTTTCCTCTACATTTCTAGAGAGGATTTGGTCCACTGTGAGCAAACGGAAAGACCTGCATCAATAAAATTTATAGGAATTATTACTTTTGGACTCTACTACGATTCCTCATTCACAGAATATTTAAAATCCTTTTTGGGCTTTGGTTATTCCATTTTTTGTGACCTAAAATTTCTGGAGAGGATTAGGCCCACTGTAAGCAAACGGAAAGACCTGCGCCAATAAAATTTGTAGGAATTACTTCTATTGGACTCTACTATGATTCCTCATTCACAGAATATTTAAAATCCTTTTTGGGCTTTGGTTATTCCATTTTTTGTGACTTAAAATTTCTGGAGAGGATTAGGCCCACTGTAAGCAAACGGAAAGACCTGCGTCAATAAAATTTATAGGAATTACTTCTATTGGACTCTACTACGATTCCTCATTCACAGAATATTTAAAATCCTTTTTGGGCTGTGGTTATTCCATTTTTTGTGACCTAAAATTTCTGGAGAGGATTTGGCCCACTGTAAGCAAACGGAAAGACCTGCGCCAATAAAATTTATAGGAATTACTTCTATTGGACTCTACTATGATTCCTCATTCACAGAATATTTAAAATCCTTTTTGGGCCTTGGTTAATCCATTTTTTGTGCCTTTAAATTTCTTGAGAGGATCAGGCCCACTGTGAGCAAACGGAAAGACCTGCGTCAATAAAATTTATAGGAATTACTTCTATTGGACTCTACTACGATTCCTCATTCACAGAATATTTAAAATCCTTTTTGGGCTTTGGTTATTCCATTTTTTGTGACTTCAAATTTCTGGAGAGAATTGGGCCCACTGTAAGCAAACGGAAAGACCTGCGCCAATAAAATTTATAGGAATTACTTCTATTGGACTCTACTACGATTCCTCATTCACAGAATATTTAAAATCCTTTTTGGGCTTTGGTTATTCCATTTTTTGTGACTTAAAATTTCTGGAGAGGATTTGGCCCACAGTAAGCAAACGGAAAGACCTGCGTCAATAAAATTTATAGGAATTACTTCTATTGGACTCTACTACGATTCCTCATTCACAGAATATTTAAAATCCTTTTTGGGCTTTGGTTATTCCATTTTTGTGACTTCAAATTTCTGGAGAGGATTGGGCCCACTGTAAGCAAACGGAAAGACCTGCGCCAATAAAATTTATAGGAATTACTTCTATTGGACTCTACTACGATTCCTCATTCACAGAATATTTAAAATCCTTTTTGGGCTTTGGTTATTCCATTTTTTGTGACTTAAAATTTCTGGAGAGGATTAGGCCCACTGTAAGCAAACGGAAAGACCTGCGCCAATAAAATTTATAGGAATTACTTCTATTGGACTCTAATACGATTCCTCATTCAAAGAATATTTAAAATCCTTTTTGGGCCTTGGTTAATCCATTTTTTGTGCCTTTAAATTTCTTGAGAGGATTTGGCCAACTGTAAGCAAACGAAAAGACCTGCGTCAATAAAATTTATAGGAATTACTTCTGTTGGACTCTACTATGATTCCTCATTCACAGAATATTTAAAATCCTTTTTGGGCCTTGGTTAATCCATTTTTTGTGCCTTTAAATTTCTTGAGAGGATCAGGCCCACTGTGAGCAAACGGAAAGACCTGCGTCAATAAAATTTATAGGAATTACTTCTATTGGACTCTACTACGATTCCTCATTCACAGAATATTTAAAATCCTTTTTGGGCTTTGGTTATTCCATTTTTTGTGCCTTTAAATTTCTTGAGAGGATTTGGCCCACTGTAAGCAAACGGAAAGACCTGCGTCAATAAAATTTATAGGAATTACTTCTGTTGGACTCTACTACGATTCCTCATTCACAGAATATTTAAAATCCTTTTTGGGCTTTGGTCGTTGCATTTTTTGTGCTTTACATTTACATTTTTTGGAACTTTACTTTTCTGGAGAGGATTTGGTCCACTGTGAGCAAACGGAAAGACCTGCGTCAATAAAATTTATAGGAATTATTACTTTTGGACTCTACTACGATTCCTCATTCCCAGAATATTTAAAATCCTTTTTGGGCTTTGGTTATTCCATTTTTTGTGACTTAAAATTTCTGGAGAGGATTAGGCCCACTGTAAGCAAACGGAAAGACCTGCGCCAATAAAATTTATAGGAATTACTTCTATTGGACTCTACTATGATTCCTCATTCACAGAATATTCAAAATCCTTTTTGGGCTTTGGTTATTCCATTTTTTGTGACTTAAAATTTCTGGAGAGGATTTGGCCCACAGTAAGCAAACTGAAAGACCTGCGTCAATAAAATTTATAGGAATTACTTCTATTGGACTCTACTACGATTCCTCATTCACAGAATATTTAAAATCCTTTTTGGGCTTTGGTTATTCCATTTTTTGTGACTTAAAATTTCTGGAGAGGATTTGGCCCACAGTAAGCAAACGGAAAGACCTGCGTCAATAAAATTTATAGGAATTACTTCTATTGGACTCTACTACGATTCCTCATTCACAGAATATTTAAAATCCTTTTTGGGCTTTGGTCGTTGCATTTTTTGTGCTTTACATTTACATTTTTTGGAACTTTACTTTTCTGGAGAGGATTAGGCCCACTGCAAGCAAACGGAAAGACCTGCGCCAATAAAATTTATAGGAATTTTTTCTATTGGACTCTACTACGATTCCTCATTCACAGAATATTTAAAATCCTTTTTGGGCTTTGGTTATTCCATTTTTTTTGACTTAAAATTTCTGGAGAGGATTTGGCCCACAGTAAGCAAACGGAAAGACCTGCGTCAATAAAATTTATAGGAATTACTTCTATTGGATTCTACTACAATTCCTCATTCACAGAATATTTAAAATCCTTTTTGGGCTTTGGTTATTCCATTTTTTGTGACTTAAAATTTCTGGAGATGATTAGGCCCACTGTAAGCAAACGGAAAGACCTGCGCCAATAAAATTTATAGGAATTACTAATATTGGTCTCCACTATGATTCCTCATTCACAGAATATTTCAAATCCTTTTTGGGCCTTGGTTAATCCATTTCTTGTGCCTTTAAATTTCTTGAGAGGATTTGGCCCACTGTAAGCAAACGGAAAGACCTGCGTCAATAAAATTTATAGGAATTACTTCTATTGGACTCTACTACGATTCCTCATTCAAAGAATATTTAAAATCCTTTTTGGGCTTTGGTCGTTGCATATTTTGTGCTTTACATTTACATTTTTTGGAACTTTACTTTTCTGGAGAGGATTTGGTCCACTGTGAGCAAACGGAAAGACCTGCGTCAATAAAATTTATAGGAATTATTACTTTTGGACTCTACTACAACTCCACACTCACAGAATATTTAAAATCCTTTTTAGGCTTTGGTTATTCCATTTTTTGTGACTTAAAATTTCTGGAGAGGATTAGGCCCACTGTAAGTAAACGGAAAGACCTGCGTCAATAAAATTTATAGGAATTACTTCTATTGGACTCTACTACGATTCCTCATTCAAAGAATATTTAAAATCCTTTTTGGGCTTTGGTTATTCCATTTTTTGTGACTTAAAATTTCTGGAGAGGATTAGGCCCACTGTAAAGAAACGGAAAGACCTGCGCCAATAAAATTTATAGGAATTACTTCTATTGGACTCTACTACGATTCCTCATTCACAGAATATTTAAAATCCTTTTTGGGCTTTGGTTATTCCATTTTTTTTGACTTAAAATTTCTGGAGAGGATTTGGCCCACAGTAAGCAAACGGAAAGACCTGCGTCAATAAAATTTATAGGAATTACTTCTATTGGACTCTACTACAATTCCTCATTCACAGAATATTTAAAATCCTTTTTGGGCTTTGGTTATTCCATTTTTTGTGACTTAAAATTTCTGGAGAGGATTTGGCCCACAGTAAGCAAACTGAAAGACCTGCGTCAATAAAATTTATAGGAATTACTTCTATTGGACTCTACTACGATTCCTCATTCACAGAATATTTAAAATCCTTTTTGGGCTTTGGTTATTCCATTTTTTGTGACTTAAAATTTCTGGAGAGGATTTGGCCCACAGTAAGCAAACGGAAAGACCTGCGTCAATAAAATTTATAGGAATTACTTCTATTGGACTCTACTACGATTCCTCATTCAAAGAATATTTAAAATCCTTTTTGGGCTTTGGTCGTTGCATATTTTGTGCTTTACATTTACATTTTTTGGAACTTTACTTTTCTGGAGAGGATTTGGTCCACTGTGAGCAAACGGAAAGACCTGCGTCAATAAAATTTATAGGAATTATTACTTTTGGACTCTACTACAACTCCACACTCACAGAATATTTAAAATCCTTTTTAGGCTTTGGTTATTCCATTTTTTGTGACTTAAAATTTCTGGAGAGGATTAGGCCCACTGTAAGTAAACGGAAAGACCTGCGTCAATAAAATTTATAGGAATTACTTCTATTGGACTCTACTACGATTCCTCATTCAAAGAATATTTAAAATCCTTTTTGGGCTTTGGTTATTCCATTTTTTGTGACTTAAAATTTCTGGAGAGGATTAGGCCCACTGTAAAGAAACGGAAAGACCTGCGCCAATAAAATTTATAGGAATTACTTCTATTGGACTCTACTACGATTCCTCATTCACAGAATATTTAAAATCCTTTTTGGGCCTTGGTTAATCCATTTTTTGTGCCTTTAAATTTCTTGAGAGGATCAGGCCCACTGTGAGCAAACGGAAAGACCTGCGTCAATAAAATTTATAGGAATTACTTCTATTGGACTCTACTACGATTCCTCATTCACAGAATATTTAAAATCCTTTTTGGGCTTTGGTTATTCCATTTTTTGTGACTTAAAATTTCTGGAGAGGATTAGGCCCACTGTAAGCAAACGGAAAGACCTGCGTCAATAAAATTTATAGGAATTACTTCTATTGGACTCTACTACGATTCCTCATTCACAGAATATTTAAAATCCTTTTTGGGCTTTGGTTATTCCATTTTTTGTGACTTAAAATTTCTGGAGAGGATTAGGCCCACTGTAAGCAAACGGAAAGACCTGCGCCAATAAAATTTATAGGAATTACTTCTATTGGACTCTACTACGATTCCTCATTCAAAGAATATTTAAAATCCTTTTTGGGCTTTGGTCGTTGCATATTTTGTGCTTTACATTTACATTTTTTGGAACTTTTGGAACCACAGCCCAAAAAGGATTTTAAATATTCTGTGAATGAGGAATCGTAGTAGAGTCCAATAGAAGTAATTCCTATAAATTTTATTGACGCAGGTCTTTCCGTTTGCTCACAGTGGGCCTGATCCTCTCAAGAAATTTAAAGGCACAAAAAATGGATTAACCAAGGCCCAAAAAGGATTTTAAATATTCTGTGAATGAGGAATCGTAGTAGAGTCCAATAGAAGTAATTCCTATAAATTTTATTGGCGCAGGTCTTTCCGTTTGCTTACAGTGGGCCTAATCCTCTCCAGAAATTTTAAGTCACAAAAAATGGAATAACCAAAGCCCAAAAAGGATTTTAAATATTCTTTGAATGAGGAATCGTAGTAGAGTCCAATAGAAGTAATTCCTATAAATTTTATTGACGCAGGTCTTTCCGTTTACTTACAGTGGGCCTAATCCTCTCCAGAAATTTTAAGTCACAAAAAATGGAATAACCAAAGCCTAAAAAGGATTTTAAATATTCTGTGAGTGTGAAGTTGTAGTAGAGTCCAAAAGTAATAATTCCTATAAATTTTATTGACGCAGGTCTTTCCGTTTGCTCACAGTGGACCAAATCCTCTCCAGAAAAGTAAAGTTCCAAAAAATGTAAATGTAAAGCACAAAATATGCAACGACCAAAGCCCAAAAAGGATTTTAAATATTCTTTGAATGAGGAATCGTAGTAGAGTCCAATAGGAGTAATTCCTATAAATTTTATTGGCGCAGGTCTTTCCGTTTGCTTACAGTGGGCCAAATCCTCTCAAGAAATTTAAAGGCACAAGAAATGGATTAACCAAGGCCCAAAAAGGATTTGAAATATTCTGTGAATGAGGAATCATAGTGGAGACCAATATTAGTAATTTCTATAAATTTTATTGGCGCAGGTCTTTCCGTTTGCTTACAGTGGGCCTAATCCTCTCCAGAAATTTTAAGTCACAAAAAATGGAATAACCAAAGCCCAAAAAGGATTTTAAATATTCTGTGAATGAGGAATTGTAGTAGAGTCCAATAGAAGTAATTCCTATAAATTTTATTGACGCAGGTCTTTCCGTTTGCTTACAGTGGGCCTAATCCTCTCCAGAAATTTTAAGTCACAAAAAATGGAATAACCACAGCCCAAAAAGGATTTTAAATATTCTGTGAATGAGGAATCGTAGTAGAGTCCAATAGAAGTAATTCCTATAAATTTTATTGACGCAGGTCTTTCCGTTTGCTCACAGTGGGCCTGATCCTCTCAAGAAATTTAAAGGCACAAAAAATGGATTAACCAAGGCCCAAAAAGGATTTTAAATATTCTGTGAATGAGGAATCGTAGTAGAGTCCAATAGAAGTAATTCCTATAAATTTTATTGACGCAGGTCTTTCCGTTTGCTTACTGTGGGCCAAATCCTCTCCAGAAATTTTAAGTCACAAAAAATGGAATAACCAAAGCCCAAAAAGGATTTTGAATATTCTGTGAATGAGGAATCATAGTAGAGTCCAATAGAAGTAATTCCTATAAATTTTATTGGCGCAGGTCTTTCCGTTTGCTTACAGTGGGCCTAATCCTCTCCAGAAATTTTAAGTCACAAAAAATGGAATAACCAAAGCCCAAAAAGGATTTTTAATTTTTTGGGAATGAGGAATCGTAGTAGAGTCCAAAAGTAATAATTCCTATAAATTTTATTGACGCAGGTCTTTCCGTTTGCTCACAGTGGACCAAATCCTCTCCAGAAAAGTAAAGTTCCAAAAAATGTAAATGTCTAGCACAAAAAATGCAACGACCAAAGCCCAAAAAGGATTTTAAATATTCTGTGAATGAGGAATCGTAGTAGAGTCCAACAGAAGTAATTCCTATAAATTTTATTGACGCAGGTCTTTCCGTTTGCTTACAGTGGGCCAAATCCTCTCAAGAAATTTAAAGGCACAAGAAATGGATTAACCAAGGCCCAAAAAGGATTTGAAATATTCTGTGAATGAGGAATCATAGTGGAGACCAATATTAGTAATTTCTATAAATTTTATTGGCGCAGGTCTTTCCGTTTGCTTACAGTGGGCCTAATCCTCTCCAGAAATTTTAAGTCACAAAAAATGGAATAACCAAAGCCCAAAAAGGATTTTAAATATTCTGTGAATGAGGAATTGTAGTAGAGTCCAATAGAAGTAATTCCTATAAATTTTATTGACGCAGGTCTTTCCGTTTGCTTACTGTGGGCCAAATCCTCTCCAGAAATTTTAAGTCAAAAAAAATGGAATAACCAAAGCCCAAAAAGGATTTTAAATATTCTGTGAATGAGGAATCGTAGTAGAGTCCAATAGAAGTAATTCCTATAAATTTTATTGGCGCAGGTCTTTCCGTTTGCTTACAGTGGGCCTAATCCTCTCCAGAAAAGTAAAGTTCCAAAAAATGTAAATGTAAAGCACAAAAAATGCAACGACCAAAGCCCAAAAAGGATTTTAAATATTCTGTGAATGAGGAATCGTAGTAGAGTTCAATAGAAGTAATTCCTATAAATTTTATTGACGCAGGTCTTTCCGTTTGCTTACTGTGGGCCAAATCCTCTCCAGAAATTTTAAGTCACAAAAAATGGAATAACCAAAGCCCAAAAAGGATTTTAAATATTCTGTGAATGAGGAATCGTAGTAGAGTCCAATAGAAGTAATTCCTATAAATTTTATTGACGCAGGTCTTTCCGTTTGCTTACTGTGGGCCAAATCCTCTCCAGAAATTTTAAGTCACAAAAAATGGAATAACCAAAGCCCAAAAAGGATTTTGAATATTCTGTGAATGAGGAATCATAGTAGAGTCCAATAAAAGTAATTCCTATAAATTTTATTGGCGCAAGTCTTTCCGTTTGCTTACAGTGGGCCTAATCCTCTCCAGAAATTTTAAGTCACAAAAAATGGAATAACCAAAGCCCAAAAAGGATTTTTAATTTTCTGGGAATGAGGAATCGTAGTAGAGTCCAAAAGTAATAATTCCTATAAATTTTATTGACGCAGGTCTTTCCGTTTGCTCACAGTGGACCAAATCCTCTCCAGAAAAGTAAAGTTCCAAAAAATGTAAATGTCTAGCACAAAATATGCAACGACCAAAGCCCAAAAAGGATTTTAAATATTCTGTGAATGAGGAATCGTAGTAGAGTCCAACAGAAGTAATTCCTATAAATTTTATTGACGCAGGTCTTTCCGTTTGCTTACAGTGGGCCAAATCCTCTCAAGAAATTTAAAGGCACAAAAAATGGATTAACCAAGGCCCAAAAAGGATTTTAAATATTCTTTGAATGAGGAATCGTATTAGAGTCCAATAGAAGTAATTCCTATAAATTTTATTGGCGCAGGTTTTTCCGTTTGCTTACAGTGGGCCTAATCCTCTCCAGAAATTTTAAGTCACAAAAAATGGAATAACCAAAGCCCAAAAAGGATTTTAAATATTCTGTGAATGAGGAATCGTAGTAGAGTCCAATAGAAGTAATTCCTATAAATTTTATTGGCGCAGGTCTTTCCGTTTGCTTACAGTGGGCCCAATCCTCTCCAGAAATTTGAAGTCACAAAAAATGGAATAACCAAAGCCCAAAAAGGATTTTAAATATTCTGTGAATGAGGAATCGTAGTAGAGTCCAATAGAAGTAATTCCTATAAATTTTATTGGCGCAGGTCTTTCCGTTTGCTTACAGTGGGCCCAATCCTCTCCAGAAATTTGAAGTCACAAAAAATGGAATAACCAAAGCCCAAAAAGGATTTTAAATATTCTGTGAATGAGGAATCGTAGTAGAGTCCAATAGAAGTAATTCCTATAAATTTTATTGGCGCAGGTCTTTCCGTTTGCTTACAGTGGGCCCAATCCTCTCCAGAAATTTGAAGTCACAAAAAATGGAATAACCAAAGCCCAAAAAGGATTTTAAATATTCTGTGAATGAGGAATTGTAGTAGAGTCCAATAGAAGTAATTCCTATAAATTTTATTGACGCAGGTCTTTCCGTTTGCTTACTGTGGGCCAAATCCTCTCCAGAAATTTTAAGTCAAAAAAAATGGAATAACCAAAGCCCAAAAAGGATTTTAAATATTCTGTGAATGAGGAATCGTAGTAGAGTCCAATAGAAGTAATTCCTATAAATGTTATTGGCGCAGGTCTTTCCGTTTGCTTACAGTGGGCCTAATCCTCTCCAGAAAAGTAAAGTTCCAAAAAATGTAAATGTAAAGCACAAAAAATGCAACGACCAAAGCCCAAAAAGGATTTTAAATATTCTGTGAATGAGGAATCGTAGTAGAGTCCAATAGAAGTAATTCCTATAAATTTTATTGACGCAGGTCTTTCCGTTTGCTTACTGTGGGCCAAATCCTCTCCAGAAATTTTAAGTCACAAAAAATGGAATAACCAAAGCCCAAAAAGGATTTTAAATATTCTGTAAATGAGGAATCGTAGTAGAGTCCAATAGAAGTAATTCCTATAAATTTTATTGACGCAGGTCTTTCAGTTTGCTTACTGTGGGCCAAATCCTCTCCAGAAATTTTAAGTCACAAAAAATGGAATAACCAAAGCCCAAAAAGGATTTTGAATATTCTGTGAATGAGGAATCATAGTAGAGTCCAATAGAAGTAATTCCTATAAATTTTATTGGCGCAGGTCTTTCCGTTTGCTTACAGTGGGCCTAATCCTCTCCAGAAATTTTAAGTCACAAAAAATGGAATAACCAAAGCCCAAAAAGGATTTTAAATATTCTGGGAATGAGGAATCGTAGTAGAGTCCAAAAGTAATAATTCCTATAAATTTTATTGACGCAGGTCTTTCCGTTTGCTCACAGTGGACCAAATCCTCTCCAGAAAAGTAAAGTTCCAAAAAATGTAAATGTAAAGCACAAAAAATGCAACGACCAAAGCCCAAAAAGGATTTTAAATATTCTGTGAATGAGGAATCGTAGTAGAGTCCAACAGAAGTAATTCCTATAAATTTTATTGACGCAGGTCTTTCCGTTTGCTTACAGTGGGCCAAATCCTCTCAAGAAATTTAAAGGCACAAAAAATGGATTAACCAAGGCCCAAAAAGGATTTTAAATATTCTTTGAATGAGGAATCGTATTAGAGTCCAATAGAAGTAATTCCTATAAATTTTATTGGCGCAGGTCTTTCCGTTTGCTTACAGTGGGCCTAATCCTCTCCAGAAATTTTAAGTCACAAAAAATGGAATAACCAAAGCCCAAAAAGGATTTTAAATATTCAGTGAATGAGGAATCGTAGTAGAGTCCAATAGAAGTAATTCCTATAAATTTTATTGGCGCAGGTCTTTCCGTTTGCTTACAGTGGGCCCAATCCTCTCCAGAAATTTGAAGTCACAAAAAATGGAATAACCAAAGCCCAAAAAGGATTTTAAATATTCTGTGAATGAGGAATCGTAGTAGAGTCCAATAGAAGTAATCCCTATAAATTTTATTGGCGCAGGTCTTTCCGTTTGCTTACAGTGGGCCCAATTCTCTCCAGAAATTTGAAGTCACAAAAAATGGAATAACCAAAGCCCAAAAAGGATTTTAAATATTTTGTGAATGAGGAATCGTAGTAGAGTCCAATAGAAGTAATTCCTATAAATTTTATTGACGCAGGTCTTTCCGTTTGCTCACAGTGGGCCTGATCCTCTCAAGAAATTTAAAGGCACAAAAAATGGATTAACCAAGGCCCAAAAAGGATTTTAAATATTCTGTGAATGAGGAATCATAGTAGAGTCCAATAGAAGTAATTCCTATAAATTTTATTGGCGCAGGTCTTTCCGTTTGCTTACAGTGGGCCAAATCCTCTCCAGAAATTTTAGGTCACAAAAAATGGAATAACCACAGCCCAAAAAGGATTTTAAATATTCTGTGAATGAGGAATCGTAGTAGAGTCCAATAGAAGTAATTCCTATAAATTTTATTGACGCAGGTCTTTCCGTTTGCTCACAGTGGGCCTGATCCTCTCAAGAAATTTAAAGGCACAAAAAATGGATTAACCAAGGCCCAAAAAGGATTTTAAATATTCTGTGAATGAGGAATCATAGTAGAGTCCAATAGAAGTAATTCCTATAAATTTTATTGGCGCAGGTCTTTCCGTTTGCTTACAGTGGGCCTAATCCTCTCCAGAAATTTTAGGTCACAAAAAATGGAATAACCAAAGCCCAAAAAGGATTTTAAATATTCTGTGAATGAGGAATCGTAGTAGAGTCCAAAAGTAATAATTCCTATAAATTTTATTGATGCAGGTCTTTCCGTTTGCTCACAGTGGACCAAATCCTCTCTAGAAATGTAGAGGAAAAATAGTTAAACAGTGTGATTAATTCGAGGAGTACCTTTAGAAACACTTATGTCCATAAAAGTGGTTCTAGTAGCAACAACAAATCATTTTATAAAGAAAAAGCATTATTAAGGACTGCGCCGAAAAAATGTGTGAAAATAAATGGTTTGTGTCTTTGCTAGTTATATACGTATTTATCTTCACACACATATATCTTGATAGAAATGCATAACTTGATAAAAATGCATATGTCAATAAAAATGCACATTTTGATAAAATTTGATATTTTGAAAAAAAAAAAATATATTTTTATACAACTGCAATTTTTGATTCATATTTTTTTTGCAAAGTATTAACAAATATGCACAATAATAATTTTGATCCAATAAAAACTCATTTTTAATAATTTCAACCTAAACGAAAACTGGTAACAATGACTAGAATGAGGTCTCGTTGTAGCGAAATCAACCAAGGTTTTTTTTGGTGGGAATCGAACCCACAACCTCTGTTTCTTAGGTTTACCACACTTCCAATTAACCTTCAGGAACCCCATTAATTAAATGCAATTTTTATCTAAATATGCATTTTTTTTAATATAAGCAACACTGAAATACAAATTTGTTAATTAGTTTTTACTTAAAAAAAGCAGAGGATTTTTTTTTTTGATAAAACTGCACATTTTGATAAAAATGGGAATTTTTTAACAATTGCATATTTTGATAAATTTTTTGCATTTTTTTTTAAATATAAGCAAAATGTGCATTTTTTTTGCCCACAACCACGAAATTGAAATAAAAACTTGTTAATTAGTTTTTACTTAAAAAAAGCAGAGGATTTTTTTTTTATAAAACTGCACATTTTGACAAAAATGCAAATTTTTTTGCAACTGCATATTTTGATCAAAAATTCATATTTTTTGTAAATAAGTTTCAAATATGCACAATTATATGATTAAAATGCATATTTTGATTAAAATGCACATTTTGATAAAAAATCGAATTTTTTTTTTCAAACCCACATTTAAAAAAAAAAAATTCATATTTTTTGCAAATAAGTTACAAATATTCATTTAAATACATAAAAAAAATATTTTCAATCAATATATGCATTTATTAAAAAATATTCAAAAACAAATCTATGACTCACACAGATATAAATGAACCATTTTTAGTATTTGGCTTTAATACAAAAATGTTTATTTGGCCACAATACCGAACTGAAATAAAAATTTGTTTATTAGTTTTTACATAAAAAGAGCAGACGACTTTTTTTGAAAAAAATTCATATTTTTTCAAATAAGTTTCAAATATTCACAACTATCTGATAGAAATGCATATTTTGATCAAAATTCCTGTTTTGATAAATAAAATGCTTATTTAAATAAAAATCCATATCTTAACACAAATACATATTTTTCTAAAAGTTCAAGTTTTTTTGCAAATAATATGCAAAAAAAAAAATAAAATGCATATTTTTCATCAAAATATGCAGACACAAATTGATGACACTCAATTTTATCGATTCGATTATATGTTAAATTACCAAAGATTTTTTTAAACATTTTTAGTATGTATTGCAAAACTTTGCTTTAGTAAATTTTACAAAGTTTTTTTTTCGGCAATTTTTGTGTTTATGCAAAAATGTATATTTTACCACACCATTAAAATAAAAAATTGTTATTTAGATTTTACTTACAAAAAGCATAAGACTTTTCTTTAAATTTAATTGCCCTAATTGAGAACTATTGTAAACTTAACAAAGTCTTCTTTATTTTTTCCATCCAATTTCAAAACTGTAAATTTCACAAAGTTTTTCTTTGTTTTTAATCTAGTTTTTTAAACAAACATAGAACTTAATAAATTACCAACGAAATAAAGTCTAAGTTAACTATACTAACAAGGGAAGTCTCCCTAGTGTCACACGCGGATCTTTATGGAATTGGTTTTATTTTGTAGATCAGAAAAAATAAAGAGGCACGTATTTTTTTTAGCGGCCCAAATTCATATTTAGGGGGTAAAAAGGAGGGGGGAAGACTAGGCCATTTTTCATTTTTTTTCGTTTATCTCCTATATTATGCAAACAAACCTAGCCATGTTACATACGAAATGAAAGGTCTTTGGAAAACCTATCTACGTGTGCTAAGAACGTGTCCAAACATGAACAACTTTTCATCATATTGAGTAAAATACCAAAATTTTAGGACATTTTTGTTAACCCTTCTGCACTCCTTGGGTCAATTTGACCCAATTTTGGTTTTCAAACTCAAAATTTTTCCCTTTAGTTATAAGATATTAACGTGAAACTTTTATTTATCCATTACAGGGACGAAAATTATGGTTTTAAAAGAAAATAATAAAATTTTAATTTTTCCTCCCCCCTCCACATTTAAAAACACGATTTACACACATTTAATATCCTTTGGGTCAATATGACCCAACAAGCGATAATGCAAGTTTAGTTCTACTTTACCACTTTTTTTCTTCTGAATATAATTGAATTGGGTTCATTTTCATTCAGAATGATAGATCAATAATTTTGTTGGTCAAAGAATCAATAAAATCGCTTTCATTGAATAGTTTTTCATTTAAAATTTTATTATTCTCGTTAATTTTTTTTTCATTCAAAATTTTATTTTTCTCGTACTGTGGGTGGGATTTTGAGAAACCCGCAAAGGTCCCGCCAACCCCATAAAAGGGTGAGGTAACAAAACCCAGAAAACTAACGCCCAATAGCAATTTTCTTTACGCTCTCGCAGGTCATGAAGAGCATGATCAATTACCACTTGGTAAATTATCTTGAGTCCAATTCACTCTTGTTTCGTAGAGTCGTTCTACAGGGGACTTGTTAGCATGATCTTACGACAATCTCCGAGTGGGGTCTTGCTAATAGGATCGATTTTAATGCTCCTAAGGCCCAATGTTATGTGTTGACCCACAAACGGCTTGTGGAATCAGCATCATCTGTATCCATGGGTTGCATAGCTATTGAGGAATCAGAAACTCTTGATGTTCTAGGCATGAAAATCCAATGTGATGTTCGTTGGAACAAACATGTTTTTCAAGTGTCGAAAGAAGCATTTAAGTGTCTTGATTTCCTAAAACGGTGCAAGAATTTCTTCACTTCGTCTGATCTGACTATTTATGCCGCCTATATCCGACCGAAAATGGAATACAACTCGCATATCTGGGCAGGTGCTTCAAGGTCTATCTGATCAGGTGCAAAGGAGTGCGTTGAAGCTCATCAATGACAGTACGGTATCCAGCTCTATTGACTCATTGGAGCATAGTCGGAATGAGTGTTGTGCGTCATTGTTATATAGATATAACCACGGTAAGTGTTCAGCTGAGATGGGCGCATTTCCAGCAGGCCACATCCTTTCGTTGTCTACTGTCCAATGTCCTGCACAACGAATTACAGAAAAAGTCGTTTCTCAACAGTCAAACTAGCCCTAAGTGGAATTAAATCCCTGCAGAATTCTACCCAGTCAGCTACACTCAAAAAAAAAAATACCTAGCTACCTCCAAATTTACAAGAATTCCTAGTAATTTTACAAGCTATTAACCAATAATTTTGTAATTTTACAAGATTTTCACCAATAAAATTGAAAATTTACAAATTTTTGGACACGATAAAATCTACAAGGTGATTTCGTAACGTTACTAGATTTTTTGCTAATTCCTATTTTACGAGAATTTCTAGTAATTTTACAATATTTTACCAACTTTTTACCAATAAAATTGTAAATTTACAGATTTTTGGCGCAATTAAAATTACAAGGAAATCTCGTGAATTTACTAGATTTTTTTTGTAAATTTTTTTTTGAAATTTGTAAAATTACAAAAAAAAATTGTGAAATTTCAAAAAAATGTAAATTTTGATCTCCTCATAACCCATTTTCTAATACCAACACAATGCATTGCATTAAGTGTTGGCTCAAAGTAAATAAGGTTGAATTTCAAATTTGATTTTATTTTTTTAATAATTGCTTTGGAAGGGCTTATTTATTTTAGTTTTCATTATTTTTGATTATACTAAAACATGTAATTTTGTTAACATTTTAATGTTGGGTCATATTGACCCAAAGGATCATAGGAAGGGCACATATACAAGGGATGCAGAAGGGTTAATAAGTCAAAAAATATTAACTTCTTTGGCCCGTTGTTAGCACCACGAGATAGGTATTTTTAATACCTTTAATCTGATACTTCATATGCCAAAATTAATTTTCTTTAAATAGACGTAAATCGTAAAAAACTGAAAAAGGTCAATTTCCCCCTATACAAATCGACCCCCCCTAAAAATGAGTTTGGGCCGCTAAAAAAATACGTGTCGAATTAATTTTCGTTCTTAACAACATATCAAAATTTCATGAAGATCGGAGGGTGACACCAGGGAGACTTCCCTTGTTAGTAAATTTTACAAAGTTTTTTTTCTGAAATTTTTGTTTTTATGCAAAAATGTATATGTGGCCACAACACCGAAATTGAAATAAAAATTTGTTAATTAGTTTTTACTAACGAAAAATAGACGTTGTAAACTTAACAAAGCCTTCTTTATTTTTTGCCCAATTTTAAAACTGTAAATTTCACAAAGTTTTTCTTTGATTTTAATCTAGTTTTTTAAACAAACAGAACAAAATTACCAACCATCGTCTAATTTAACTATTCTAAGTCGAATATGCATTTAAATATATGCAAAAATATGTTTTTTTTATAAAAATATATCTTTTTATCACTATAAGTAAAATATGCATTTTTTTATTAAAATATGCAAAAACAAAAAATGTGTGACACTTTACGTAACTTTATTGATACGGAAATATAATAAATAACCAAAAATTGTTTAGTACACAAAGACATAAATGAACCATTTTTAGTATTACAAAACTTTGCTTTAGTAAAACTAACAAAAAAAAACTTTGTAAAAATAAATTTAGACAAAATATGGCTTTAAAACGTTGTTCACAAATACACATAAAGGTTGATGATAAAATTTCATCAGAAAATTAATATTAGAAGGCAAAATTATACAAATGGAAAAAAATTAGAGACATATTACTGAAAAAAGTTATAAAAAGTAATTAGTAATATTTTTTTGTTATTTTTTACAAAGAATTTCCACACAAAAAAAAAAAAACTTTGTTAAATTACTAGGAAAAGTGTCGTAATCCCATTTTACCAATATTTGACAGTTTTTCTTGTTTTTTAAATCGAAATTTACATTTTTTTTTTTGTAATTTTACAATTTTTTTTGTAATTTTACAAATTTCCAAGATAATTTTACAAAAAAATCTAGTAAATTCACGAGAATTCTTCGTAATTTCAATTACGCCAAAAAAACTGAACATTTACAATTTTATTGGTAAAAAGCTTGTAAAATTACAAAATTATTGGTAAAAAGCTTGTTAAATTACTAGGAATTCTCGTAAAATAGGAGGTAGCAAAAAATCTAGTAAAATTACGAAACCTCTTTGTTAAGTTTATTCTGTCAAAAAATTTGTAAATTTACAATTTTATTGGTAAAAACCCTGTAAACCTACTAGGAGTTTTTGTCAAATTTGAGGTATCAAAAAAAATAAAGTTACAAATTTTTCTTGTAATTTTACAAGGTTTTTTTTTTTTGAGTGCAGTTACTTAAAATCACATAATATCATTAATTAAAATGTTTTCTCTACCAAATAACATAAACTGAATATTTAAGTTTAACAAAAAAACTTTGTAAAATAAATTTTAATTTTTTCCAATTTTTATTATTTGCTGATAATTTAAAGCGTTTTAAAGACCCATGCATGACAAGCAAATCCTTTTAATTTTATCGATTTTAAGAATTACTTCGAGTGTATTAATTTTTTTGAAATTAATTAAAATTAAATAATTTCCAAATAGTATTCTTTTCGTAAATATGTTTAAAGGTCGATTACTTATTTGAGTTGTTACAAAAATCAGCAAAAATACCCTGCACCACAGAGGGCTAAAAAAGTTTACCTAAGTTGACTTTGTCAAACTTTTTAATAATTCAAGAGCCTATTCACAGAAAATGAATTGGAAACAATCTTAAATCATTTTTTCCATGTGTTTGTTAAAGTAAAATCATAAAAAAGTTAATTGAAATTTCAAAATTTAATTAAAAAACTTGAAAAAAAGAATAAAGACTCAATTCTTAGAATTGACAAAAAAAAAATTTTTGTAATATTTTGTGACTTCGCTTAGCACAAACACGGGAAAAATTAATTTTTAAAGCAGTATGTAAACATTTTTTTTTAAATTTTCAGCTAATAGGCTTGTTAAGTGAAAAACAAAATTTGCCTAAGTTGACTTGGTAAATTTTTTAAAAAATTTTAATTTTTTTTTTTTTTAATTTTAACTAAATTTTATATCATTAATGGCAAACAAAAATATGTCTATATCTACACAATATTTTTAATGTTTATATAAATTTATTTACAAATTTCTTTTCTAAATATTTTTTTTTTTTTTAATTTAATGAAAATATTTTATTGGCTTATCTTTTTCTAATATAATGAGAAAACCCAAATCTAACACAAATTTAAAAATTTAAATAAAGCAATTTTTACAACACCCTAATCCCTTAAGCTATGTTTACCTAATAACTAGGTTATAATCTCCACAAAAATTCTTGTAAATTCCCTAAATGATATAAAATTTACAACACAACAGAAAACAAAATTTTATACCATTGCACTATAGGAAATTTTACCCATTTTTTGGCCAAAAGTCAAAATTAAAATTTTTGCAAATATTATTTTTTTTTACATTAATATAAAAAAAACTTAACAAAGTAAACAATTCTTTCTCAATTTTTCGACAGAATTGATGTACTGCCACTTTATCAGTAGTTTTTCTTGCAATTTCTTACTTAGTTATAAAATAACGATTGAGTGCAGTGAATTTTGTGATAGCTTCTAACAAAAGTTTTTATATTAAGAATTTATAGTTTTTAAAAACTAAAAAATGGAAAATAATGTCGAAGGTGAGTACTTTAATGATAAATAGTGAAATGTTGGTGAACTCATCTATTAGATCGATTTAATTGGAAAAATTGAAGTGACCTTAAGATGAACTTATTGAAGTATGAATTGGAATTTTATTTTGACTTTAAAAAAAATGATAGCATATGTTAGCTATAAAACCATGAAAGTTCTCTAGGACAATCAATTATCTTCCGAATTTATTAAATTTCAAGGTCGGATATGTGCAAACTTTTTTTAAAAACGCATTTTTCCAGGTGACTACTGAGTGCCAAATTCAGAGTTATTTAATACATGGCGAGAGAAATAAAACAAAGGTGGATAAGGAGCCGCTATTTCTGGCCATTTCTTTTCATACATTGCTGAGAGTGAATGTTTCGAAAACTTTAAACAATATATAAAGGAGGAATTAAGAATATTTTGTTCAAATATTAATATGAAAAGGATTAAAAGTTGTAGGAGTTTGAAAGTTTTTGAAAGACAGCATGCTGTTTGGCTTAAAGGCAATACTTGGTTAAGAAAACTTAAAACGCAGCATGCCTCCACTAAATCGAAACCTGGGCGAACGCAATTAACTTTTTTGTCAAAATCTGCGAGAACAAAAATACGAGCAGAAATCTCTAAAGATCTAAATATGGAAGTTGAGCCCCTAGCTCTTGATTCATCTATGGCTGCCAGTAGTGGCATTTTGAAATGTAGTTGACGACTTGGAACTCAAAAATCTAATTTTTGAATAAAATCCTTATTAAAAAGTAACTTTGTTTGACACTTCTTAAAATTGTTAAAATAAATTTCTACTGTTATCTTCGCAAGTTAGTGTGCACTCAAAAAAAATAAAAGAAATATTAAAAACAGTTTAGAAAACGAGATAATCTATCAAGGTTCTAAAAAATCTTAGATGCGGAAACTTATAACACGGGAACCCTGTTTGGAACGAATTATTAGTTAATTTTTTTGGTAACTTTACTAATTTTTTTTTTTGAGTGTATGAAAAATTTTAAGAGTCACTCCCTCCCTCTAAAGAGTCTTCCAATAGTAAAATTTAAAATAATCATTCAAATCGGTTTAGCCGTATGGCTGTAAATAATTTTGGCCAAAAAAAGGGTAAAATTTCCTATAGTGCATTGTCCATATCGATTTTATTCTTTTAAAAAATTTTATGACTAATGTTAACACAATTTAACACAGTTTTAAGCTGATTTTTTTTTTTGTATTTTTATAGTTTACATCCCAAAAATTTTATTTTCATATTTGTTTATTATATTTTTTATAGTCTGTGTATTTTCTATACAACTTCCGTAAATCTTAAATTACTTTTATTTTATATCTGTCTCGTCCACATTTTAAGCTCTACAAATATAAAAGAATTGTCCATAGTTAAAATATTATAAACAGTTTGTTGAATTATAAAAACAAAATCACAGTTACCACAATATATATTTTTTTGTTTATAGCAAACAAAACTATAAAACATAAAATTTTTTTCAGGGTAATAAAATTTATTATGGATTAAAATATATTTTTTTTTAGTTTTTTAAGTATACACATAAAAAAAGTTGTCATAAAACGATTATAAAGAAATTAAAAAAAAAATAAACCGGAACTTTACTCACGGAAATATCTTTAAAGAAAATTTTGTAAACTTAGCGAAAATTTGGAATTTTGTTAAATTTACAGAGTTTTATTTGTTAAACTAACTTTTGATTTTTGCCAGTTTTTAGACATTTGTATAAACTCTGATTAAATTTTATTGAAAAATAAAAATTGTTTTTTTCGACCATTAAAATATTACTTTTTGAGTAGGGTTATTCTAGCTCGAGGTTGTTTTTCCTTTACTATATTAAAACCATGATATTCTTAGAGAATAATTTCCAAGAAATTTAATTTTTTTCTTGGAAATGAGAATTTCTTTAGTTTACAAAGTTTTACTACGTAATTTTCAAACGTTTGAATTATAAGTTTTAGCACATTAAAAATATTTATTTTCTATGAAAATATTTATTTTGTAAGTTTACAAAGTTGTATTAGGTAATATTTGATATAGGCAGTTGAGCGGCACGCATATTGACTTTGTCGAATTACGTTGATTGCCGTGTAATTGTTTTAAAATCAAATAACGACTAACAGTTTAGATTTTGTGGCAAAACAAAAGTATTTTTAACGTAAAAATTCTCTTAAATTAACTTTGTAAGTCTTCTATAACGAGGTTTGGTTGAATTGTGAATGGTTCAGAAATTTATTTTAAATTTTTTGTGAACTTTGCTGAATTTTAAAATCAAATGCAAACTTTGATAAAGTTACATCTTTTAAATTGGCTAAAAATGGCACAAAAACTTAGGTAAATTTAAAAATTGTGAATGGTTCTTAAATTTATTTTTAATTTTTTGTGAACATTTTTATTGATTTGCTGAATTTTAAATTCAAATGCAAACTTTGATAAAGTTACATCTTTTAAATTGGTTAAAAATGGCACAAAAACTTAGGTAAATTTAAAAAAAAATCATTTTCTTTTTTTGAACAAAAACTAATTAAAAAGTATTTATTTTTAAAAAACAAGATTAAAAACAATAAAGAAAAACTTTAAAATTTATTTTGAAATTGGGTGGAAAAAACGGAAAGACTTTGTTAAGTTAACAAAAGTTCTTAATTGGGGTAATTAAATATGAAAAAAGTCTTCTGCTTTTTGTAAATAAAAACTAATTAACAAATTTTTATTTCAATTTTAGTGGTTAAACAAATATTTTTGTGTTAAAAAAATGTAGAAAAAAACTTTGTAAAATTTACTAAAGCAAAGTTTTGTAATACTGAAAATGGTTAATTGATGTCTTTGTGTGCTAAAAAATCTTTCGTAATTAATTTCAACTTGTAACTATGACCGTTGTAGCAAAAGAGACAAAGAGTTCTGCGGAGAATCGACCCACGACCACCACATTTAAAGGGATTTTCTGACTTGCTAATAGAGGGCTTGTCATTATATTTGTAACACCTCAAAATATCGGTCTATATAAATATTCGACTTATGATCCTTGATCGACTTAAGGTAATCTAGCGATGTCTGTCCGTCTGTCTGTTAAAAACACGCTAACTTTCGAAAAACAATTCTGAGGCTGCTAAAGCTTGGAATATATACTTTTAATTTACCGCAGTAAAATAGTATTGAATCTCAACGAAATCGTTTTAAAAGCTATGAGCAGAACCGGACATGGGTTTTTTTTCGGGTGTATTAAAACTCGCTAAACACACTTTGAAAGGCATTGTCAAGCCACTCAAAAAAGTTTTTGCATTCAAAAAAATGTTTTAAACTAAATTTTTTTTGTTTTTTTTTACAAAAATAAATGTAAACATTTTTTATTCAAACTAAAACGATCTAGCAAACTTTTTTCATAAAAAAAGATAAAATTTCTTAAAAAGTCCTTTTAAACTTAAATTCATTTGTACTTAAAATGTTGTTGTGCATTGTGCAGGGTTTTCGTGGCTTCAGCCAATATCATGATTGTAATTTGAAAAGAAAAATAACCTCGAGCTAGAATAACCCCACTCAAAATTTAGTAAAAACTTTATAATATTAATGAAAACGTTAACGAAACTGTTAACGAAAATTTGGGATATATTGTAATTTTCCAACTCTCAGCGTATAAAAGAAATATTACCGAAAAACTTTGTTAAATTTGCAATTTCCAAAATAGTTGAAAAAATTTTACCAATTTTTTTGGTAAAAAAATTCCAATTGGGTTGCAAAAAAAAATTGTGTGCCTTTGAAATCTGTTTTGACCAAGTCAAATAGTTTTAGTGAAGTCAAATTTAGGTTGCTAATGAAAACCTTTGTTAAATTAACAATTGTTTTTATAATATATTTTAAATCACTAAAAATCGGTTGTTATTTCCGTTGAAACGATTCAATTTTACATAAAATTAATTAAAACAGAATTTTATTTCTGAAAAACTTCATAATATTAATTAAAGCTTCATCAGAAATTTAAAATTTACAAAAGTTTGTTAAATATTATACTTATTTCTGTTTCTCAGTATAAATCAAAACATTACCGAAAAATTTAGTTAAATTTTTAATTTCCGAAATGGTTAAACAAATATTACCAATTTTTTGGGTAAAAAAAATCCATTTGGATTGCAAAAAAATACATTTATGTTGCTTCTCAGTGTTTAATCAAAATTAAAATTACCGAAAAACTTAGTTAAATTTACAATTTCCGAAAATTTGTGATACATTGTTATTATTTTTTCTGATTCTCACAGTAAACTCAAAATATTACCGAAAAACTTAGTTACTTTTACAATTTCCGAATTGGTTCAACAAAGTTTACAAATTTTTTTTGGGTAAACATTTCTATTTGGGTTGCAACATATTTATATTCAAATTTTGTTTGCAGTATAGCAAATTTTTTTTTATATAATTTAAATTTTTTTGGTAAAAAAATTTTAAAATTTGGGTTGCAACAAAAAAAAAAAAAAAATTATGTTGTATTTTTTTCTGCGTCTCAGTGTATAAGTAGTCAAACTATTACCGAAAAACTTAGTTAAATTTACAATTTCCGAAAATTTGTGATATATTGTATTATTTTTTCTGTTTTTCAATGTAAAATCAAAATATTACCGAAAAAACTTAGTTAATTTTACAATTTCCGAATTGGTTAAAAAAAATTTTACCAATTTTTTTGGTAAAAAAAAAATTTCCATTTGGGTTGCAAAAAATTTTCTTTTTTGTTGCCTTTGCAAGCTGTTTTGACATATTTATATTTAAATTTTGTTTGCAGTATAGCAAATTTTTTTTTTTATATAATTTAACTTTGTTTTTAATTAAAAATTTATAAACCATAATCCTTGTTTTTACTAAATACTTTCAAAAAAACACTTGAGTTTTTGATTTTTTTTTTGTGCAATTTAAATTAAAACACTTTTTATGACATAAAAAAATTTAACTTTGTTGTTGGGGGTTTGGGGGGAGGTGGGAATATTTTTTTTTGGAAAACTTGCCTTGTCTACCATGTGTGCGGGCTGCTGTTGATGTTGATGATGGAGGATTTTGTTGTTCTGTACCACGATGTGGTAAATGTTGATATTCATAATCATAATATGAGGATTGTGAATCTGGTTGTTGTTGCAATTGCTGTTGTTGCTGCTGTTGTAATTGTAAATTCTGTTGATTTTGATGATGTAAAGTATTTTGTTGTGAGGCATTGGCCGAGTGTGTAGGATGCCGGGGTGTTAAAGACCCCACACTCATACCCACTACATTGCCAGTGCCACCACCTCCGCCACCAACAGCTCTTGTATCATCACGACAATCGAGCGTTGTTTCATATTCATAGGGATTCATAGTGGACGATTCTAAAGGACATTCGTCGTCGTCTGTATCAGTGCCACCGTCGTAGATGTTCTCAGCGTGACGGTATGCTGGATGATGATGATTTTGCTTTGAGAACTTAATTTTGATGGCTTTTTTTAGCGGATCACAACCCGCCAATTTAACAAATTTTTCAAAAGATTTAGAGAGTTAGAGAGAAATAAAATAAAGATTTCAGAGTAGAAGAGAAGAAAGGAAAATGGAAAAACTTTTTTTTTGTTATCAAATTTGCAATTATCACTTTTTTGGGGAACTTTTTGTAGGAGATTAAGTTAAAAAAGGGTTAAAATTTCAAGTACACTTAAAAAAATTTTTGGGTACAAATTTATTTTTTTTATTTTTTTTTTACTTTTTGAAATTTTTTTAAATTTAATAATTATTTTTGTTTAATTTTTTTACAGATTTAATATTTTTTCTTTGATTTCTTGATTTTTTGTTTCGTTTTTCTTTCGTTTCCTTAAAGTTGTTTTGCAATATTTTTCCTTTTTTTAGGGAAATTTCTTTTAAATTATTGCAGCATTAGGAGGTAGTTTAAGGGGGTGAGGAGGGTGTCCTTTTTTTTTTGTCAAGAAATTTTATGCTAAAATATGTTTCTCTGGTGATGTGCGTGTGTGTTCTGTTGAACAATGTCGTTCGTGGCGCGCGTTCATTCAACGCCCTGCAGCCAAGCAATAAAATGCTAAAAATTTATTCAAATTTGCCTTTGGCTTTCAACATGGAGCAATATCCTTTACTCGTTTTTCACTTTATTTTATATTTTTCTTTTTTCCAGCTATAAACAACTTATATTTTTTTTGAAAAATTCTTTATAATTTTTTTTTTGTGGAAAATTGTTGTAGTTGTAGCTTTAATCCATTTGGTTATGGCCATTTGTTAAAGGCAGGTCAAGAGCCCCCATTTAAAATGAAATTCTGTTACTGGTTTTTAAGGTTATATATCCATTAAAGGGCGTTTAAACATATTTTAAGGAAATATTTTTTTATTTAAAGAACAATTTTTTTGAAAAATTAATAAAATTTTTGAAGATTTTTGATAAATTTTGCAGATTTTTTTTGTGAAACTGCAAATTTTTCTAAACTTTTTTTGCTGTTTTGTTTTCTTTTTAAAATTTTGTTCACTTTTTTCTTAAAGAAATTTCACTTTATTTTTCTTTTACTTTTCAAATTTTTTATAAAAATTTTCTTTTTTTTTTATCAAAATTCTATAAGAACTTTGTCGTTTTGCTAGATTATACGTAACGCGCGTATTGTTTTCTATTTTTTTGCAAATTTTTCTGTAATTTTCTATATATATTTTTTCATTTAATATATATATTTTCTTTTTCTCATATATGGAACGTGTAATGTATGAAAAATGTAATTTTTTTTTTGAAAATGAAACGGCCGCCGGTCTTTGTCTAAATTTAATACGATTTATAAACAGCGAGCGACGTTTTAAGACTGAATGCATGAAAGAATTTTTGTGTATCTTGAAGTTAGTGCGTACAACAATGAGTACCAAATTCTATGGGATTCAGTTAAAAAAAAAATAAAATTGTACATGAAAATTTTACAGCCAGAGCAGCAGTGGCAGTGTGTGGCAGCAGTTAGACATGTTATAGCATGAACAAGCAGGCACACAAGCAGCCAGAAAATCCACACACACAAAGAGACTAAAAACCTCAGAGCATAAAAAATATTGCCGCAAAAGGCCTGCGCAATTCCTAAGATACAAAAAAAAGCATATAAAAAGAAAATAAGATAGACTTAACGAATCTCTAGGATAACAGGAGGGTTAAAGAGGGGGGGTCTTGAAAAACTCCCTCAACTTGCCACACTAAAAACAAATATCGAATTAAAAACAGAGAGCAGTAAACAACTCTCTTTTTATAAAAACAATCCAAAAAAAAAAATTCTCTGTCAAAAAAAAAAAATATATATAAATCAGCTGCAAAATTACTCTCTGTTTAAACAGATACACTTAACGAATACTCAAAAAATGCCTAACAAAAAAAAATAATAACAAAAAAAACCAGTCTATAAAACATAAACAGAGAACTAACAAAATAAAATCTGCAAACCAGAGAAAGAGAGTAAACTAAACTCTCTTTTAATTTGCTACTCTCCTTCGTTAAGTTAGGCTCAAATAATTAAACACTCTGAAAAATTTTACAAACAAAAAAAAAATTACTGTAAAAATCTGCATAATTTCTGCAGTTTCCAAGAAATCAAGAAACAGAAAAACCTAAACTCTCTTTTATGTTCTCTCTTCATCCACCAAAATACAGCGCATGTTTCGTTAAGTGTATCTTAATCTAGTCAAACATCTAATAAATTACAAAAAAAAATCTATCTATCCATCCACATTCATCCATCTGTACAATTCAAATGTACTCTGTAACTCATTGTCATGACAGCCTCACACATTTTTTTATTTGCAGTTTTCTGCTTATAATGAAGCGTTAATAATGTAGCTTAATTTTTGAGAGTTATTTGAAGGTTAAAAAGTGCGTTAACTTTTTTTGACGAATATTGAAAAACGCCAAAAAAAAATCCAATATCTGTCTAGATAAAAGTTATCCTGTCAAATCTCCTTTTTCACACAATTCCCCTTACAACCAATAGCTTTCATTATAAGGATTAAAAAAAAAAACATAAAATGTTAATAACATTTTATTAACAGTTTCAGAACATGTTAAAATATTTTAACATAATTTTTTACATAAAAATGTATGTTTATGTAAAAAAAAAACGAAAAATATCATTCCCTAAAAAAAATCGTTTAAATATTGTGCAAATATTTCAAACTGTCAACCGGAAATTGAGTTTTCAATGCAGAAAATTTTATTTTGAGTGTTTGTGTTGACTCTTCTTATGCATAAATATGGAAAATGGGTACCCACTTAATAAATGTATGTCTATTAGGGCGTCCCGTCAAATCTTAACTTTCGAATTCCGTAATACCTGCCGAATATAAAAAATTATTGGCTAAAAATTTTCAATTAAATCTATTGATCAACAAAATTTAAATGAGTCAATTTTAATTAAAATTTTTGTTATTTTCTTTAACAGTCGAATTTCAAATTTTCAACATACCAGATAATTTTTCGCTTTAATTTTTTTGAATACATTAATTTAAAAATATACAAAATATTCGGATTTGACTTTTTTATTATTGGCAACATTGGGAAAGTAAGAAAAATAATTTTTTCATAATTTTGTCATAAGCTTACAATTAATTTGTTAAATCAATCATTATTTTGATTGACTAGAAATAAAAAAGTTTATCAAATTTGTTTATCAAAATCGAAAAACTGTTTGATTGAAAAAATATTCAATAAATTGCCTACAATTTAATAATTGGTATAACAATTTTCTTTATTGGTGGAATTTCAATCAAAAAATTTATTGTAACAGCGTTTTTGTTGATTGAAATTCGTTTTAAATTCTTTCTGTTAATAGCTGATAGTGGGAAAATTTATGAACAAATTTTTCAATGGCATTTTCAGTCGGCAAGCAGCGGTAAAAGTTTGAAAAAAAATTTTTCAAACTTTTTTTGACAAAATCCGTCTCTAAAATTAGGAATTTCTGCGTACGGGAAAAATATTTAAAAACGAATTTTTTAACATAAAAATAATTTTTTTATCCAAAGAAGTCTCAAAATTTGGAAAACATTAAAAAATATAAAAAAAAAAACTCGATTTTGGTTCAAAAAAGCTGGTTAGCGAGTTTGGTCCACAGATCGTGTTTTTATTCCTTATACCCTTTACTCTAGTGATAGAGAGTATATATAAGTTTGTCATTCCGTTTGTAACACATCGAAATATTGGTGTAGAACGCCATAAAGCATATATATTCATAATCCTCGATCGATTTTAAGTCGATTTAGCGATGTCCGTCCGTCCGCCTGTCTCTTTGTCTGTCCGTAGAAAACATGCTAACTTTTGAAAGACTTTACAGAGGCTACTGAAGTTTGGCATATATGCTGGTCATTTACCTGGTCAAGTTGGTATTGCAATCCAGCAAAATCGGTCAAGTGGTTCAAAAGTTATTAGCAAAAGAGTAAATTTCGGCAAGGGGTTTTCGCGAATTTTCGAGAGAAAAACACGCTGACTATCGAAAGACAATTGTGAGACTGAGGCTTGGCGTACATCTTTAACCTTCCCCAGGTCTGTTTGGTGTTGAACTTCAGCTCAATCGGTCAAGTGGTTCAAAAGTTATAATCAAAACCCCGAATTTCAGATTTTGTTCATTTTAAATGCCACGTGGTAAACAAGTTTTAAAAGCATTGGTGGTAACTAAGCAATGCTTTTCAAACTTGTTTAATTTTAAAGCAATGCTTTTTAAACTTGTTCAGTTTTAAAAGCATTGGTAACTTAAAAATTACTAGTGTCCGACCGAATACACCTTTTTTGGCCGAAGCCGAATATTCGACCAAATTTTCACTATTCGGCCAAACCAAAGACGAAGCCGAATATTAAAAAAAAAATATTTGTGTAGTAAAAACAAGAATGCATGAGAATGTTGTCTAGAATGATTTTATTTTATGCAAAAAGTTTTTTTGGACATTTTTGTAAAAAAATATATTTTAGTGTAAATTTTTTTCGACCGAAAAATTTTTTTTGAATGTTTTTATGGTTTACTACACGTGAGCACAAATATTATGCAATTATTCGGTATTCGGCCTTTTCGGCCAAAATTGTGGCCGAAGCCGAATAGTGGCCGAATAGTGTTTTTTGGCCGAAGCCGAATATTCGGTCGGACACTAAAAATTACACTCGAAAAAAATTGTACGCTCAAAAAAATTTTGCACTCAAAAAAAGTTTTTTTTTACAAAAATGTCAATATTTTGTGCACATACGTATGTGCGTGCATTCACTCAGAAATATTTGTGCAGTAAAAAAAAACATTAAACTCGAAAAAAAAAGTTTTACACTCAAAAAAAATTTGTAATTTTTCTTTTAAATGACAAAAAAATTAGAGCCTGAGCTCGACTGTCTTTACAGAAACAATAATTTGAAAATAACGACTATAAGTCGGCCTAAGTGGCAAAATCAGTATCTTTGGAAAAATGGCAACACCTAACATTTGTGTCTAAAATATAGACCATGTCGTGCAATGTTTGCAAAATAAGTACTTAGATCAGAATTGATGAAGGAGAGGAAGAAGAATAATGATTACTAAAAATAAAAGTTTGTTTACACTTGAATTGAAAAACAAAAATTAGATTTAGTTGATACTTGCTTAACTGCCTACTTGGCGTATCGGTCTAGACTCTAGAGTGATTGTACGTTACAAGCAGTTAATAGCAAAGTATTAAAGATGATGGGTTCAATCCTTGTCGGCTGCGATCTGTAAATAATTTTCACATATAGAGTTCTATTGACTATTAACTAAATAAATTTGACATTAAAAGTTTTTCTGAAGATTATTATAACTGGATAATATGAAAATAGTAAGAAACAAACCAGGATGTCTTAAATTTTTAGAAAAATTAAAATGTTTCTTTCACACTTTTCTCAATTCAAAACCATATATAACTTTAACACACTTTTTTTAACAAAAAAAAATAATATTAAAATTGGTACAAATAAAACGTATTTTTAAAAATATGCATATTTGGTTCATAATTTTGTCATTCTTTTTGCAAATATTTTTGGATATAATCAATGGATTTTAAATTTTTACCTCGGGTTCTCTTTATTGGATTGTCCACTTTACATATCTGGTTTGAATAGGAAATTTTTTGCAAAATTAATTAAACAATTGAAAATTTCTGAAATACAATTGATAATTTCTGAAATACAATTGATAATTTCTGAAATACAATTGATAATTTCAGAAATATAATTGATTATTTCTGAAATACAATTGATAACTTCTGAAATACAATTGATAATTCCTAAAATACAAATTAAAAATTTGTGAAATACAATTGATAAATCCTGAAATACAATTGATAAATTCTGAAATACAATTAATAGTTTCTGAAATACAATTGATAAATCCTGAAATTGATAAATCCTGAAATACAATTGATAATTTCTGAAATACAATTAATAAATTCTAAAATACAATCGATAATTTCTGAAATACAATTGATAATTCTGAAATACAATTGATTATTTCTAAAATACATTTGATAAGTTCTGAAATACAATTGAAGGGCTTATTGTAAAAACTCGATAAGCAACATTTCATTTTATGGTGTTTTTGCCTTAAAACTTTTAAAATAATGTGGAAAATATAACTTTTGCAGAACTTTTATTCTCATTATACTTGTACGAAGGGTTAAATCAAGACTTCTGCCAAAAATCTGTCAATGAAACATCAGCAGAAGGCGAAAAACACGAAAAAATCAAATGTTGCTTATCAAGTTCTTGCAGTAAGCCCTTCAATTGATACAATTGCTAATTTCTGAAATACAATTGATAAATTCTGAAATACAATTGATAAATTCTGAAAAACAATTGATAACTTCTGAAATACAATTGGAAATAGTGTAGATCAATATTGCGATGCGCTACATGCGGCATGACAATCTAGTTGAAAAGTGGATATTCCCTGATACTACACTTTATCATAAAAACTCAGTTCTGCCCGTTTTGGTCATCGTTAACCCTTATCGTCCAGGGATCAAAAATGTTCCATGCAACATTTTAATTGTTTTTACTAGAATTTTGTTAAGTTTATCACTTAAAATCATTTAGTTAGTAAATGTTATGATAATTATTTACTGAAAATTAATCCAATTATCATGTTGGTGCATTACACCACACAATTTTTTTGGTTACAGTGATTATTATCTTTGTTTGGTGCAAACAGATTACTTTCCGTAAAACTAACACACAAATATTAAAGAAATTGTTAAACCAATTTTTTTTCTACCTGTTGGTTATAATTTTCTATATTTTATATTTACATTAGTTAATTCATATGTTTGTGGTAAATATACTATACTTAATGTTAGCTGAATACTAAGTAAACACGGGGTTAAACTATGGGTTCAATTTTTAGGTATATCAGCTAGTACCTGCATAAAGGACACGTGTGATAATTGTTAATTTGTAGCTAATTGAAATGATAGAAGTTCTGTTTTTTTGGTGATAATTTATTTTTTTGTGTAATTTATTTTTTTTATAATTTTTTCGTTGAAAACTATGTGGGCCACCTTTGACAACCGCAGGTGAAATAACAGATATGCAAAAAGATGACAAGAATACCGAAAAAAAAATTAAAATAATTTCTAGGAGGTTTAAGTAAATATTTAATTTAGAAAATTTTAATATTTAAGTGTGATAAAAATTTAGACGCCAGTCCTAAACAAATTTGAGAGGAAACTCAATTTTTTTTAATTTTTCATCTATGGGAATTTAAAATTTGTTGCACTAAAAGAATTTTGTTCATAATAAATATGAAAATGTTCATACAATCTATGAACAATTTAATAGAAGTGAGCTAATGATGTTTTTCATTAGATAAATAATGCAAATGTTCATATATATAATGAAAAAGTTTCATAAAAGAGGAAGATTCATAAAATCAATGATTATTTTTATTAATACAATGCAATCTTTCATATATTTTATCAATAAAAAATCAGTCATTTTTAAAAAATCGTTGATTTAACCTTAAAAAAAAAAATACTTATTTTTTGAGTGTATATTTTTTTCGAGCTTAAATATTTTTGTAGTGCAAAAATATTTTTGAGTAAAAACAAGTGAGAGTGTTCAATTCGGCTGTGCCGAATCTATTATACCCTCCAAAATGTAAAAAAAAATTAAAAACAAAAACTTGTCAGGGGCGTTTCTTTTTTTAGGGGGGGGTTGATAGGGTCAGTGGGGGACGTTGAGAGCACCTTCCCATCGCGATAAATATACCAAATGTTTTATTTAATTAACAAAAATACAGAAAAAACATGTGTAAAAGTGTGATTTTTTAGAGGTTGGTTTAGTTCCTCAAGGGGGAACTTTTTTCCCCCTGGTCCGATTTGGCCAATATCCGAACTTAACCTGCCTAGGAACATAAGACATATTTGTGCCAAACTTGAAGGGTATAGCTATTTTATTTTGGACTGCATCGTGTTAACTACAGACGGACGGACGGACGGACAGACAGACGGACGGACGGACGGACGGACGGACATCGCTAAAATGTCTTAGAATCGATCACTGATCAATAATATATATACTTTATGGGGTCCCCGACCGATATTTCGATGCGTTACACACGGAATGACAAAGTGAGTATACCCCCATACTGTAGTTGGAGGGTATAAAAATACCTTGTAGGATATTTTTGGTAATTTTTTTTTTTACCCTCAGCTCAAGTGATAGAGGGTATATATAATTTGTCATTCCGTTTGTAACACCTCGAAATATTGGTCAAGATCCCATAAGGTATATATATTCATGATCCTCGATCGATTCTAAGACGATCTAGCGATATCTGTACGTCTGTCTGTCTGTTGAAAACACGCTAACTTTTGAAAAACTTTACGGAGGCTCCTGAAGTTTGGTATATATGTTGGGCATTTACCTGGTCAGGTTGGTATTGCAATTCAGCTAAATCGGTCCAGTGGTTCAAAAGTGAATTTCGACAAGGGTTTTTCGTGAATTTATGAGATAAAAAAACACGCTAAATTTCGAAAAGCAATTCTGAGGAATCTGAAGCTTGGCATATATATTTGCCGTTCTCCTGGCCTGCATCGTATTATATTTCCGCTAAATCGGTCCAGTGGTTTAAAAGTTATTAGAAAAACCGTGAATTTCAGATTAGTTTTACCTTAAATTCATGTGTTGAAAACCCGTAAAATATGTTTTAAAAACATTGGTAAGTGACAAAAATATTATACAACGTATTATTGTCACTCAAAAATATTTTTACACTAAAAAAAAATACGCTTGAAAAAAATTTTACACTAAAAAAAAATTTAGTAAACTATATTTTTTTTTACTAAAAAAAAGTTTTTTTACACAAAATAAAATATTTCTAATCAAAAATGTTATTTTTTCACGATAGAAAATTTACTATCATTTAAAATGGGCAATGTGGAGCGTATTGATAGATTCGGCCAAGTCTTTTCTACTTGTTTACATTAAAAAAAAACTTGTAAAATTAAATGAAAAGATTGTAACTTTTATTTTTTTCTACCTCCAATTTTACGAGAAATTCTAGTAAATTTTGTAATTTTGCAAGATTTTTACCAATTAAATAGTAAATTTACAACTTTCTTGACGCGATAAAACTTACTAGGAGTTCTTGTGACTTTACTAAATTTATTGCTACCTCCTATTTTACGAGAAGTCCAAGTAAAAACTACGAGCTTTTTTGTAATTTTACAAGCTTTTTACCAATAAAATTGTAAGTTTACAACGAAATAAAACTTAAAATTAATTTTCGTAATTTTACTAGATTTTATTTTTGTAAAATTACCTTAGAAATTTATAAAATTACAAAAAAAGGAAAATTACAAGCTTTTTTGCAAGCTTTTTACCAATTAAATTTCACATTTACAACTTTTTTGACGCGATAAAACTTACTAGGAGTTCTTGTGACTTTACTAGATTTTTTGCTACCTCCTATTTAACGAGAATTCCTAGTAAAAATGTTGAGCTTTTTGTAATTTTACAAGCTTTTTATAAATAAGATTGTAAATTTACAACTTTTTTTGGTGCAATAAAACTTACAAAGAATCCTCGTGAATTTACTATTTTTTTTTTCTAAAAAAAAGGTTGGAAATTTGTAAAATTACAAAAAAAAATTTAAAATTACAAAGAAAATGTAAATTTCTACCAAAAATTATTTGTTAAAAACAAGGGAAACTGTCAAATATTGGTTAAATGGGATTACGAGACTTTTTCTAGTAATTTGACAAAGTTTTTTTTTTGTCTACCTCCAATTTACGAGAATTTCTAGAAAAATTACGAGCTTTTTTGTAATTTTGCAAGATTTTTACCAATCAAATTGTAAATTTACAACTTTCTTGACGCGATAAAACTTAACTTTACTAGATTTTTTTGCTACCTTGTAACTTTACTAGATTTTTTGGTACCTCCTATTTTACGAGAATTCCTAGTAAAAATAACGAGCTTTTTTGTAATTTTACAAGCTTTTTACCAATAAAATTGTAAATTTACAACTTTTTTGGCGAAATAAATTTTACAAGGAATACTCGTATTTTTATAAGATGTTGTTTTTGTAAAATTACCTTAGAAATGTGTAAAATTACAAAAAAAAATAAATTTCGAAGGACTAAAACAATTTTTTTGTTCAAAAACCAGGAAAACTTTATAATGGGATAACGAGACTTTTTCTAGTAATGTGACAAGATTTTTGAGTGTAAAAAAATAGGGGTATATCTCGTCTTAACTTCTTTTTGAAGCTATTTGAGTTTCGCGGATTGGATTGGTTGGACATTTTAACAATTTCTAAACAAATTCTCATTGATTTAATAATTTAAATTACATAAAACTTTTTAATTCAATTTATTTATTTAAAAAATTATATTAAAAACTTTAAATTTTTTTTAATTATCAAAAGCCTTTTGTTTTTTTTATACATGTCCTCAAACAAAACAAAGTTTTTAATTTCCATTAAGGACGAAACACAAACAAAAAAAAACAACAACAATTGGGGCAGTATGTTTGTTTTAAATTTAATTTTCAAAGAATTGTTGCATGCAACACACGTTCATAACATATGCATTAGGCTGGGTCGTATTCCAACAAAGTGCTCAGATCAACTATTAAGAGTGAAAAAAAGTTGGTACAAGTAAATACAAGCAATTTAAAACCAAAATGAACAAAATCGGTCCATGGCTTCCGTTCTCGCATCGCGGGTCAAAATTGCGGTTTTTGAAAAAATGGACATAATTTAAAAAAAAAATTAAATATTTAAAAAAAAAAATTATTAAAAAAAAAAAAATTTTTTTGTATCGCATTAATTCAAAGATATTTAGAAAAATTTTGTTTGTTTTTTTCGGATATCGATAACCCACCCAAACGTGAGGCCAAAAAAAACTTACATTTTTAACATGGAGCTCAAAACTACTTTTTCACTATTTGAAAAATTTAGTGAAACAAAATTTTTAAATATATTAGTTTATCCACTTGATATCATTTAATACATCTCAGGGATTGTAGAAAAAAATTCTTAGTTAAATTCCTTCGTCGAGTTGGTGTGTGGAGCGATTTGAATTTAGCGGATTTCCAGAACATGTGTTTATATCGACATTTCTGACTAATTTGTAGTTGTTAGCAACATTTTACTTAAATTAACCAACTTTTTTTGTTCAAATGGTTGTTTTGGACCATAGTAACTCTGCTTTGAAATAATAGGCTTTTTGGACAACGTTAACCCTTGCCGGCACGGGGTTAAAAAATTCCTCCAATGAAATTTTTAAAAATTCCTCACTCTAAAATCGTGTATGTGTTTAAATAATCAATAATTGCGCACTTAAGCGGAAAATGCTTAAAACTAAATAAAATAAAAAAATGGCATCCGAAATTTCATTATGTCTTCGTCGTTTTTACTGTGTAAAGCTAAAAATGAAAAACATATTATTTAATATGTCAAAAAAGTCCAATTGACTATGAGCAAAAAACCATCTGTTTGAAATTTTTTGGGCATTCGTTCAACAAGGGTTAAAGATGTCCTTTAAGAAAACTTTGTATAAATTTGTAATTGTTGATTATTTAAACACATACACGATTTTAGAGTGACGAAGTTTCAAAAATTTCATTGGATGAATTTTTTAACCCCGTGCCGGCAAGGGTTAACGTTGTCCAAAAAGCCTATTATTTCAAAGCAGAGTTACTATGGTCCAAAGCAACCATTTGAACAAAAAAAAATTGGTTAATTTAAGTAAAATGTTGCTAACAACTACAAATTAGTCAAAAATGTCGATAAAAACACATGTTCTGGAAATCCGCTAAATTCAAATCGCTCCACACACCAACTGGACGAAGGAATTTAACTTAGAATTTTTTTCTACAATCCCTGAGATGTATTCAATGATATCAAGTGGATAAACTAATATATTTAAAAACTTTGTTTCACTAAATTTTTAAAATAGTGAAAAAGTAGTTTTGAGCTCCATGTTAAAAATGTGAGTTTTTTTTGGCCTCACGTTTGGGTGGGTTATCGATATCCGAAAAAAACAAACAAAATTTTTCTAAATATCTTTGAATTAATGCGATACAAAAAAAATTTTGTTTTTTTTAATAATTTTTTTTTTAAATATTTATTTTTTTTTTAAATTATGTCCATTTTTTCAAAAACCGCAATTTTGACCCGCGATGCGAGAACGGAAGCCATGGACCGATTTTGTTCATTTTGGTTTTAAATTGCTTGTATTTACTTGTACCAACTTTTTTTCACTATTAATAGTTAATCTGAGCACTTTGTTGGAATACGACCCAGCCTAATATGCATTGTTGATCAAATTTCATTAACAAAATTGCAGGTTTTTTGTTTTTTTGTTGGTGACCGAAAGCTTTTTCCAAAAAAAAAAACTCTTTGTTAATTTAAAGATCTTTTTAAACAAAAAAAAAACAAAATTTTTTTCAATACTTTTTTTTGTAAATAAAAATTCCGAAAAAGCAAAAACATTAATACATACAAGCAGAGCGAGCAGAGAAAAAAAAAATGTTCTTACATCTCAAATGACATCAGGGTATATTCTTCATGATAATGTCCTGCTGTTGCATATAAACTATTACTACAGGTGTTTGGATTGGGTTTTTTGTTGAACGTATATAATTTACTTTACTACGTACGTACTACGTTTGTGTGTATGTACTTATAAAAGCACATCACCTGACAACGACATCAAACAGTTCAGAACTATGGGACGGGACGGGGAAGCTGAACAAATTTTTCAGAATCTATAAACCATCTATAAATAAAAAAGATTTATTTTTTAACGAAATCAAGAGCACTGCGGCTACACACTAAAAAAGTCTCGTAATCCCATTTTTCTAATATTTGACAGTTTCCTTGTTTTTTAACAAACAAATTTGGATCGAAATTTAAATTTTTTTTTTTTTTTATTTTACAATTTTTTTTTGTAATTTTACAAATTTCCAAGATAATTTTATAAAAAAAAATTAATAAATTCACGAGAATTCCTTGTAATTTTTATTGCGCCAAGAAAACTGTAAATTTACAATTTTATTGGTAAAAAGCTTGTAAAGTTACAAAATTATTGGTAAAAAGCTTGTAAAGTTACTAGAAATTCTCGTAAATTGAAAGTAGCAAAAAATCTAGTAAAGTTACAAAACCTCCTTGTAACAAATTTGTAAATTTTCAATTTTATTGGTAAAAACCTTGTAAAATTACAAAATTATTGGTAAAAAGCTTGTAAAATTACTAGGATTTTTTGTCAAATAGGAGGAAGCAAAAAAAAAGTTACAAGTTTTTCGCGTAATTTTACAAGGTTTTTTTTTTGAGTGCAATATTTGAAAGTTTTCCTTGTTTTTTAACAAACAAATTTGGATCGAAACTTAAATTTTTTTGTAAGTTTACAATTTTTTTTGTAATTTTACAAATTTTCAATATAATTTTACAAAAAATATATAGTAAATTCGTGAGAATTCCTTGTAATTTTTATTACGCCAAAAACTGTTGATTTACAATTTTATTGGTAAAAAGCTTGTAAAATTACAAAATTATTGGTAAAAAGCTTGTAAAATTACTAGGAATTCTCGTAAAATAGGAGGAAGCAAAAAATCTTGTAAAGTTACGAAATCTCCTTGAAAATTTTATCGTGTCAAAAAATTTGTAAATTTACAATTTTATTGGTAAAAAGCTTGTACAAGCTTGTACAAGCTCAAATAGGAGGTAGAAAAAAAAAAGTTACAAGTTTTTCTTGTAATTTTACAAGGTCCTAAAAACTTGATAGTATGAATGCTAAAACCTCCGGTGGTAACAACATTCTGAAAAAGAATTTATTGAAATTTTCGATTCAAAGGAAGAAAAAATTAACTTTGGTACCTTTTCTATCTCATAAAATGATTGATTTAACAACTTTAAATTTAAAATATAGGACCCCTTTAGCGAAATGTAAAATAAGTACCTTTAGAAAGTTTTCATTCAATAGAGTAACATTACTTTGGTACTTTTCTGTCTCCAGAAATAATGGTTCTAGAAATTTCGAATAAAAGCTCCAATAAAAAAAACATCCTAAAGTGTACCTAAAAAGTGCCATTTGAAAGTTTTCTTTCAATGTGAAAAAAACATTAAAAAAAGTGTACCTAAAAAAATGCTTTTGAAAGTCTTCATTCAATGCGGTAACATTATTTTGGTAATTTTCTCTGTCCAGAAATAATAGTTCTAGAAATTTGGAATAAAGGTCCAGTAAAAAAAAAAACATTCTTAAAGTGTACCTAAAATATGACCTTTTGAAAGTTTTCATTCAATGAAGTAACATTACCTTGGTACCTTTCTGTCTCCAGAAATAGTGGTTCTAGAAATTTAAATTAAAGGATACAGTGAAAAGACATTCTAAAAGTGTTAAAATATTGTGTTTTGGTACTTTTTAGATTTCCTGAAATAGTTGTCATTCAACTTGAAAAAAATTACCTTTTGGAAATTACTTTTTTAAAACGGGAAAAAGGTTAAAAAATTTTGTTGTCTGCTAAAATACAGGTTCTATAGAAATAAGGAATGTTGGATCATTCAACAAAAAAAAAATCAAAAAATACTTTTTAGAAAGTTTTGATTAGAGATGTGCTCGTGACTCGACGTGTTCGTGATTTACGCATGAAACTCGCGTGGTCGTGAGTGAAATTTATTTTTACTCACGTTATCGTGAGTGCGTGTGATTAGTAAAAATAGTTTCGTGCGTGAGTATTTTTTTTTTCGTGGATTTGTGTGATTGTTTTGTGCTGCCTGAAACAGAAAACAAGTAAGAAAATCGTCATAATATTGAATTTAGAGGGTAGTTAATACAAAATTGTAATTTAAATAAATTTTTATGATTGTTTTTAGGAAATTATATACTTTGTAACGTGCCGTTACAAGGAAAATACTTCTCCCTATACCTCACCACTCTGCTTGTACCCATACCTTATAGAAAGTTGTTTGTTTGGTTGTTATTACTTGCAAACGGGTAAGGCTACCTAGCAATTCTCGTTTAGTTAGTCAAATTATTAAATATAATGACAAAGTTTAGCTAACCAAGACAACGAGAAACCAGTTGAAGTTCGAAATATACCTCGTACAATAAACGTTGTACACCGTAAGCCGAGCAGATTCCTATTCCCAACTCCGTTCTAGGCCGTAGTTCGTTCGTAGTTAACCCTGTAGTTAGAAAACCCGATCACCGTTAAACCCGAAAGCCACCTATTATTCGAACTAACCCGGCTCACCTGCACCCTATTCTTGTGAGTTACTTAGTATTCATACTAATCGTATTTGCCAACTCGATCTAACACTAAACCCGAACGCAATCTATCGTTCGTTCTAACCCGACTCACCTGCACCCTATTCTCGTGAGTTACTTAGTATTTGTACTAATCGTATTTAGCAACCCAATCGCCCACTAAACCCGAACGCCACCTATCGTTCGTACTTAACCGACTCACCTGCACCCTATACTCGTGAGTTACTTAGTATTTCTACTAATTGTATTTAGCAACCCGATCTAGTATTTACTAACCCGTCTCACCAGCACCCTATTCTCGTGAGTTACTTAGTATTCATACTAATAGTATTTAGCAACCCGATCTCCCACTAAACCCGAATGCCACCTATGGAGATATTCGCGTTCGAAATTTTCGGGTGGAAAAATTTTTAAACGTCGAAAAATAGAATCAGGAGGTCCATTTTATATGAAATCAAGTCCTATTGTTGGAGGAATATGTAAAAGTGGACCACCAAAAATGCGACATTATTGGTTTTTGGCGTTTTTAACAACGAATATCTTTAAAAGGGTTCGTGGATTGGATGGCATATTTGGATTCAGGAGAGCAAAATCTAGGTTTTTGTTGTCGAACAGTGTTATTATTTAGCTAGTTCTTCTGTGGTTGTAACGCGGCCAGATAAATTCTGGTAATTCTGCTTGTACTTAACGAACATTCACTTCTCGATCTGTAATATTGGAATTTACTAAGAGTCAGCTCCCTGTCCAGCGCTATGTGCAAGCCCATAGCACTATGTGCCAGACCGTAATGTAAGATAGGACTTACGATTGAAGTACGGACCCAGTGTGTTATCCTTGGCTCAAGTCCCCATGCCTTGCCGAACATTTTCCGGTAAGCATAATAAGCATTATTTGCCTTTCTTAAACGTTTATCGTTATTTTGGTTTCATGATAATTTACTATCTAAAATAACACTTTCAAAGTGGGACTTCAACCCCGTTAACCCTGACTTTCCTTAAATTTTCAATCTTATACTTTCGTGTAAACAATACCATCTCAGTTTTCCGCGGACTAACTTTAAGACCGTTTTCAGCTCAAATCCATTACTGTTTTAGTGATCGCTCTACTGTCACTCTTTGCGTCTCCGTTTTCTTGGGAAAGGGATCAACGGGATTAGTGGGAGCAAGACCCAGAGTAATGACGATAAAACTGCTCCCTGTGGCGTTCCCCTCGATTAAATGGTTTTGGATTCGTTTAACGCATGAATAAAACCTACATATTACAAAATGGAATGAAACAGGGAACGAAATGTAATAAAACTTATGAATGTAACATCCAACTACATTTTGGGGGCATACTAACTTTCGTTAGTAACGCAACGCAAATATCGATCTAGGACCCCAAAAAGTATATATATTATTGATCCATGATCGCTTCGAAGACATTCTATGAATCTCAGTCCGGCTGGGAAAAGCACGATGCAGTCCAAACTAAAGCTGCTAAGCTCCCGATGTTCGGCACAAATATTACTTATGACCAGGGAAACCAAAAATATGCAGTATCATGTTTTTTCCTGTGCATTTTATTGATAAATGGGTAAGGTATTTATCCGTTTCAGAAGTTTTCAAGAAATCTGGCATCGATTTGTTAGAGCATATTTTTGCATATTTTAGTCTTAAGAGCATATTTTTGCATATTTTAGGTTTAAGAGCATATTTTAGAATAAGAGCATATTTTTAGAGCATATTTTCAATTTTTAGAGCATTTTTCCACTTTTTAGAGCATATTTTTACATTTTTAGAGCATTTTTTTTTAAGTTTTTAGAGCATTCTTTTCCAATTTTTTTGTTGAACAACATGTATTTTTAAATTTTTTATCCAACGAGAATGTTTTTTTTGAACAATTACGGAATTGTGACGATTGATTCCCATTTGGTCTGTTCTTGCTTCATATCGGTATATGAAACTATGCTTTCTTTAGATTCAGCAACTTGGCAGAAAACATTAAGGAAATATTTTTGTAGAACATATTTAACCCTCTTACTATCGCACATAACGGTATTTGGAGGGTCTATTCTCTAACAAATTGTAAAAAACACAACAAAAAAAAAGACATAATTTTTTTTAAGAGCATATTTTTATTGTTTTTAGAGCATATTTTCCGTTTTTAAGGGCATTTTTTAAGCGCATAAAACGTGTTTTTTAGAGCATATTTTTGGTTTCCCTGCTTATGACTATAGGCTAGTTAAGGTCGAAAATGGGGAAAAATCGGACCAAGTGGAAAAAAGTCTGAGTCCTGAACTTGTACCCATGGGATTAATTATAAATTTTTTTCAGACTCGGAGAAATTTTTTATAGGTAGAAAAAGTATCTCAGAAAAAAAAAATTTTTTCTCTAAAGAAAGAAAAATTTTCAGATTTTGTGACATATTTTTATATTCTACACAGAAAAAATTTGAAACGAATTTCAATCAACAAAAACGCGGATTCAATCAATTTTTTGATTGAAACTCCTCCAATTAAAAAAATTGTTATACCAATCATCAAATTTTAGGTGATTGATTGAAAATTATTTCAATCAAACATTTTTTCGATTTTGATCAAAAATTTGATCAATTTTTTGTTTAAAGTCAATCAAAATAATGATTGATTTAACAAATGAATTGTAAGCTTATGACAAAATTATCAAAAAATTCATCTTTTTTGCGTTTTAATATGTTGCCAACAATAAAAAAAAGTAATACCCGATTATTTTGTATATTTTGGAACAAATCTATTCAAATAAATTAAAGGGGAAAAAAAATCTGGTATGTTGAAAATTTGTAACAAAAAATAGCTAAAATTTTAATCAAAACATTGATTGACTCATTTAATTTTTGTTGATCAATACATTTAATTGAAAATTTTTAGTCAATAATTTTTTGTGTGTAAGAAATTCCCATTCCATAGTGCATTGTTCAATATTGTTGTTTGGTATTGTATTTGGTTATTGCTCTGTTTGATAGCTTCTTGTTGTTATCGTTGTTGTTATTTTTTACTCCTGTCCAGTCATGTGTGGTTTATAGATTTTTTTTATTGTTGTTGTTGATGTTGCTCTACTGCTGTATTTTTGTTGGTACCTTGTTGTTTGCAGTATTGCAAACTACAAAAAAATGTGTTGCTACCGGTATTATTATTCCTTTTTTTTGCTGTGTTCTGCATTTTTTATTCATGTTTCATCATCATCATCATCATGAAGACCGTTCCAGCTACTGTTTGTCAATTTGCTGCGTAAGTATGAGTAGGTTTTTAAGTTTCATTAAAGCAGGATATGAAATTTCAGTTTTTTGACCTATATTTTTTTGTTTGTGTTTGTTACAGTTTTCTTTCCTATGTTAAATTTTTGTTGTTCCAAAAAAAAAATACTTCCTAATGATTAGGCATGGATATTTTAAGTTTGACTTACTTATAGTCAACCGGAAATTTTTTGAAAGGTTTCTGCAAAATTTAACTTAAAAGACAGATGTAAATTTTTGGAAGTGTAACAAATGGTTTCAAATACACATAAACTTAAAGCTGACGGAAATATGTAATAGGGATTCATCTTAAGCTGTTAATTTAAATGCGAAAAATGTCACAAAATTTTATTGTTTATAAAAAATGTTATCATCTGCAAAAGAGTAGATAGGACACACCACTCTTCAAGCAAGTTTAGGTTGTATTAAAATGGTGACAAAATCGGCTATTGGCATTTCACTCCTCTTTATTTTTAGCTTTAAAAATTGTTAACACGAAAATCAGCTTCAATCAGGGGTACCGCAAGGTTCTGTTCTTTCTCCTACCCTTTTTCTTATTTTTCTTAACGACCTTCTAAGTCAAACTTCAAATCCTATCTACTCTTTTGCAGATGACAGCAACATTTGTCATTCATTTTCCTTCGATCGTAGGCCAAGCCTTGTTAAGGTTGAGAAAAAAAGGCGGATTATGAATGACACACTTAATCAGGACCTGTCGACAATCTCTGAGTGGGGTCTTGCGAATAGGGTCAAGTTTAATGCACGCAAGACCCAATGTTGTATGTTGACCCACAGGAATGTGGAGTCACCAGCATCATCTGTACAAATGGGTGGTATAGGTATCGAGGAATCGGACACTCTTGATGTTCTGGGCATGAAAATTCAGTGTGATGTCCGTTGGAATAAACACGTTTTTCAAGTGTCGAAAGAAGCATTCAAGTGTCTCGGTTTTTTAAACCGGTGTAAGATGTACTTCACCTCATCCGATCTCTTAACAATTTATACCACCTACATCCGACCGAAGATGGAATACAACTCCCATATATAGGCAGGGTCTTCAAAGTCTATTTTGGAGCTTTTGGACCGTGTGCAAAGGAGGGCGTTGATGCTTATCAATGACAATAGGGTATCCAACTCTATTGACTCACTGGAGCATCGTCGGAATGTGGGTTGTGTGACTCTGTTCTATCGATATTACCATGGAAAGTGTTCCGCTGAGATAAGTAAACTTATCCCTAGAGCCCGAGTTTTTGTTCGCAACACTCGGTCGTCTAGTAGATCACATCCATTTGTTGTCGATTGTCCAGTTGATCGCACATCGCATTACAGAGAAGGTTCGTTTATCAGTCGTACTAGCCGTATGTGAAATAATCTTCCAGCGGAGGTCTTCCCAGCTTCTTTCAATGTAGATAAATTGAAGTCAAATATCCACAAACACTACTCCCTCTGTCCTCCTCCTCACAACCTATTTTGCTGATATCAACACAATGCACTGCATTAGTAGGGGCATCCCCTGAGTGTTGGTTCAACGTAAAAAAATTACACTGTTTGACAACAAAAACCTCCCAGTAAAATATCCAACTGATTCTTCTACATTTTTGTCTCCTGAATCCAAATCTGCTATCCATATTTTTCCAGTATAAATGAAAGTATACTAATAGAAGACCAAAACCCCCGAAGGGTTTTGTAATCTTAGCTCGAGTTCTTTTTTATGGTCCACTGAAGTTTTTCAATTTTTTTCAAAGGCTTTTTGAATAAGTTAAAAAATAAGTATTAAATCTAATTCTAATGCGCAAGGGGATTATGCGCAGCGAAAAATTTAAAATTATTGGTTATTTGTCAGTATTACAGAGAATATCTCAAAAACGGTACGAGCTAGAAAAAAATGGATGGCAGATTTAGATTCAGGAGGGCAAAATCTATAAGATTCATTTGGATATTTCACTAGAAATATTTTTGTAGTCAAACAGTGTAATTACACTGTGCAACAAATTTGGGGTCTTCGAGTGTATCTTGAACGGGACCAAAAGAAAATGAAAGTATACTAATAGAAGACCAAAACCCCCGAAGGGTTTTGTAATCTTAGCTCGAGTTCTTTTTTATGGTCCACTGAAGTTTTTCAATTTTTTTCAAAGGCTTTTTGAATAAGTTAAAAAATAAGTATTAAATCTAATTCTAATGCGCAAGGGGATTATGCGCAGCGAAAAGCTCAGCTTATTCGCCATCGGAATTTGTATGGCTCGAATGGCGACTCCAGGAAGAGTTTTGAATGTTAAAATCACCAGCAACTATAATTTCGCTATGATGAGAACTTTCAAGATTTTAGTAATAGAATCGGAAAATCGGAAACAGGAAATTTTAAAAAATATTTGACAAGTTTGTATAGTAAAATGAAATAACGAATGAATAATATAACTTAAAAATAAATGGTGACCGTGGCTGGACTCTTTCTTACACGACTATTTTTTAAAATTTATGATTTTTTTTGTAAGTTAGTTGCAAACGGTCAACTTTAAATTCCTCAGCCTTTTAAATCCTTTCAAGCAACCTTCTTTTAATTACCAAACTATATTTATTTGTTGCCAATTTAAAGCCAAACAAAAAATTGAATATTTCACATTTATAACTGTTACAATCCTTACGTTCTAATAATTTTTAAGGTCATTTAACGTGTCGCTTAACACTTTGTCTTAACTAATCACTGTCATAGAGTATTACAGTTTCCTTTAGTTTTAGTGACATTGTATTCTTTGCGCCTGATTTAAAAGATAGTAGATATAGAGAGAAAGACTTGTGACTACTAAATACTATGTGACTGCTATAACTGTGACTGTAGTTTACCGGAACATGCTAATAAATCGTTATTCACCCACATAGCTTTTACACGTACACATATGCAGAAATACTAACAAAAAACACAAATACTATTACAAAATATATGTATAATTGGACGTCTTTATAAAAATGTTACTTGAATTTCAAACTTTAGATTATATATTTTTTTGGCACACACAGGATGTGCCACCGTACAGCTAGAACTTTCTGTTTAAAACAACAATTATAACAACCATATATGGTGATTTTTTTTTTTTTTTCAAAGAAATCGATAAGTTTTGGAGTTAAAAATGGTAATAATAGGGAGGGAAGGGTTAGTAGGAAGAGATCTAAGAGTGGTATGTGAAAATCTAATTAAATTTTTTAAAGTAAAAATTACTCAGAATCTTAGAAATTTTCTTTATATAAAAAAATGTCTCAGAATCTGTGAAATAATCTCATTATAATAAATGTCACGTGCTAAAGTTCTTGCTGCTCCTCGGGGCAGTAAGAGCTTTTGATCGTTTGTTAAAAGACTCAGGTTAGGTTAGTTTAGGTTGTAAGTGGCTGCTGACGTTTTACGTCAACACACGTAGACTCTGAGGTCCATTGTGATACCATGGGACCATAATAGGTTTCCCTACTAGTCCCTGTCGTTAAACCAGTTTGAGATTCTTATGAAACTCCTTAGATGTTGAATTTTGACAAATCAGAAAGATCGAACAGCTCCCTAGATCCCAGTGAAGCAAGTCTCTGACCAGAAAGTGCCGGGCAATGGCAAATTAAGTGTTCGATAGTTTCCAACTCCTCTTCATCCATGCAACTTCGGCAAAAGTCATTCGACGGCATATTTAACCGCTCTGCGTGCTTCCCTATAAGACAGTGTCCGGTAACTATAGAAACCACCGTCGAAATCTCTACTCTTGGAAGCGATATCAGCTCACTTGTCCGCCCCTGATTAAGAGAAGGCCAAATAAGTCGTGTTTTATCCCATACTATGCCCAGGATATATTGCCGAGCACGTGCAGTTAAAAGGGTTCTTGCGGATCTTAACGTAAATAAATCACCGGGGCAGGATGGTATACCAGCACTGGTGCTGAAACAGTGTTCTACGACGTTAGCATGTCCACTGGCCAACCTTTTTATCTCGTCTTACCGAGCGGGAGTCTTTCCCACATGTTGGAAGGTTGGCAATGTGCAGCCAATCTCTAAAAAGAGAGCGGCTAATAACCCTGATAAATACCGCCCAATCGCAATATGCTCAGCGCTCTCGAAGATGATGGAGAGCATGGTAAATTGACATCTTGCTAGGTATCTTGAGGCTAACTTACTTTTAAACGATCGACAGTATGGTTTTCGTAGAACTCGTTCTACTGGGGATCTGATGGCGTTCCTTTCGGAACGTTGGAGTCGTTTGATCCACCGTTTTGGTGAGAGTAAGGTGGTTTCTCTGGATATTTCCAAGGCATTTGACTGTGTGTGGCATGGTGCACTCATATCTAAGCTTAATGCCTTTGGTGTCGGTAATGACTTCTCTCGATTTATTTCGAGTTTTCTCAGGAACCGATCTATACGTGTTGTTATAGATGGTTTCTCATCGGATGAGTTTCAGCTTCAATCAGGGGTACCGCAAGGTTCTGTTCTTTCTTCTACCCTTTTTCTTATTTTTCTCAACGACCTTCTAAGTCAAACTTCAAATCCTATCTACTCTTTTGCAGATGACAGCAACATTTGTCATTCATTTTCCTTCGATCGTAGGCTAAGCCTTGTTCAGGTTGAGGAAAAAAGGCGGACTGTGAATGACACACTTAATGAGGACCTGTCGACAATCTCTGAGTGGGGTCTTGCGAATAGGGTCAAGTTTAATGCACGCAATATCCAATGTTGTATGTTGACCCACAGGAATGTGGAATCACCAGCGTTATCTGTACAAATGGGTGGTATAGGTATCAAGGAATCGAACACTCTTGATGTGCTGGGCATGAAAATTCAGTGCGATGTCCGTTAGAATAAACACGTTTTTCAAGTGCCTCGGTTTTTAAGAAGTACTTCACCTCATCTGATCTCCTTACTATTTATACCACCTACATCCGACCGAAGATGGAATACAACTCCCATATATGGGCGGGGGCTTCAAAGTATATTTTGTAGCTTTTGGACCGTGTGCAAAGGAGGGCGTTGATGCTTATCAATGACAATAGGGTATCCAACTCTATTGACTCACTGGAGCATCGTCGGAATGTGGGTTGTGTGACTCTGTTCTATCGATATTACCATGGAAAGTGTTCCGCTGAGATAAGTGAACTTATCCTTAGAGCCCGAGTTTTTGTTCGCAACACTCGGTTGTCTAGTAGATCACATCCATTTGTTGTCGATTGTCCCGTTGATCGCACATCGCATTACAGAGAAGGTTCGTTTATCAGTCGTACTAGCCGTATGTGGAATAATCTTCCAGCAAAGGTCTTCCCAGCTTCTTTCAATGTAGATAAATTCAAGTCAAATATCCACAAACACTACTCCCTCTTTCCTCCTCCTCCTCATAACCTATTTTCCTGATATCAACACAATGCACTGCATTAGTAGGGGCATCCCCTGAGTGTTGGTTCAACATAAAAAAAAACATATATGTCCAAAAAAGGTTCTTTCAATGTAGATAAATTCAAGTCAAATATCCACAAACACTACTCCCTCTTTCCTCCTCCTTACAACCTTTTTTTCTGATATCAACACAATGCACTGCATTAGTAGGGGCATCCCCTGAGTGCTGGTTCAACATAAAAAAAAACATATATGTCCAAAAAAGGTTAGGTTGGCTTTGCGTCCGCCAATTTAACGAATTCACTCGGAGGCCATAAGACCCATTGTAACGTCCTTAAAGTTATTTCACTACTCCCCTCTGATATACAAAATTCTAGCTCTTAAACCACCCCGATTCTCTAAGATATTCTGCTAGACATATCAATGGAACACTGTTTAGGCAATCCAGGTCATCAAAAAAATCGTTGCCCCAAATACTTAAGACGACATTTCATAAGACCCGGTCATTCACACAACAAGTGCTTCACTAACTCCCCCTCACATTCCCCCAACTTCTACAAAAGTCCCTATCAGAAATTCCTATATGAACGGCCATTTGGCCGATTATACAGTGTCCTGTCAGTACTCCTACTAATAGGCTAACCGTCCGTTTGCCAAAGGTAAGAAGACTTTCTGTCCTCGTAGGATTTGGCATTTGCCATATGGTTTGCGATAACCTACACGTGGTCAGTGATATCCACATAGCCTTCATTCTATTCTCTGATATCCTATCAATTTCGATCATCAACTCCGCAATATAGGAACCGAGATATCAGGTTCGACACGTTCCCCCACCGACTCGGAGTCATTTCTTGCACATTCATCAGCTAATTCGTTACCATTGACCCCACTATGTCCAGGGACCCATATTAGCTTAACTGTGTGCTGACTGATTCGATGAAGGGATTGTATATAATTACTAACAATTATCGATTTTGCAGTATTTGATTCTAAGGCCTTCAGAGCTGCAAGACAACCCAAAAAAATGTTAATGGCGTAAGGACTTAGGTCCTTTGTTATAATCATCTGCGCGGCTTTGTCAATTGCAAGAACCTTGGCCTGAAAAACACTACACTTGTCCGGGAGCCTAATTTCCAGGCATTCAGAGTATACCCCCGAACCTTTTTTCTGAACCCCAACATTTTTTCTGAACAAACCTGCTTCAAATCTCCACTTCTTAAGGGGGCTCACATATAAAATGAAATTATGAAATTAGCTGCCGTCGCTCTACTATCTCAAGAATGCCCTTCGAGGAGTCAAATGTATGACTGATTCAAAATATTTATTGGGAGTAGGTCAGTTTTAATTAAGTTTCCCCAGATTTTAAAACTTTTTCTATACGGAAAAAAATAAATACCTCCACATTGTGTTTTATGAGTGTTATAAAAAAAAAAAAAATATAAACGAGGTTCAATTTGGGTTACATTTTGAAATTGTAGTTAAATAAAGTAGAAAAGTATGCGGTTGGCTTAATTCCAGCATCATATACACAGAGTTTTTAACTAGATATATGAAGTTATATTTATATACAAACATTCACATCTATGATAGAAATCTATGGCTAACTTTGTAATGTCACAAACTATTTCTAGAGACGACTACCCTTAACTAGCGGCAACAAAAAAAAAATTTTTTTGTTTAGCTATGGTTAACTTCGTTTATATTTGACGCTAATGCTGCATACAATTTGACATTTCTGACAATTGCTTTGCCAAAATGCATAATTTTTTTTGCAACTCGATTTTATATGATTTTTTTTGTAGGCAAAGCCAAGAATAACTAACTACTAGTGCTACGACTACTGCTATTATTTTTTCAAGCCACCAACATGACAATGATGTCTATCAGGAGAATTTTATTTTCATACATACATAACTGCAATAATGTTTGTTTATATGTATATGAGGCGTATAACTGCTAGTTACTTGTAAATATGCATTTATGCATAAAAACGCAATATTGGTAACGATTTTAGCGTTTCAGAAAATTTGATTCTATCCGTCAAACACTTTATTTTTTTTTTGTTTAGATTTTTTTTGTTACTGGTGCTTACTGAGTTATTACTTGTGATAAATGCCTGCATGTTGATACATAACTAACTTTATTTTTGTTGGTGTAGTGTGTGTAGTGTGATTGTCACTTTAATGTTCCAATGGTGACAATATTGGGTTCATTATTTACATACACACATCAAGTTTTGTTGAAATGCAACTTTTAAATGCAATTCTACTTTTTTTTGAATATAGCGTAACCAGGAACGTATTTTTTGGGGTGGTGAAAGAGACGTAACAAATTTTTCAGATTATGAGACATTTTTGTCTCAAATTATGAGACATTTTTCTTATAGAAAAAGTCTCAGATTCTGAGACATTTTTCTTACAGGAAAAGTCTCAGATTCTGAAAGATTTTTCTTATAGAAAAAGTTTCAGATTCTGAGAAATCTCAGATTCTGAGACATTTTTCTTATAGACATTCTTTTCTTATAGAAAAAATCTCAGATTCTGAGACATTTTTCTTATAGAAAAAGTCTCAGATTCTGAGACATTTTTCTTATAGAAAAATTCTCAGATTCTGAGACATTTTTCTTATAGAAAAAGTCTCAGATTCTGAGACATTTTTCTTATAGAAAAAGTCTCAGATTCTGAGACATTTTTCTTATAGAAAAAGTCTCAGATTCTGAGACATTTTTCTTATAGAAAAAGTCTCAGATTCTGAGAAATTTTTCTTATAGAAAAAGTCTCAGATTCTGAGACATTTTTCTTATAGAAAAAGTCTCAGATTCTGAGACATTTTTCTTATAGAAAAAGTCTCAGATTCTGAGACATTTTTCTTATAGAAAAAGTCTCAGATTCTGAGACATTTTTCTTATAGAAAAAGTCTCAGATTCTGAGACATTTTTCTTATAGAAAAAGTCTCAGATTCTGAGACATTTTTCTTATAGAAAAAGTCTCAGATTCTGAGACATTTTTCTTATAGAAAAAGTCTCAGATTCTGAGACATTTTTCTTATAGAAAAAGTCTCAGATTCTGAGACATTTTTCTTATAGAAAAAGTCTCAGATTCTGAGACATTTTTCTTATAGAAAAAGTCTCAGATTCTGAGACATTTTTCTTATAGAAAAAGTCTCAGATTCTGAGACATTTTTCTTATAGAAAAAGTCTCAGATTCTGAGACATTTTTCTTATAGAAAAAGTCTCAGATTCTGAGACATTTTTCTTATAGAAAAAGTCTCAGATTCTGAGACATTTTTCTTATAGAAAAAGTCTCAGATTCTGAGAAATTTTTCTTATAGAAAAAGTCTCAGATTCTGAGACATTTTTCTTATAGAAAAAGTCTCAGATTCTGAGACATTTTTCTTATAGAAAAAGTCTCAGATTCTGAGACATTTTTCTTATAGAAAAAGTCTCAGATTCTGAGACATTTTTCTTATAGAAAAAGTCTCAGATTCTGAGACATTTTTCTTATAGAAAAAGTCTCAGATTCTGAGACATTTTTCTTATAGAAAAATTCTCAGATTCTGAGCCAATTTTCTTATAGAAAAAGTCTCAGATTCTGAGACATTTTTCTTATAGAAAAAGTCTTAGATTCTGGATACTTTTCTTATAGAAAAAGTCTTAGATTCTGGATACTTTTCTTATAGAAAAAGTCTCAGATTCTAAGATATTTTTTTATAGAAAAATCTAAGACTGTGAGACATTTTTCTTATAGAAAATGTCTCAGATTCTGAGACATTTTTCTTATAGAAAAAGTCTGAGATTCTGAGACAGTTTTCGTATAAAAAAATTTTAATCTGAAAAATATTCAGATTCTAAGATCTTTTTCTTATATAAAAAGTCTCAGCTTCTGGGATAGAAAAAGTTTCAAATTCTGAGACATGTTCGTATAGAAATTCTCACCCAAGCAGAAATTGACGACAAAGAAGGGAGCATTGGTTTCGAATGTTCAGCTTTTTGGTCTTCTCATGTAGGTGGTATTCAGGTGCCATTGATATCCCTCTCTGCGCACAAAATTGTGCAATCATCAGCGTAGGATATTAGTTTCAGCCCTGTTTGTGGGGTCGGGATTTTGGAGATATAGGTGGAAAGGACCTCGTCTTATGGCACACCTGTTTATTCTTCCTAAATACCGAGCTAGATCCTCTGAACTCTATCTATGACTGCCTCCCAGCCATGTTGTTTGCAAACCATTTTTAGTGGGTGTTCGGGAGCAAAGAGTCATAGATGTATTGCAAGAGTTTCGTGTGGCAGACCGTGTCAAAGTCCTTACACAAATTGGGAGCGGCTAATATGGTCCTCTCGTGAGGGAGCTTACCGTCAAGGTCTCCGTCTATGGCTGTCGGTATTTCACACAGCGCAGTCGTTGTGCTGTGTCCAGAATGAAAGCCATGTTGGTGGTCTGCCACTGGGAGATTCTCACTAAGAGAAGGTAGAAGGATAGATTAAAGGATCTTAACGCGAAAAATCTTCCCAAGCTTACACATATGTGGATGCCATGTTTAGGATGCATAGTGTCAGGATTTTAGGTTTAGAGGAACAGAATTCGAATGAAAATCGTCAGGAATCATATGCAAGGTTTGTGCAAAATTTGTTCCTTTCAAGATTCAAATCCAGTGGCCCATTTACAACTCTTCCCTTTCATAATCGAAGATGACAACAAAAAACGTCACTGTCTACTAATACAACTAGGCTTTATTTTTTTTTTCGTTTTCAAAACCACCAAAACATGTATGTATTTGAGGCAGTTTAATGGTTTTCTCCACTACTAGGATATATGTAGGCTACACTTCAATGACACACACACACACATACACAATCATACTTACTCCAAAGTACACACTTAAAAAGAAAACTGATGATCACGTTTCAATGCTGTCATGCAAATGAAGCGTTAAGCATCGAAAGGTGTTGAAATATAAATTCGAAATATGTATGAACGACATACAATTTGAATGTCTATCTGTTCATACATATGTTTAGTTGAAGTTTTCGTTACGATTTTTGTCACTTCTTTGGCATCTGCATAATTTCATTCCTATTTTGGGTGGCAAAAAAAAAAAATTCAAACACTCACTCGTTGACTGACTTACTTATGTATGTATAGTAGATGAGGTGTTTAAAAAAAAAAAATGTATTCCGTTTTTCCGTTGGCACTGTTGACAATATCAAATATATTTACGTACCTACATATGGAATGGAACGAACACATATTGTCAACTTTACTACGTTTATACACAGACACATTCGAATTTATGCAAAAAAAAACAAAAATACTTCGAATATATCTATCAATCTATCTTCGAATGCATTTATGTGAACATGCATTTCATGCATATATATGTACGCATTTATGTGTAATTTTCATCTTTATCATATCATAAACATTAGGGACATAGATATTTTGGGGAGTAAAGGAGACCACTGTACAGGAGGAAGAGAAGTTTTGAGACATTTATCATAGAGACAAAATTCCAAATTATGAGAACTAAAAATGGCGCCCATGATGGGGCCACAAACGGTTTACCTTAAAATTGTATGTAAAATAGTTTTTTATTCTACGTTTCAAATTTAATATGTAAAAAATAAAGTTGTTCAAGCTCGAGTCCAATTTCATTTCGTCTTTATCATATCATAAACATTAGGAAGATAGATATTTTTGGGAATTAAAGGAGACCAATGTTTAGGAGGAAAATAAATTTTGAGACATTTATCGTAGCCACAAATTTCTAGATTATGATAACTATAAATGGCGCCCACGATGGTGCCAGAAACGGATGGCTTGAAAATTTTATTCTGTTTTCTGGCTTTCAGATTTAGTATGTAAAAATAAAAACGTTTAAGCTCGAGGCCAAGTGTTTATAAATTTCTTTATTGCCTATATTTCGCAACATTTTTTTTTTCTATAGAAAAATGTCTCAGAATCTATAGGAAAAATGTCTCAGAGTCTGAGACTTTTTCTGTAGAAAAAATGTCTTAGAATCTGAGACTTTCTATAGGGAAAATGCTTCAAAATATGAGACTTTTTCAATAGGAAAAATGTCTCAGAATCTGAGACTTTTTCTGTAGCAAAAATGTCTCACAATCTGAGACTTGATAAATGTTTTAGAATCTGAGACTTTTTCTGTAAGAAAAATGTCTCGCAATCTGAGACTTTTTCTGTAGGAAAAATGTCTTACAATCTAAGACTTTTTCGATGGGATAAATGTCTCTGAATCTGAGACTATTTATCTAGCAAAATGTCTTGGAATCTGGGACTTTTCCTATAGAAACAATTTCGCAGAATCTGAGGTTTTTTCTGTGGGTAAAATGCCTTAGAATCTAATACCTTTTCTATAGGAAAAATGTCTCAGAATCTGAGACTTTTTGTATAAGAAGAATATCTCAGAATCTGAAATCTTTTCTATAGGAAAAATGTCTCAGAATCTGAATCTTTTTCTATCGGAAAAATGTCTTAGAATCTGAGAATGGGAATCTGAGACTGAGAATCTGAGAATTTTTCTATAGGAGAAATGTCTCAGAATCTATAGGAAAAATGTCTCAGAGTCTGAGACTTTTTCTATAGAAAAAATGCCTCAGAATCTGAGACTTTTTTATAGGAAAAATGTCTCAGAATCGGAGATTTTTTCTATAGGAACAATTTTTCAGATTATGGGACTTTTTCTATAGGAAAAATTTCTCAAAATCTGAGACTTTTTCTATAGGAAAAACGTCTCAGAATCTGAGACATTTTCTGTAGAAAAAATGTCTCCGATTCTAAGACTTTTTCTATAGAAAAAATGTCTCAGAATCTGAGATTTTTTCTTTGACGATAAGCCGAGACACCCCAACCTTAGAATTGTCTCTTTTATATATATTTTACGTTTCATACAAATCGGTTCATAAGGGTTGAGATACTTCCCTTGTAAGACTTTTTCTATAGGAAAATTGTCTCAGAATCTTAGAATTTTTCTTAAGGAAAAATGCCTCGAATCTGAGTTCAGTATCTGTTCAGTATCTTAGATTTCTTAATAGGAAAAATGTTTCAGAATCTTAGATTTTTTTCTAAAGGAAAATTTTCTGGGAATCTAAGACAATTTCTATAGGAAAAATGTCTCAGAACCTGAAATTTTTTCTATAGGAAAAATGTCTCAGAATCTGAGATTTTTCTATAGGGAAAACGTCTAAGAATCTGAGACTTTTTCCATAGGAAAAATGTCTAAGAATCTCAGACTTTTTCTATAGGAAAAATGTATTAGAATCTGAGACTTTTTCTTCTGGAAAAATGTTTAAGAATTTGGGACTGTTTCTATAAAAAAATGTCGCAGAAACTGAGACTGAAACATTTTTAAGACTTTCTGAGACTTTTTCTATAGGAAAAATGTCTCAGAATTTGAGACCTTTTCTATAAGAAAAATATCCCAGAATCTTAAACTTTTTCTATACGAAAAATGTCTAAGACAATTTTTATAGGAAAAATGTTTCCGAAACTGAAACTTTTCAATAGAAAAATGTCTCAGAACCTGAAACTTTATCTATAGGAAAAATGTCCAGAATCTGAGATTTTTCTCTAGGAAAAAGGTCTCAGAATCTGAAAAATGTATCGAAACATGAGACTTTTCTATAAGAAAAATGTCCCAGAATCTTAAACTTTTTCTATCACAAAATTGTCCTAGAATCGTAGACTTTTTTATAGGAAAAATGTATCAGAATCTGAGACCTTTTCTATAAAAAATTGTCCCAGAATCTTAAGACTTTTTCTATACCTTTTCTATAAAAAATTGTCCCAGAATCTTAAGACTTTTTCTATACGGAAAATGTCTTAGAATCTTAGACTTTTTCTATAGGAAAAATGTCCTTTTTAGAATTTTAAACTTTTTAAAGAATGTTTCAGAATCTGTAATTTCCCAGAATCCAGAATTTTTCTTTACGAAAAATGTCTCTGAATCTTATAGTGTCTATAGAAAACATGTTTCAAATTCTATGAATTAGATATGGCGACCGTGGCAGGATAGCACCGTTTTCGTTTAATACTAGTATGAAAAAAGTACCTTTTTCAAAAAAGTCCCTCCCTTTTAGGTACCTACACATGCTGTTTAGTATTCGGTAATGCTGCTACCGCTGTTGTCGCTCGTTCTCTATGTATGTGGTCCCAATGTCTTGTGGTAAACGGTTTTATTTAAAATTGCACTTCAAAAAATTTTCAACTGAAAAATAAGGAATCATATACATATTCCTAAAACATGTTTTTGTCGAGTGCTTGATAATTGCATTGTTGACAACAACAGTCGTTTTATTTTTGTTGGCAGAAAAACTTTTCCTAATGGTCCAAAAGGTTGTTAATATAATACAAAAATTTTATAGGAATTGTTTGAATTACAAGTTGAGTGTCAAAGTTGTGGTTGTTAAGAAGAAAAAGTTGAACAAAACTAATTAAATATATTTTATAATTTGGTTGGTAAAAAAAAAATTAACATGGTTTTGTGTGGTTAATATTAGGAGGAGAAATTTAAGATTGCAACATCAGAGAAGGTTATATTTAGTTTTGGGATGTTGGGGATTATTATTGTTACGGAAATAGAATCGTTGGAGATTACCAAGTTTTATTATTAGCCCTAAAAGTCGGAAACCTTACAAAAATAACAAAGTCTATTTGATGAAATTCTATGGGCTAAATACAAAGTTTTGAAAAACTTGATGACGTACAGACAAACAACACTAATGTTATTTAACCAAGTTCTTTTGTGTATTAAACAAACAAAAACAAAATAAAAATAATACAAGGGAAATTTTATGCGTAGTTTTATAAAAAATTTTATAACTTTGATGTTTGCCCATAGATTTTTTATGAAACCCACTTTGTTATTTGGTAAAGATTAGGTTAGGATCGGTGGGTTGAAGCCAAAATGTTAGCGGGGTTATTGAAATCCATCCTCAACTCCATCATTCTTCTGTTGCCTATCTAAAACTTTTGGCTCTCTCTGATTTTAAGCTTTCTTTTGACAATTCCCTAATGTTATTAAACAATCTGTCACCACATTAAAAATATTTTAAAACCATAACGGAGCCAACCTACTTATAACGCCGTCGTTAAAATTGTTAAGATTACAACTCTGCCTTTCATCGAGCATTAACCTATTAAACTTTAGCGCCTTAAGCACTAACAAAATCATAATTTCTTTGTCTTTAAAGACCAAAAAAACAGAAAAAGTGACTCATTCTCCTCAATAGTTTCCTATCAATATGTAGTAAAAAATAAAAAATAAAATTGTAATTGCCATAGTCATCAACTAATAAAAACAGATTCCTAAATGTCAATTCCCTCATATATTAAACCTTTAACCTAAAACACACATAAAAAATCCGCCTCTTAAAAATCCATTATGACCGACACAATAAAAAATATAAAAAATCTTTAAACAATTTTCAAAAAAAAAAAAAAAAACACGAAAACTCCATCCCGTTTCTTGTATTCCTCTCCACACACACTCCAAAATAAATAATAATAAAAAAAAACGAAAACAACTAAAAATGTAATAAAAACTTAAATTTAAATTACTTTACTTGACAAAATGCATCTAAATAAACAATAACAAAATTAAACACACAAAAAAAACCTAAAAATTTGATAAGAAAATAATCAATTTTGTAGTAACAGAGGAAGTAGAGCTAAGGAAATGCAATGACTGCATATTAACATACACTCGAGAAAAAAATAGAAAAAAAAAACATTGAATAGATTTTAAGTAACAGCTGCCACTTATGTTAAGGACTTTTACTAATTGAAAGATATATTGAACAAATAAATTGTAAAGAATTATACCGCAATTATAATAAAATGAAAAAAAACGTGGAAATTTAAAATAGTGATGCTAACTTTTTATAAACCAAGAAAAACGATGGAAATAAAGAAAATGTATGCAATTTCACTTAATAAAAAATATACTTAATAACAAGTAAAAAAGTTTCGGCCTTGCCGAATGTATTGATACCCTCCACAATTTCAAAAAGATTATTACAAAAAATTTTATTTAAAAGGAAATTACTTTAAAAAAAATTCCGCGAAAAAAAAATTGGTAAAAAAATCCGCGATTTTTTTTCTTTTTTTTTGTCAAAAAATATGTTCGTACTTGTTTAAATACCATTAAGTGTTCAATTATGTTGACATGTGTCAACCAGCAGCCGAATTAAAGCATTTTGTATTTTTAGGTTATGTTGAATGTACTGAGGTGTCTTACATTTTCGTTCATAACTTTTGAACCGCTGAAGCGATATTGCTCAAAACTTCTCGGGAGAACTTTCAATAAATATATTAAGTTTCAGTCATCTCCGTGTAATATTTTGGCCGAGATCACCATTTCCACAGACAGACGGACATCGCTAGAATGTCTTAAAATCGGTCGAGGATTATGAATATATATGGTACAAAACGCGTCAACGGTCCACACCAAAAAACCGATTTAGGTATAGTTTTGCCAAAATGTTAGGATAACAGTAGGTAGTCTAAAGTTCAAAAAAAAATTTTTCATTGAAATATTTTTAGAGTTACAGAGATGTGAAGTTTTAATTTTTTTGCAAAGATCCAATTTGGTTGAATTTTAATTGACATTTTGATGCGATACAAATTTATTTTTAAAAAACGATTTTTAAAGTATTTTTCATGATCGCATTGGTGGTTTTAAAAAAAAATGTAAATTTGACCTTAAAATTCAAGGTCAAATTAAAAAAGAAAAAAAATCTTATGGAGCGACTATTTTGAGATTTTAAATAGCAAAAAAAAAGAAAGAAAAAGAGAAAAAAAGAATAAAAGAACGGAAGGAATAAGGAAAATTTACAAAAAAAAAAATTCAAAAGAAATTTTTAATTTTTAAAAGGAAAGTCGTAAAATTCGTTAAGAAAAAATTTGACTAGATCTGAAAATTTTCTATGAAGAGAAGTTTCTTTTGGGAAAAATTTTGACAATTAGAAATGATTCAGAAAAATGTTACAGGACCATAATTTGATTTACATGAAAAAACTTTGTACATAAAAATATCTTAAAATCTAAGAAAATGTTAATAGTTTGTTCAGAATGCCTTAGAATCGGGAAATTTTTAAAATTTTTAAAACTGAAATTTTTTTAAAAAATAAATCTTTGAATTGTATAATTTTTAAAAACTAAAAAAAATGTAATTAAGTAAATAAATAATCGAGCTCAATCTGGCCTTGAGCTCGATTATTTATTTACTTAATTACAATTTGAAAGGTCGAATAATTACAACTACAACTAAAAAAAAATGTCTCAGAATCTTATATTTTTCAATATAAAGTTTCCCGAATATTAAAATTACATAAAGGAAGAATGCGACTCAAGCATTTCCAGTAGTTATACCCTACACCACACTGTGGTACAGGGTATAATGAGTTTGTGCTGATGTTTGTAACTACCCGAAATATTGGTCCCAGACTCACCTTTAAGTATACCTATCGACTCAGAGTCACTTTTTGAGTCGATTTAGCGATGTCCGTCCGTCTGTCTGTACACCAAAAAAAAAACGTGGGTATTCAATACTAAAAATTTAACTAATTTTAGTCCAAAAGGACCTAGTGCAGAAATTGGTAACCAATACTAAAATTTTTAACTAAAATTAGTCAAAACCAGTAGAAATTACTAATGTTAGTACTTTGAAGATACTAAAATTAGTAACCAATTAGTAGATTTTTGTACAATATCACTTACTAAACCTTTTACTGTAGAATTATTTTGAGTGTATGTCCGTGTAAACTGTGTAAATACGATACAGTCGCAATTTTTAATCAATTGACTTGAAATTTGAAACTTAAGCCTCTTTTGAGGTAAACGTATTTTGTCTTCACAAATCACCATTTTGAATTTTAAGGAAATTGGAACAGTTCTTCTTGTAGCCCCCATATAAACCACCTTCCTGATTTTCACATAAATCTCTCAAATTTCATGAAAATAGAAAATATTTAATGCAAAATTTGTTTGAGTATGTTAAACGCGTACTTTAATAACCTTATCAAATCTGATTATCATCGACCATTTTTGGACTTAGGCCCCATGTGAAAATATCGGCCGATAACCAGTTAAAGCGGTTTATTGTCAATAAATAAAAGCCTATTCCACTCAAATTTGATTTGTGAGTGTTTTTTATACTTATTAAAGATTTGACATAATATAGATCTAATAGGTTCATGTTTGCACTTCAGAGCCATTTTCCGGGAAACTCTGGTGTAGGGTATTATATGGCCGGTCTTGACCGACTATAATTTTCTTACTTGTTTTAAATATAACTGATTCAAAACTATTTCCAAAAATTACTATTATAAAACTAATACCAGAACTGGTTCCGAAAGATTCTCTCTTATCTTAAGAAATAATTTCGGAGTATGAGACATTTTTTGCATAGAACAATTTTTATATACTAACGCATTTTTTTGTAGAATAATTCTTAGAATTTGAGCAATTTTTCTTTAGAAATATTTCCTATCCTGAGGCAATCAACCTCAACAAAAAAAACTATTAGATTATGATATAGTATTCCCTTTTTAGTCACTTTCTAGGGCGGGGTTAGATAACACCTTTTGATATATTACAGCAATAGTCGCGAACTGATTTCTTAGATCAATTGACGCCTTTTTTCTGGTAATAGAAGTGGTATTCTATTGACCAGTTGACGTTAAACCAGTAACGGAACCCGAATCTTCCCAATTAGCGGTGGATTTTGTATTTCCCCATCGCGATTTGGTATCGGGTGGCCTCTTGGCCACCATTTGTTAGAAAGTTTATTAACAGAAATTACGGCTTTCCATTTTTTCGGTTATTAAAAAACTCTGATGAGACAATGAACCTATTGGCTCGACTCTCACCCATTGGCGGTGGTTTCTGTATTTCCCCATCGCGATTCAGTATCGGGCCCCTTCTCGGGCGCCATTTGTTAGAAATTTTATTCATTTCTTTGATCAGTAGTAAATTTCTAAATATGTCTTAACCGAAACTGATCGTTTTCGCTATATTTAAAACCCGAAATTACGGATTTCCAATTTTTCGGTTATTTAAAAACTCTAATGATACCAATGCATCAATTGACCCGACTTTAAACATTGGCAGTGAATTTTGTGTTTCCTCATTACGATTCGGTATTGGAGCCCTTCGTGGGCACAATTTGTTTAAAAGCACATTAATTTCTGTGAAAACGATTGTGCTTAAAATTTCAGAAATTTGGAAAAACAATTTTCCAACCTAATTATGAAGGAACTTATAAGGAAATCGCTATGGACTAGACAGTCTATGCGAGGAGTCTGAACTTTGGGCCCCACCACCCCTAACCTAGCTTCTCTTCGTTCTCCTACAAGCAGTGGCGGGTACAACTTTTGAGTTTGGGGGGGGGGGGGGGATTTTTTTTCTTCGAGTAATAAAACCATCAATTCAACGTTGTCGGAGAAGCAAAAACAGGGATTAAACAAAAAACAAGTGACAGTGTTAAATTCGGCTGTGCCGAATCTTTTATACCCTCCAAAATGTAAAAAAAAAAAATAAAAAAAAATTTCAGGGGCGTTTGTTTTGGAGGGGGGGGGGGGGGTGATGGGGGTAAGTGGGTGATGTTGAGAGCACCTTCCCATCCCGATAAATATAACAAATGTTTCACTTATTTAACAAATATACAAAAAAGATGTAAAAAAATTGTATTTTTTCAGAGGTTGGTTCAGTTCTTCAAGGGGGAACTTTTTTCCCCCTGAGCCGATTTTGCCCATTTACGAACTAAACCTGCCTAGGACCATAAGACATATTCATGCCTAATTGCAGGAGGCTAGCTCTTTTATTTTGGACTGTATCGTGCCATCTACAGACGGACGAACATTCACAGAATGTCTTAGAATCGATCATGGATCAATAATATATATACTTTATGGGGTCCTCGACCGATATTTCGATGCGTTACAAGGAATAACAAAGTGAGTATACCCCCATACTGTGGTTGGAGGGTATAAAAATGGATGATAAAGCTATAAAATCATAAAATTTAGTCAATTTTGCTAAACCACTGCATCTGATTTTTCAGAATCTGAGACTTTTTTTCTATAAAAAAATGTTTGGATTCTAAGAATTTTTTTCCACAGAAAAAGTTTCAGATTCTTAAACCTTTTACTATTGAAAAAGTCTCATACCCTAAAGCATTTTTGGAATATTTTTCCTATAAAAAGGCCTCAGATTCTTAGACTTGTTTCGTATAAAGAAATTTTAGATTCTGAGGACTTTTTTCAATAGAAAAAGTCTCAGATTTTGTGTTCAGATTTTTTGCTATGAAAAATTTTTCGGATTTTTTAGAAAGTTTCATTCTTCACTTTTTTTCCTCTTTTTTCTTTATCAATATTTTTATTTTTTTTTTTTCAATCGGTTTAAAATTTTGCGGAGGATCTATCAGCCGGAATATTATCTGACATTGTGTGGTAATGACTTTGTTATATTTGAATTAACACTGCATTAGCATCACTAATTTAATTCTTTAAGAGAAAAGTACAGAAGAGGTAAAAAGCGGTTATAATCTACACTCACGCAACAACACAACGAATTCGTCAACACGTATACCCAGGAACATTTTTTGGAAAACATTGTATTAAACATGTTCCAAAATATATTCGATGGCAAACGAATCAAATTTTGTCAACGGTTATGAATAATCCTTATATTCATTTGGATAAACGTTTCGTTTAAACAAATAATTTTAATTTGACATACCGAAGTGGGGACAACCAAAGAGCGCTGATGATGGAAACAGTGGCAACTCCAAAAGTTCTCGGTTTTCCTGGCACATATGTATGTTCTCTGAGGAAACATTGCTAATTTTTATACCAAAATTAAAAAAAAAAAAAAAATAGACTCTGAGGTCGGTTGTGATACCACTGGACGGTAACGGAGCTACCCTACTGGTCCCTGCCTGTTTTAGCTCATTATGAAACTCTTAAGATATTGAGTTTTGACATCCGACAAATCAGAGCGATCGTACAGCTCCCTAGATCCCAATGAAGCAAGCCTCTGATCAGAAAGTGCTGGGCAGCGGCAGTAAAAGTGCTTTATAGTTTCAAACTTCCCCTTGTCCCTGCAACTTCGGCAAATGAAATGAAAAGTCATTTGACGGCATATTTAACCGCTCAGCGTACATTCTCTCCTCTTGGAAACGATATTAGCTTACTTGTGCGCTTCTGATTAAAAGTAGCCCAAAATACGTCGTGTAGTCTCACACTTCCATCCATGTGCCTATCTCTGATTAGTCTCTGATGTGTGCCAGTTTCTAGACGAATACTAGTACATTCCAATTCCGTTGGAGGTAAGGCAGTTCCAAGTCTTGCAAGCTCATCGACTTTGGAAAGTCTTTGGTCCGTGGGACCCAGATGATTCGTATTTCAAGCTGCTTTCCCATCTCAATTAAGGACGTGTGTGTGTCATATATTTTGTGAAAGTAGAAGTAGTTTTAAGTTTTCAGATTCCACCAGAAAATTTCGCTGGGTTTACTTATTCATATCAATCAATAAAGATTTTCATCACTTAATAAACGTTTTTCTTCGTTTTTCATGTGTGGTACTCATACAGAGGATGTTTGTTAGACATACTCCTGTGTATATTTAAGAGGAAAAACAAGCTGCTGTTTCTGATGTTGTAAATGTTCCTTGTTTTGTATGTTACACCCGCTTATTTTTCTATACAAAAACAACCTACAAAACAACACAATAACCAATTAAACGCCAAAATAAAGAGGAAAAAAATAAAAACCTGGATGCAGTGGCGTTTTGAAAATATGTATAATGTAATAAAGTGGGAGGTAGTACTCGAGACAAGGTGTTAATCGAATTACGAGCATATGACATACTCAATTTTATATTTTTTTTTGTATTTGGTACAGGAGCTCATGAACAAACTGTAAAAGAAAGGTTAAAGTGAACTTATGACGGTGACATATACCTACTCAAACTCGTTATAATGCAGCTGTGTTGTTAAGGAAAGGAGGGATGTAGGGAGAGTGTGGTAAAAATGGAAACTAACTAACTAGCATGACAGTCTGGAACTTAAACGAGGCATTAACAAATTGTACACTTAAGAGTATGCAAAAAAACAAGGAAACAAAAGGTTAGATTAGGCCTAGTCGAATCGATGGAGGCCCTACATAAGGTTAGGTTGTAAGTGGCTGCAGACGTTTAACATCAGCACACATAGACTCTATGGTCCGTTGTGATACCAAGGGACTGTAATCCCTGTCCCTGTCGTTAAACCAATTTGAGCCTCTTATAAAACTCCTAAGATATTGAATTTTGACATCAGACCGGTCAGAAAGATCGTGCAGCTTACAACATCCCAGTGAAGCTAGTCTCTGATCAGAAAGTACCGGGAATAGCAGATAAAGTGTTCGATAGTTTCCAACTTCTCCTCATCCATGGAACTCCGGCAAAAGTTATTTACCGGCACATTTAACTGCTCTGAGTGCTTTCCTATAAGACAGTGTCCGGTAATTATAGCAACCACCGTCGAAATCTCTTCACTTTGAAGCGATATCAGCTCACTTGTGCGGTTCTGATTAAGAGTAGACCAAATCTGTCATGTTGTATCACATCCATATCCATTTGTCTATCTCTGATTTGTCTCCTTCCCGGAACATAGGCGTAGATTTTGCTTGCAAGCTTCTAGAGGCATAACAAAACATTCCAATTCTGGTGGAACATATACTGTAGTTCCCAGTCTTGCAAGCTCATCGGCGTTGAAATTCCCTGGAATGTCTCTGTGCCCGGAAACCCACATGAGCGTCTGTTAATCTGCTTGGCCTTCTTATTTAACGTGCGGCAGTTAAGGGAAGATCTTGTTTAAACATTGACTTCAGGGACTTGACCGCGGCTTGACTGTTAGAATAGATGTTGACTGCGCCTTATTCAAGACTCCCTGGTATAAAAGTGTTAATTTGGTGCTCAAAAAGGCTCTAGGGAGAGTACAGTCCACATTTTGTGGTATTGTTAACTTCTTCAAGATCACGCTATGGCCGCAGTCGCTGCTCCTCCATTGGAGTGTGCTATTAAGTCAAATTTCCGACGTACCCGCATGTTGCCTAGCCAATACGTCCAATGGTATCAGGTGAGGAAGGATTTCTAATGGAGCCGTAGTTGTAGTACGAAGAGCACCAATGATGCACATGGACGACATTCTCTGTACCTTCGTGATGAAGACACAGTTCCCTTTTGTCTCCAACGCTAGAGGCATATTAAGACATTACAGTTCTGTTAAAACCTTGCCCAGTCTTGCAAGCTCATCGGCTTTGCAATTCCGTGTAATATCTCTGTGCCCTGAAACCCACATAAGTCGTATGTCAATCTGATTGGCCATCTCATTTAAAGAAGTGCATCAGTTAAGGGCAGATCTTGTTGTAATAGGGACTTGGCTGTGGCTTGACTGTCAGAATAGATGTTGACTGTAGTTAAAGACAAGACATTGCAACTCAACCAGTCAGCCACTTCCTGTATTTCCAGCATCTCTGCCTGGTAAGCACTGCAGTGATCTGGCAATATTAGAACCAGACTCTACCCAAGCTCTCCGAATAGACTTCAAAGACCTCTTGTTCGTGTAACTTCGATTCATCTGTGTAAAAATGTATGAAGGCTCCACTACCCAAATAGATTGCCCCTCATACAAGACTCCCTGGATGTTATCATAGTGGTAAAGTGGCACTCAAAAAGGCTCATAGAGAGAGAGAGAGCACAGTCCACATTTTGTGGTATTGTTATCTTCTTCATGATCGGACTTTGGCAACAACCGTTTGCTCTTCTATTGCAATCAAATATGTACAATGGTATTAAAGGAAGGAGGATTTCTAATGCAGCCGTAGGTGTTGTACGAAAAGTACCGGTGTACACATCGATCTCTGTAACCTCGTGATAAAGACACAGTTCTCCTTTGTCTCTAGAGCAGGCCACCAGACAATGATTCCACACCAGAATTCGACGCAACACTGCTGTACAAATCCAATGAACGATTTTAGGGCTAAAGCACCATCGTCTTCCAATGGCCCTTTTACAATCGTTGCTTTTCTCATCTGGTCCACAATATTACTCCTGAAATTCAACTTCCTATATAGAATTCCTCCAAAATTCATGGGTCTATCTGAGAAGGCGGTTTTAGTGCCGTCCAGAGAAATAGGATCAAAAGCAGGAATCTTATTTCTCCTTGTAAATAAGACAAGCTCTGTTTTACTTGCTTAAACTCGCAGAATACTGCCTCTTACCCATTTAGACAGATCTTTTAGAGAACCCTGAAGAATATCTATAAATGTTGGCTGGTGCTTTCCCTTTAGCCGCTGAACCGATATCACCAAAATGCAATACCAATTGTTCAAAGCATCGTCAAGTTTCTATGTTATAGTTAGAGTATTCTCTGTATTTGGGCCCCGATTTTCATTTTAACAGACACATGGATCGACGACGATCGACTTTTACTCTCTACCACCAAGTGGAGGGTATAAAAATAACAATAGAAATCTCTTAATTCGACATTTGAGACAGATCGATCGAAGTGCGAAAGCGATAAATTTAAATATATAAAAGATCATCTGACATCAAACTAATAAAAGCTTTCTATATAAAAGCTTCAACAGTTATGTATTTTATTGGATGTTCTTTTTAAATTTCAGAAATTTTTCTGTACAAAAAATAATGAAGATCAAGAATTATTACTCAGAATATAGATATTTTCCATTTTACAAATTTTTCAGCTGAACAGAATTTTTTTCATTATTTCAACTTACCAAGAATGTGTTTATAATATAATCAAAATTGTAAACTTACCTGAAAAAGAAGTAAGAAATTATTGTTAATATAATGAAATTTAGAATTGGTATTAAAGTTTGTAATCATTCCTCAATTTTAAAAATCTGAGAAATTTTCTATATAAAAAAATTTCTCAGAATATGAGACTTTTTCAATACGAAACAATATCTCGGAGTCTGAAAAATGTCTTAGAATCTGAGACTTCCTATATAAATGTCTCAGAATCCGAAAAATTTTGTCTATGAAAAATGTCTCAGAATTTTTTCATACGAAAAATATCTTAGAACCTAAGGTTCTTTCTATATGACAAATGTAAATACTTCTATTCGAAAAATTTCTTAAAGTTTAAGAAATTTTCAAAGAATAGTAATTGTCAATTTGAGTCCTGTCTCGGTCGCCATGCTTAGTTTCCTGAATTTGACATTTTTCCTAATAAAATGATATTCCTTTCACTTTATTTCGTAGGGTATTAAAACCCCAACTAAACGTTTGAATATCATACAAGTCTTTTGTGACACTAAATGAAAAGTAAGGAAAATAGTTTGGTAATAAAATCATCAACTATACCCATCATAATTATCATCACTAGAGCTACTGCTGCTACTGCATCCACACAAAACATACATTACCCACCTACAAATCTATAAAGATGTCTGCGGAATAGCAGTTATAGCAGCTAGCGTGTGTCGGTGGTAGCAGAATGAACATTGTAAACTGTTTGTTGTGTGTCACTTAAAGTGCCAACGACTTATAACTGCAACAAAACAACGCAGAACACCTTAAATATTGTTCATATTCCCTAAAAACCCAAACAATAAATACGAAAAGGTGTAACATGCATGTATCTATCTCGTCGACTGGATGGATGTTCCACATTACGCAGTAAAGATAACATTACATATTAACCCTTTTGCGGATATTCAAATATTTTTCGTATAAAAAAAAGTAGCGGATACTAAGGTAAATTACACTTGGAAAAAATCTTACATTATGACACATTTTTCTTATAAAGAAAGTGTCACAAAAAATAGTGCTTAAAAAATTTTCGCGGAAAAAAATTTTTGGTGAAAAATAAATTCCGCGAAAAGAAATTTTTTGGGGGAAGAGAATATGTTGCTTTCGGTAACTAGTTTTGTTCAAATAAGCTAATCAGCAGCTGAATTAAAGCATTTTGTATTTTTAGGTTTTATGAAATTTTCCAAAATTTTCGAGGTCTTGTTACATTTTCTTTTATAACTTTTGAACCGCGGAACAGATATCGCTTAAATGCAATACCAAACTTCTCAAAACAACTAAAAGTTAATATTTTAAGTTACAGTCATATATGTGAAATATTTTGGACGTACAGGATGACATCGCTAGAATGTTTTAGAATCGATCACTGATCAATAATATATATACTTTATGTGGTCCCAGACTGATATTTCGATGAGTTACAAACGGAACTGAAAACTTTTATATATCTGTTACCACTAATTGGAGGGTATCAAAACAAAGAAGAATAATGTCGGGCTTTTTATTATTATTCAAGGGGGTTTCTAGCCCTAACGGCCGGCACTGTCGGGCTTAATACGAGAAACCCTCGAGCGAAATGCCCAAAAGTTTTCCGTATTTGTGGGTAACTTAAAAAAAAACATAAAATGCTTAAAACAGCATATATGACCTAAAAACGTTTGGAAACGCGTATGGCAAGGTAAATAATTCCGACACGACAAACAGTCACTAAATCAATAATGTATTCCAAAGAACATTTGGGCCTAATACTTGAAAGCTCTTTGAGCTTTAGTTTTTGAGTAACATAAAAAAATTTAACCTTTCAACTTAAAAATGTTAGAAACGCGTATTGTTCGCTAAATATTGAAGATACGAGGAACATTCCCGCCGAATGTCCGAAAGCTCTTCCAGCTTTTTTTTGTGTTACATCGACAAAAATAGTAAAAAATGGCAAACATTTCCAATCCCGCGGTTTCGAATTATTGTCTGGTGATCCGCTTTAGAGACAAAAGGGAACTTCGTGTCTTTACCACGAAGGTACGGAGCATAGCGTCGATGTTTATCATTGGAGCTCTTCGTACTAGACCTATGGCTGCATTATAAATCCTCCTTTACCTAATACCATTGAACATATTGGGTAGGCAGTATGCGGCAACGTCGGCAATAGTACATTGCAATTCAAGAGCAGCGATTGTGGCCATAGCGCGATCTTGAATAAGGTTATAATACCCCAAATGTGGACTGTGCTCCCTCTAACAAGGGAAGTCTCCCTGGTGTCACCCTCCGATCTTCATGAAATTTGGATATGTTGTTAAGAAAGAAATTTAATTCGACAAGTATTTTTTTATAGCGGCCCAAACTCATTTTTAGGGGGGGGGACGATTTGTACGGGGGGAAATTGACCATTTCAGTTTCTTACAGTTTTCGCCTATTTTAACAAAATAAATATAGGCATATGTGGTATCAGATTAAAGATATTAAAAATACCTATCTCGTGGTGCTAACAACGGACCAAAAAAGTTAATATTTTTCGACTTATTAACAAAAATGTCGTAAAATTTCGGTATTTTTCACAATATGATGAAAATTTGTGCATATTTGGACACGTTATTAACACACGTAGATAGGTTCTCCAAAGACCTTTCATTTGGTATGTAACATGACTAGGTTTCTTTTCATAATATAGGAGAAAAACGAAAAAAACTGAAAAATTACCCTTTCTTCCCCCCTCCTTTTCAACCCTTAAATATGAATTTGGTCCGCTAAAAAAAAAATACGTGTCTTTTGATTTTTTCTGCTCTACAAAATAAAACCAATTCCATAAAGATGCGCGGGTGACACTAGGGAGACTTCCCGTGTTAAAGCATTTTTGAGCGCCACTGTACCACTATGATACCATCCAATGAGTCTTAAATGAGGGGCATTCAAGGTAGTGGAGCCTCTTTAATTTTTTCACGGATGGGTCGAGGCTGCACGAAAAAGTGGGCTTTGGAGTCTATTCGGAGGAGCCTTGGGTATAGCCTAGCTCAAAGATTGCTGGATCATTGCAGTGTTTACTAGGCAGAGATGCTGGCAATAAAGGAAGTGGCTGACTGGTTGAACTGCAATGTATTGTCTACCACTGCAGTCAACATCTATTCTGACACTCAAGCCTCGGTCAAGTCACTGGAGTCAATGTTTCTGAAAGCAAGATCTATCCTTAAATGCCGCACGTATTTAAATGAGATGGCCAAGCAGTTTAACATACGACTCATATGGGTGCCAGGGCACAGAGACATTCTAGGGAATTGCAAAGCCGATGATCTTGCAAGTCTAGGAACTACCTTACAGGTGCCAACAGAATTGGAATGTGTTGGTATGCCTTTAGAAACTTGCAAGCAAAACCTACGGCTTTGTTCCGCGACGGAGACTAATCAAAGATGTGCAAATGGATAGACGTGTGAGACAATACGACTGATTTGCAGACTATTCAAAGATGGGCCTTCTCTTAATCAGAAGCGCACAAATGAGCTAATATCGCTTCCAAGTAGAGAGATTTCGACAGTGGTTGCTGTAATTACAGGACACTGCCTTATAGGAAAGCACGCCGAGCGTTTAAATGTGCCGTCAAATGACTTTTGCCAGAGCTAGAGAAGGAGTTTGAAACCATAAAATACTTTATCTACCAGTGCCCGCCACTTTCAGGTCAGAGAGATTTAGGGAGCTGGGATTTAGGGAGCTGCACGATCGCTCTGATTGTGTCGAATGATAAAATTCAATATCTTAGCAGTTTCATACGAAACTTTAATTGTTTCAACTGCAGGCACTAGTAGGGGAACCCTTATTACCGTCTCGTGGTATCACAACAGACCTTAGAGGTTATGTATGCTGACGTAAAGAATTAGCAGCCACTTACAACCTAACCGAACGCTACCAACTCCCTTTGTGGGTTAGTTGGTAGCGTGGCTAGCTTTAAAAACAGTGATTCGTGGGTTATAATCTCACCAGAACCTTTGGTTTTAGAGATACATAAAAAAATACTTAACTGGGAAACGCAAATTGCTCGGTAAATGTTGATATGACAAAAAAAAGCTAACCTCAGTTTCTGAAACACTTTTCCTTTATGAAGAAAAAACTTCAGATTCTGAAACATTTGTCCTTAATAAAAAAAGCCTTAGACTCTGAAATATTTTTCATATATAAAAAAATGTTCAAATTCTTAGACATTTTTCCTATATAGAAAAAGTCTCAAATTCCTAGGAATTTTTCCTATATAGAAAAAGTCTCAAATTCCTAGACATTTTTCCTATATAGAAAAAGTCTCAAATTCTGAGACAGTTTTCCTATATAGAAAAAGTTTTAAATTCTGTGGGTTAAATGTGGAATGAAGAAGCATTTGCTTTATAAGTAGTTACTTGGAGTTGTAGTTAACAGAGTATATTTTCAGATTTTTTTTATATTTGAAAATTTTTACTTTTGAAGAGTTTTTGCTCTTATGTACTTGTCTAATACATACATATGTATGTTTTGGTACATACATATCTGTGTACTGACAAACATACAGCTAAGATCAAAATAATTGCACCGATTGAGGAATGAAATCAGAGAGTTTAATTTTGTAAAAACCTTAACAGTTTCCTTAGAAGGTTGTATTGTATTAGTTGTATTGTAAGCACTTTTAGTTGTATCGTCAACAGATCTTTGGATCTGGCCTTATAAGAACCTCAACGAGAGACTTCTGCAGTGAAAGGGTGGTGACAACCAGACACTACTGCTTAAAATGATCTCTTCAGAATGTCGGGAAGATAAGATGACGATCACTGTAGGTTAGGTTAATTAAGAATGTCGTTGGAGAAACCAATATCCGCAGAGGCAGTCAAGTGACCCATTATGATTTCTTTAAAACTTTCATCATCTCTCTTTTTTGCGTAGCCTAAATCCTTAATCACTGTAAATGTCGATGATAGTGCTTTCGAAGTGAATACTTGTCTGACTAGGATTTACTTCGTTTCGTGAACTCTCCGATCTTTCGGATGAAGAGTTGTCAAATCTCCGTTGCTACTTAAGAAGTGCATCGTAATCCATTACACGATGAAGACCGTGATTAACACATATTTGGATTTCGGAGTCTATGCACATGTGCATTGCACATATGAGTGCACATGTGCATTGCCCATGTGCTAAAGCATACTGTGAGCAACCAGTATCAACTTCAATCATTATGGGATCCATTTCTCGTCTAGAATTCAAAATACTCTCGGTTTATGCTGCTCTCAATTCTCTCCCAACTGCATCTTCATACATATATTCTGATTAAACATGCATACGCTTGCATTCATTTAAATTTGTGTGTTTTCTACTAAAAATTCTTGTTTTGGTTTTATGTAGCATGTTCTATACAAGTACATACAAACATACAATACATACATACATATGTAAATATGTAGTATATTCTTCTCCACATTGAGTACCAGAGTACATATGTGTTGTTCATGTAGCATTCGTTAGTCGCTGTTTCTATTTTTGTGTGTGTGTGTTGTGAAACAAATTGAAACTCGTTAGTGTCACCAAATGTTTCAAACAATTTTGTGGGCGTTGTGGTATTTTTGGGTTACTTGACATATGACAGTTGGAAAAATGGGTAAATAACCCATTATTTAATTGTAGTTGAAATGTGCAAAAACAGAAAAAAAACATAAAGGTTTTCATTTATGTGGAAAATAAGTTTAAAATTAAATAAACAGTGTGTGTGTGAGAGATATTCTGGTTTTGATGCTAATCATAAATCAGCGAATGGACCACACAAATTTAGGCAGTACAATGCGAATCTTAGGTTAGGTTTTAAGTGGATGGTGCTGTTTTTAGGCAGCACACATATACTTTGAGGTATGTTGTGATACCACGGGATGGTAATGAGGTTCCACTTCAAGTCTCTGCCGTTAAACCAATTTGAGCTCCTTATGAAACTACAAATATATTGAATTTTGACATCAGACAAATCAGAAAGATCCTGCAGCTCCCTAAATCCAAGTGAAGCATGTCTCTAACCAGAAAGTGCCAGGTAATGGCGGATAAAGTGTTTGAAAGTTTTCAGCTGCTCCTTATCCATGCAACCCCGAAAAAGCCATTAGACGGCACATTTAACCGCTCTGCATGCTTTCCTATAGGAAAGTGTTCTGTAATTACAGCAACCACCGTCGAAATCTCTCCTCTTGGAAGCGACATAAGCTCACTTGTGCTCTTCTGATAAAAGAAAGGCCAAATCTTTCGTGTAGTCTCACACTTCACTCCATGTGCCTATCTCTGATTAGTTTCCGTCGCGAAACGAAGCCATATATTTTCGTACAAGTTTCTAGAGGCACACCAACACATTCCATTTATGTTGGAACATGAAAGGAAGTTTCCAGTCTTGCAAGCTCACTGACTTTGAAATTCGCTGGAATGTGTATGTGCCCTGGGACTCATATAAGTCGTTAGTCAAACTGCTTGACCACATCATTTTAAGACGTGCAGCAGTTAAGGGCAGATTTTGTTTTCACATCATAGATTCCAAGGACTTTACCGAGGCTTGACTGTCAGAATAGATGTTGACAGTAGTACACATTTTAACTCTACAAGTTAGCTACCTCCTTCATTGCCAGCATTTCTGATTGGTAAACACTGCAATGATCTGGCAATATGCGAGCCAGGCTCAACCCAAGCTCTTTCGAACAGACTCCAAAGACCTCTTTTTAGTGTAGTTTCTATCCATCTGTGAAAAATTTATGGTGGTTCCACTACCTGGAATGCCCCTCATCCAAGACACAAAGGCTCATATAGGAGCACAATCCAAGCGCTATGGTCACAATCGCTATAAAGTTTAATTGCCGAAGTAGCCGCATACTGCCTACCCAATATGTCCAATGGTATCAGCCGTAGGTGTAGTACGACGAGCACCAATGATGCACATCGACGACATTCTCTGCACCTTCGTGATAAAGACACAGTTCCCTTTTATCTCTAAAGCAGGCAACCGGACAATGCTTCCATGCAGCAGAATTGGATGCACCACCGCTGTATAAATCCAATGAACGATTTTAGGGCTAAAAACCCATCGTTGTCCAATGGCCCATTCACAGGAATATAAAGCAATCGTTGATTTTTTCATCTATTCCTCAATATTACGCCTAAAATTCAACGTCCTATCTAGAAATACTGTAAGATACTTGGCTTCATCTGAGAAGGTTTCAGTGCCGTCAAGAGAAATAGATTCAAAAGCAGGAATCTTACTTTTCCTTGTAATCAAGACAAGCTTTGTTTTACTAGGATTACTCCCAGACCACAGTCTCTTGCCCATTTAGACAGGTCTTTCAGAGAACCCTGAAGAATGTAACATTATATTGGCAGCTGCTTTCCCTCTTCCGCTACGAGTATCTCGATCTGCATATGCGACAACATGACAACCAGGTGCTTCTAGAGCAGTGGTCGGCAGAAAGAGAGCATATGAATGCATTGGTATATGCATATAAACATGCACGTGTTGGTGTATTTCTCAAACAAAGCGACATCAACCTGCTTGTTGTTGTATTTTTATGCTCTTAGATGTGAATTTTGTACACATTCGTATTGAATACATGTGAATAGCCGAATGTGTTCGGGCTCCATGTGCAATTGATGCCGACCCCTGTTCTAGTGGAAGCAGCATTGAATTCAGTGACAGGATCCAAGAAAGTGGCGAAAGAACCCCTCCCACCCAGACCAGGCTATTCCAAAATTATCGAGTCTATGATGACTTTATTAAAAGCCCCCTCTTATAACAAGAAAGGCCATTATAGTGTACTCGTTTACCGAAAGCGATCTCTAGATGGTACCAATTTCCGTTGATCTACCCTTGCTGTATGCAAGTTGTCTTATCGAAATCGACCTCGAATGAATCACTCTACGCAATATGGGTCTATCATACGTTCCATTGTCTTTAACGAAAAAAGAAGACAGACTAATTTGTCTGCAATCCTTCGGAGCTGTATAGGAATTTTTCCTAGCCTTCGAGATAAATACGACTATGGAATCCCTCCATTTTAAAGGAATATACGACTAGTTAATGCATGTTGTGTATTAGGGTGGTTCATAAAAACAAAAGTTGGATTTTTGAATGGGGCACCCGGAATATATATTAAGCACCGTGAAAAAATGACACGTGATTTTTTTCAAATTTTTATATTAAGGTTTAGGGGTCGCTACCGGGCCCTGAACTTTGGGATATAAAAAAAAAAATTTCACACAATGAAAAAAAAAAAAATTTAGTTTTTTTATATTTTTTTTTTATTATAGTTTAACTTCATTAGCTTATTAACGGCAAAAGATTTCATTTTGTTGGGACAAGTTTTTCAGTTCCAAAATTGACCATGAAAAAAAAAATTGAGGCTGGTTGGGGTCTTACTCTAAAATTTTTTTAAATTTTTTTTTTTTTTTAGTTTTGATAAGCTTACGTTATAGGTTTTTAGTCCCTCTTGATAATACATTCTTTGTAAAAATTTTTGTTCTTTCCGAAACATCATTAACATGCGCCGAAAATCAAACGGATATTAAAAAAAAAAAAACGGTGAAAAAAATCGATTTTTTTTTTTTTTAATTTTTAATTATAATTTGATAAGCTAATCCAGCTTATTAACGGCAAACAAAAATTCGATATGGTCGGAAAAGTATGTAATTTCAAAATTTACATTGAAAATATGTTTTTTTTTTTTTTAATATCCGTTTGATTTTCGCCGCATGTTAATGATGTTTCGGAAAGAACAAAAATTTTTACGAAGAATGTAGTATCAAGAGGGACTAAAGACCTATAGCGTAAGCTTATCAAAACTAAAAAAAAAAAATTTTAAAAATTTTAGAGTAAGACCCCAACCAGCCTCAATTTTTTTTTCATGGTCAATTTTGGAACTGAAAAACTTGTCCCACCAAAATGAAATCTTTTGCCGTTAATAAGCTAATGAAGTTAAATTATAATAAAAAAAAAAATATAAAAAAAACGAAATTTTTTTTTTTTCATTGTGTGAAAATTTTTTTTTTATGACCCAAAGTTTAGGGCCCGGTAGCGACCCCTAAATGTTAATGAAAAAATTTGAAAAAAATCACGGGTCAGTTTTTCATGGTGCTTAATATATATTCCGGGTGCCCCATACAAAAATCCAAAAAAAAAAAAAGTGCCATATATGAACCACACTATTGTGTATAGATTATACAGCAAAGGGGCTATATAGTCCGACACTTGCTGCATCTCAGCCGGGATTATACCATCAAGTCATAGGGATTTATAGAGCCTGAAGCTTTTTATCGCCCAGAGTAAAGTTGAATTTTCGAAGCAATTTCAGTGTGCAAGGAGAAGAAGCCATAACTTTGCGCAGCCTGGATGCCTCAGAAACGTCTTCTATGTTTCCACAGCAGTTTTTCCAAGAATCACATTTGGCAAAGAATTGCTTCAGATTGAACTTGTTTGGCGATCCTGCAAGCTTAATGTTAACTTTAAGTTTTATATCTAAATTTAAGAGAATTTCAACAACACATCGTGGCACAGTGACCATTTAAAAAGTATTTTTTATCAATACACTTATCAGCCACATGTTGTGTTAATCTAAGTAAGTTGAAGCTTCAAGGTAGCTTAAAGTAAATTAAGGAACATTGTCTAAACGAGTTGTATATGTAAATATATCCAATCTTCAATGAGGTTGCTTTTAAAGATATATTTTATTTACCACTTCCTTCCTTGGCAACATTTATAAGACATATCATAGATAAGCGCATATACATCTTTGACAAATACATTTTTTTTCTTTTTATCATATTCATTGAATATTTCATTTTTTTTCTATTTTTTTAACATAAAAGGATTTCATTATAGATTTTTTTCCTTCTACTTCACTTTACTTGTAGTGTAATATCTATGATCCTTATTTATCTCAATATATGCGCCAAGTATTTCCCTATTGCATCTGCATATTACTCAACAATAATCAACATTTTCATCAAACTCATAATCTTTTTTTTTATATTTTTTGCTAGCTGTTGATGCTTTTAGCTCTGCAGTGCAACAATATTATTATCCTTGCAACATGCAACTGTAGTAGTAGAAGTAGTCGTGGCAGATGTAGTAGTAGTAGCAGGAGTCTTGCTTCTAGTACCCGCGGTAGCAGTTGCAAGTGGGTGTGGAAGTAGCAAAGTAAATGCAGCCACATCAATGTAATCATCAACGTCATCATCATTTGTAAAGATGATTTCCTTTTTCCTGTCTTTAGTTTTTATATACAAATTTATTTTTCTTAACATTATATTCTTTATTTTTATTCTTTTTCCTACTGCTATTATTGTTGCTCTAAAACTCCTTTTTACAATTGTCGCAAACTACTTGAGATCTGTTACATATTTAAAATGTTTGCCTGCCACACTACAACAAAACAACTACCTGGAATTACTATTGCAAAGTGCAATAAGAATTTCCTTAAGTTGTTGGTTTAATTTTAACTGTATAGGAGAAAAAACTCTGAAATTGAGAAGAAAAAAATTATACGGCAAAATGTCTAAAAATGTGAAAATCTAAGACCTTTTCTATACAAAAAAAGATGTCTCAGAATCGCAGACTTTTGAAAAAAAAACTTTTTTAGAATCTGATACTTTTTATACACGATAAATGCCTCAAAATCTTAGACTTTTTTATATGGAAATATGTCTCAAAATCCGAGAGTTTCTCTATACGGAAACATGTCTCAGAATCTGAGGATTTTTTTTCTATACGCAAAAATGTCTCACAATCTGAGACTTTTTCTAATCAAAAACTTTTTCTATACCCAAGTAAAAATGTGAAGGATAAGTACTGATCCGAAAAATGGATCGCTAAGATTAGATCAGTTTTAATCGGACGGATACAAATTCATCCGAAAAATGGGTTTATCTAATTATATAAACCCATTTTTTGGATGACATTGTATCCTTCCGATTAAAACTGATCCAATCTTAGCGATCCATTTTTCGGATCAGCACTGATCTTTCAAATTTCGGATCAGTCATGATCTAACTCGGATTAGTAATGATCTTTCAAATCTCGGAGGAGATTTGATGTATATAAATATATCTTAACATTTTTACTCGGGTATGAAAAATATCTCAGACTCTGAGATATTTTCTATAAAAGATCAGAGAATTTTTCTATACAGAAAAATGTCTCAGAATCTGAGACTTTCTGTACAGAAAAATGTGACAGAATCTAAGACTTTTTCTAATGGAAAAATATCACAGAATTTTTTCTTACATCTTATGTCTCTTCGTCTATACGGAAAAATGTCTCGGAATCTGAATCTTTTTCTATACGGAAAAATGCCTTAGAATCTCAATCATTTTCTATACGGAAAAATTTTTCTGAAATTAAGACTTATTTCTTTACGAAAAAAATTTACATAAAATCTGAGAATCTGAGATTTTTTCTATACGGAAAATTTTTTAGAATCTGAGACTTTTTTTATACTGAAAAATACCTCAGAATCTAAGATTTTTTCTATACGAAAAAATGTCCCATAATCTGAGACATTTTCTATACAGGATAATGTATTTCAGAATCTTAGACTCTTTCTAAATGTCTCATCTGAGACTTTTTCAATACAGAAAAATGTCTCAGAGTCTGAGTCTTTTTCTGAGACTTTTTCTATACAGAAAAATGTCTCAGAACTTTTTCTATACAGAAAACTGTCTCAAAATCTATCTCAGAATCTGAAACTATCAATATCGTTAACAAAAATTTTGTATTAAAAATTCTATCGATAACAAAAAATTTTCTATGGAAAATTCTTCGATATCGTTTAAAAAAAATTTTTCTATAGAAAATTCTATCGATATCGATAACAAAATATTTTCTATAGAAAATAATTTTTTTCTATAGAAAATTTTATCGATTACAAAAAATTTTCTATAGATAATTTTATAACAAAAAAAAATTCTACAAAAATTTTATCGATAACAACAAATTTTTTATAAAAAATTCTTTCGATAACAAACAATTTTCTATAGAAAATTTTATCGATATCGATAAGAAACAATTTTCTAGAGAAAAATTTATCGACATCGATAACAAACAATTTTCTATAGAAAATTTTATCGATATCGATAAGAAACAATTTTCTAGAGAAAAATTTATCGACATCGATAACAAAAAATTTTCTATAGAAAATATTATCGATATCGATAACAAAAAATTTTCTATAGAAAATATTATCGATATCGATAACAAAAAATTTTCTATAGAAAATATTATCGATATCGATAACAAAAAATTTTCTATAGAAAATATTATCGATATCGATAACAAAAAATTTTCTATAGAAAATATTATCGATATCGATAACAAAAAATTTTCTATAGAAAATATTATCGATATCGATAACAAAAAATTGTCTATAGAAAATTTTACCGATATCGAAAACAAAAAAAAATTGTAAAGAAAATTTTATCGAAATCGATAACAAAAAATTTTTTATAGATAATTTTTAAAATTTTATCGATAACAAAAAATTTTCTATATAAAATTTTTTCGATGTCGATGACAAAAAATTTTCTATAGAAAATTTTATCCATATCGATAACAAAAAATTTTCTATATAAAATTTTTTCGATATCGATAACAAAAGATTTTCTATAGAAATTTTTATCGATATCGATAACAAAAAATTTTCTATAGAAAATTTAATCGATATCGATAACAAAAAATTTTCTATAGAAAATTTTATCGATATCGATAACAAAAAATTTTCTATAGAAAATTTTATAGATAACAAGAAAATTTTCTTTAGAAAATTGAATCGATATCGATAGCAAAAAATTTTTTATAGAAAATTTTATCGATATCGATAACAAAAAACTTTCTATAGAAAATTTTATCCATATCGATTTCAAAAATTTTCTATACAAAAATTTACTGATATCGTTAACAACAATAAAATACTGATATCGTTAACAACAGAAAATTTCTCAGAATATTGACTTTTTCTATACAGAAAAATGTCTCACAAGGGAAGTATCTCAACCCTTATGAACCGATTTGCATGAAACGTAAAATATATATAAAAGAGACAATTCTAAGGTTGGGGTGTCTCGGCTTATCGGCCATATCGGGGATTTAGGGGTTCAAAACATGGGTCAAAAAAAAGGCGAAAAAACAGTTTTTTGGATTTTTCAGAAGTTTCTTTTTAAGAAACTATATGATGTTTACATATGAGAAGAAAGGTTTTTTTCATGAAAATGTGTAAATTTTGGGGGTATTTATATGAACACATAGACCTATGATGTCCATATGAATACGAAATGATCTATATTAAATTTAAGTCGACACGTATTTTTTCTCTGGAGGATATTCCTGTTAGTTCAGGAGTTATCGAAATTTTCCCGGAGGTCCAAATTGTTTCATAAGGGGACAACAAAATTTTGAAACACTGATATGGCCGATAAGCCGAGACACCCCAACCTTAAAATCGTCTCTTTTATATATATTTTAAGTTTCAGGCAAATCGGTTCATAGGGGTTGAGATTCTTCCCTTGTGAGACTTTTTCTATACAGAAATCTAAAACCTTTTCTGTACAGCAAATTGTGAGATACACAAAAATGTCTGAGAAATTCTCAGACTCTGAGAATGTGATATTTTTCTATACAGAAAAATGTCTCAGAATCTGAGATTTTTTCTTACATAAAAAAAATTTATTATCTATACACAAAAAATTTCTCAAAATCTGAGACTTTTTATATGCGGAAAAATTTTTCAGAGTCTGTGACTTTTTCTATAGAAAAAACTTTATTCCTTATTTTACTACCATTTTTTTTTAAATTATTGTAAATATTTTTTCTCTTGGCTTAATGTTCTTAAGAAAACAAAGTTTTTATTTAACAGTTTTTTTTTTTGTTTTGGTTTATCCTTTTCCTACAAAAGTAGTATTTAAACCAGAAAAATATTATTTTTCAAGTCATTTCTTATTTTCCACAGTTATTTACTTGGAATATTATGACAAATATATAAGTTGCATAAAGAAAAGTAACGGGGAAACAACAAAAAAATACAAATATTGAAAAATCTTAAATAAAATTGAAAATGGCATATTTTACCTCAACTTCTCTAACTTAACAACTTCAAATAGCAAATATTCAGTAACTACTTAATAGAGAAATACACTAATTCCAACTGATTTGTAATCGATAGTAAAAAGAAAAACATGTTCACAGAAAAAAATTGAAATGAATTTCAATCAACAAAAACGCGGTTTCAATCAATTTTTTGAGTGAAATTCCTCCAATTAGGAAAATTGTTATACCAATCATCAAATTGTAGGGGGTTGATTGAAAATTTTTTCAATAAAACATTTTTTTGATTTTGATCAAAAATTTTATCAATTTTTTATTTATAGTCAATTAAAATAATGATTGATTTAACAAATGAGTTGTAAGCTTGTGACAAAATTATCAAGAAATTTATCTTTTTTGCTTTGCAAAAAAAGTAAAACCTGATTATTTTGTATATTTTTTAATTAATCTATTCAAATAAATTGAAGCGAAAAAAAATCTAGTATGTTAAAAATTTGTAATTCGACAGTTAACAAAGATAACAAAAATTTTAAACAAAATATTGATTGACTCATTTAAATTTTGTTGATCAATAGAGTTAATTGAAAATTTGTATCCAATAATTTTTTGTGTGAACATGTTGAGTTCTATATCTTTATTTTCCTGAATTTTTCTATACTTTTCAGATTTTATTCTGAATTTTCTGAACTATTTTATTAATAGTTTGAAACTTTCTTAATTAATTTTCCTCAATTGCCCTGAATTTTCGATAACTTTTCACAATTTAAAGAATCCGTAAGACATTTGCAAATGTATATATTTTGATTTTCTGATTGTTTTTAATTCTTTTGAATTTTTGATTTTTGAAATTTGTCTGTGTTTTTTTGCAATTAATCCGCGATTTTTTTTTTTTTTAATATGTTTGTATTTCTTTAAATACCATTAGGTATTAATTTTTATTCACATTTGTCGCCCAACAGCCAAATTAAAGCATTTTGCATTTTTTGGTTATGTTAAATGTACCAAAATTTTCGAGGTGCCCTTACATTTTCGTTGATAACACTTGAACCGTTGAACCGATATCACTCAAATCCAATAGCAAACTGCTAAAGACAACTTAAAGTAAATATGTTAAGTTTCAGTCATATCAGTTTAATGTTTTGGTCGTGATCTCCATTCTAACAGACGGACATCGTTAGAATGAATAAGAATCGATCACTGATCAATAATATATATACTTTATGGGGTCCCAGACCGATATTGACAAACTTATCGATTCACATAAGTTCTTGTTATATTTATTCATATTAAGGAACAAAAAACTGGCCACGAACTAGAATAAACTCTTTTTTTTATTGATTTTAAAGACATTTTCTCAGATTTAAAGCTTTCTAAATTACTGTTGTAAATGGTATAAAACCAAAGCAACATGGAGTGTTTTCTTGTGCTTAAAGCAGCTTCTTTTCTTTCTATTTGTTTGGTATGAAACATATTTAAGCCACGTAGAATAAATATAATTTACCTTTTGCTGGGTATTTATCCTTAAGCCAAAGTTAAACTTGTTCTATGGTAATAATAAAAAAACTATGCTACGAAAGGAAGAATCAGAAACTACCCTTGGCTTAACTATACAACATCAAAAAATACCAAGTTAAATAAATAAACTCGGCCTTGCCGACTGTACGAACACTCTTCACAATGTAAAAAAGCTAGCTGCATAAAACTTTTTTTAAAAAAAATAACTTTGAAAAAAAAACTTAAAAAAAATTTCCGGCGAAAAAAATTTTTGGTGAAAAAAAATCCGCGAAAAAAATTTTAGGTTTCAAAAATATGTTTGTTCTCGTTTTAGTAACTTTCGGTATTTAATTCTGTTCAGATATGTCAACCAGCAGCCGAATAAAGCATTTTGTATTTTTAGGGTATGTTGAATGCATCAACATTTTTTAGGTGTCCTTACATTTTCGTTCATAACTTTTGAATCTCTGAACCGATATCGTTCAAATGCAATACCGAACTTCTAAGGCCAACAACAAGTATATATGTTAAGTCTCAATCATATCTGTTCAATACTTTGGCTGTGATAGCCATTTCGACAGACGGACAAAAATTTTGGTGAAAAAAAATTTTTGGTGAAAAAAAAAAATCCGCGAAAAATATTGTGGGTTCCAAAAATATGTTTATTCTCGTTTAAATAGCTTTCGGTATACAATTCGGTTCAAATATGTCAACCAGCAGCTGAATTCAAGCATTTTATATTTTTAGGTTATGTTGAATTTACCAAAATTTTCGCAGGTGTCCTTATATTTTTGTTCATTAGTTTTGAATCGCTGAACCGATATCGTTCAAATGCACTAACAAACTTCTCAGGACAACAGCAAGTAAATATGTTAACTCTCAATTACATCTTTGTAAAACTTTGGCCGTGATAGCTACTTCAACAGACGGACATCGCTAGAATGTCTTTGAATCGATCACTGTTCAATAATATTTTTGGGGTCCTACACCGAAATTTCGATGTGTTACATACGGAATGACAATTTAATATATACCCTCTCCCTTTAAGTAGAGGGTACAACAAATAAAAACTACTACTAAAATGAGATAGAAACCAAAGTATAGTCCTTTTTTTGTATGTTTAAATAGCAATGACAAGGAGCAACAATTCCAATGTCATCATCGTCATCAACCTCGCTAACTATTAGCAGTCGTAGTCACTGTTCGTACATGTCATTGTAGTCATTTTTATCATCATCTCATCATTATCATCATCATCATGGTCGTTGCTGTCATTGCAAATGTAATCATTATTGTCATCAAAGACATTTACAACCAAAAGTAAAATGCAACAGCTTAAATAAACTTTGGAATATTGCAACTTAAGTCATCCCTAAATTTTAGACTAAATAATCATTATAAGCAGTAAAGCGTTTAGACTGACGCTAAACAGGTTTTTGTATATAAAAATTTCAGATTCTAACATATTTTTTCGGAATAGAAATGTTCTTAAATTTCAAGATATATTGTCTGCATAGAAAAATTATCAGATTCTAAGACATTTTTCCGTGCAAAAAAAATCTTCGATTCTTACACATTTTTGAGTAAAGAAAAAATATCCACTTCTAACAAGGGGGGTATCTCAACCCTTATGAACCGATTTTCCTGAAACTGAAATATATATAAAAGATGCAATTCTAATGATGGGGTGTTTCCGCTTATCGGACATATCGGGGATTAAGGGCTTTAAAACATCAGTAAAATATGGCGAAAAATCGTTTTTTGGATTTTTCAGCCATTTCTTCCTAAGAAACTATATGATGTTTCCATATGAAAAGAAAGGGTTTTTAATGCCTATCCAACCGTGTCATAACCCTATAAACATTTGGCTTCGTTAAATATGTTTTTCAAGAAAATGTGTTAATTTTGGGGGGCATTTATGTGAAGACATAGACCTACGATATCCATTAGAATACGAAATAATCTTTATTAAATTTAAGTCGACAAGTATTTTAGCTCTAGACGATATTCCTGTTAGTTCGGGAGTTATCTGAGACAACCCAACCTTAAAATAGTCTCTTTTATAAGTGTTTTAAGTTCCAGGCAAGTCGGTTGAAAAGTGTTGAAATACTTCCCTTGTATGTAATTTTTCCGATTACATATAAAAATTCTCAGATTTTTTAGAGGGCACCCACCGATTCTCCTAAAACTTGTATATGGAAAGAGGGGAGGAAAATAAGAGTTACCTGTTTTTTTTAGCTGCCTAATCTGCCACATTAAGCGGGTCAAAGGGGAGGGGGAAAACTATTTTTTTTTTCGTTTTTTGAGGATTTTTCACATTTCTTCACAAGAAACTATATGAACATTTTATACAAATCGAAAGTTTTTTTGAAGGCCTATCCAATGTTGAATAGGTCGTGTCCTAATTCGGCTTCGTTAAGTCCGTATCTTCAAAAATGTAAAATCGTTTTGGTAGTTTATATGGAGAAGAATATATGTACGGCCGCCAAAATCATATATAATAATCTCTATAAAAATCAAGATGACCCGAATTTTTGGGTTTGATGAAATTCCTGCTAATTCGAATTTTCCCGAAAGACCTAATTTTTTAATAAGGTGGCAACCCTTTTTTAAATTTGAGATTGTGCAGCTAAAAAAACAGATAACTCTTATTTTTCTCCCCTCATTCCCATACACTCAAAAAAAAAGTGAACTAAAATCTGGGAAAATTAACTAAATTTTGAGAAAAAGAGGGAATGATTTGGCTCCAAAGATTTTTTTTCATGGTTTTAGTTCATAATTTTCCCAAAAATAAGGAAAACAAAGTTATTTAATTTTAAGACAATTTTAACTAGAAAATGGGAAAAATTATACTTCACATTTTAGAAATTGATAGGGTCAAGACCCTGGACCCATGGGTTCGGACCCCATTTAACTCGAGACCCCGTTGGGTCCCTTAAGGGTCCCCATAGATTTTGAACCAAAACTTGTGTCCGTTTCGCTCTAACTTGCTTAGTTTTTGAGATACGGTAATAAGGGGCCTGATAGGGTCTTGAGAATCTTAAAAACCGGATAACTCAAAAACTATTAATCGGAGGGCTTTCGGGTATTTTGCGGAAGTATTCTACGAGTCAAGAGCTACAAAAATGCCGTTGGACCTTTTCTCGTGTTGGCAGTATTTTCCGAGATATGTGCATATATAAAATCTCGGGAATTTCAAATTTTAGATCTAAAATTAGGGTCTTGAGACCCCGACAGATATGCAGAGCTAGGCTATTCCATATTTTTCTTTGTAGTCTTTCTTTTGAAAATTTCATCCGTTTCGCTCTATCTCGCTTAGTTTTCGAGATATCGCGATTTTGAATTTTTAACTAAATTCTAAGAAGTTATTTACTAAATTCTCAGAAGTCATTAACTAAATTCTAAGAAGTACACTTCCTCAATTCAAAGAAGAGAAATACGATGATGTTTTTTTTAGTAAATTTTAACTAAACTTGAACTAAATTGTTTTTTAAGAAATATGTCTTAAAAATAAAGATACGATTCTTAGATTTGTGGAAAATTTCTTTGGCAGTAAGAATTTTTTTCCTAATATTAAAAAAATCCATTTAAAGAAAACTATGAACTAATTATAAGTAAATGAACTAAAATTTTTTTCTCATAGTTAAGAAAATTTCTAATTTTTAAGTTAAATTTAACTAAATTTTAGGAAAATTCATGATAAATTTTCAAAGACATTTTTTCCTTAATTTAAGTTATGTCTTTTTTTTCAGTGTATGCAAGTTTCAGGACAATCGGTGGGTGCCCTCTAAAAGACCTTCCTTGTCAGTTAAATCGGTCCATAGACAACAAATACAAGTCCATTTTGCTCAAATTTGGTTTGTGTATGTTTTCTACACTAACTTAAAATCTACCAAAAGACCAGATTTGGCCATGAATAGACTTGGGACCCATATTTCGGAAATCACCGATGTGGGTCGGTCTTTACCGACCATAATTTTCTTAACTGATATACGCCGATATGACAAATTTATATGTAAGTGAAAAATAAATTTGTCATATCGTTATGAGACCCCATAAAGTATATATTTTTAGTCCGTGATCGATTCCAAGATATTCTTGCGATGTCCGTCTGTTGAAATGGTGAACACGGCCAAAATGTTACACAGATATGACTGAAACTTCACATTGTTACTGGTTGTTAGGTCAAGAAGTTTGGTATTGCATTTGAGCAAAATCGGTTCAGCGCACTGTGGGCTAGGATTTCCATTTTTTGGCCAATAAGGTCTGTAAGGCAACACATATTTAAAAATATTTTTTCAGAATGCCAACATCTTGAATTTTGTGCATCTTTTATATCTTTTTATTGTAGCTTAAAGTTTTTTTTTTTGCATGAGGTTAAAGTTAAAGTTTGAGATTTTTTTTATATTTTTTATTCATGAAACAAATAATTTTTTTTTGTACTTCAATACAATATTTTTTCAAATTTTTTGCGAAGTTCTCTTAAAGACATACCTGTTAGTCCAACACATGAGATAAACTACCAAAAAGTAAGCTAAAAGTATATTTTTTTTTAATAAATTATGGAAATTCATACTTTTGTTGAAATCCGTCTTTTTTCAACACCAAAGTCCAAAAAAGTCCAAACGATATTGACAAACCTTGAACTACAATCTGTCTCTAACATTGTATTCTATTTACATTTTTGCGACCCTGTGCGACCGTTCATAATCTTTTGACATAGAGACAATAAACCAAAATATGGCGTTTAGAAGTGCCCTAAATGGAACTTCAAAATTTGTTTGATATTTTTGTTTCTAATGATTTATAATAAAAAATTTCCCGCTTTGACAATATTGGCGTGATAACTGGAGATGAGCGCGTGAGTGAGTGGCTCACGTGCACTCACGCTTACGTGAAACATAATTTACTCAATCGTTTTTTTCTCACACTAACTCACTATTTACGTGAGTAAGCGTAACTCACGCAAAACATTTTAAACACGAAAAAATTGTAAAACTAAATTAATAGACTTATAAAATTTTGACTCACGGAAAAAAATGGCACTCACTACGACTCACTCACGCAAAAAATGACACGCTCACTTTCGATCACGTGTGATTCGCCTAACCAGCGTCCATCTCTTGTGCTAAACATTAAAACAGGGAACGCATTTAAGCGGGCATATATCAATACAATTAAATAATTTTGACTCACGAAAAAAATGGCACTAACTACGTATCACTCACACAAAATATGTCTCACTCACTTATCACTCATGAACAAACAAATTGAGTCACGTGACCAGCGTCCATCTCTAGTGCTAAACATAATAAATGATAAAACGCATTTAAGCGGGCATATTTTGGCTATAGCATTTTAAATATTTTTTGTGAAATTGTAAGCTAGTAGCATTATTTGTACATTTAGGATGGCAAATGCTAACTGGAAATAAAAGAGTTCTCTCTTAAATGTTCCACTGGATATATTAATCAATCATTTCCTAGTGATATTAATCAATAATATATGTTCGCCATATTGAATCCGCTATTTTGAATATTTAATTCTGAAATCAGATTTGGCATCCGAAAAACCATTAAAATCAGACAACATAGAAAAAAATTTTATATTTTATTTGTCGCCATATTGAATCCGCCATTTTGAATTTAAAAAATTGGAGCTCATATTCGAAATTATCGACCCTAAATACATCGAAAATGATTATAGTAAAAACAATAAGCAAAGAATTAAAAAATTATGTCCGCAATATTGGATCCGCCATTTTGAATTTCGAATCTTTAATTCCAAAATCAGTTTTAACATACGAAAAACCAATAAAATCTAAGTTTTTGGCAAAAAAAGACAACATATAAAAAATCTTAAATTTAAATTTGTCGCCATATTGTATCCGCCATTTTGAATTTTAAAAGGCTGACCTCATATTCGTTATTAACGACCCCAAATAAATCGACGATGATTATAGTAAATACAATAAGCACAGAATAAAAAAATCATGTCCGCCATTTTGGATCCGCCATTTTGAATTTTCAATTTTTTCAGGGATGCTAGCCCACAGTGCAGCGGTTCAAAAGTTATAAACGGAAATGTAAGGACACCTCGAAAAAGTTGATACATTCTACATAACCTAAAAATACAAAACGATTTAATTTGGCTGCTGCTTGACATAAGTAAACAGAAGTAGATATCAAAAGGCATTTAAACAAGAACAAACATATTTTTTACCAAAAAAAATTCGCGGAATTTTTTTTTCACTAAAAATTTCTTTTCCGCGCACATTTTTTTTAAGTTTTTGCAAATAATCTAGTTCACATTGTGGGGGCCAAACATTCGATAAGACCGAATTTAACTTTTTTCTTATTTTTTTTTAATTCAAAAATATTTTTCATTGCATTTTTTATTTGACATTACTAATTTCTTTAAGCAAATTTAATTATTAAACAAATTGTTATTTTTTTTAGTTTCAATACCAAATTTATAGAAATAAAAACTTTAAGCCAATTAGACAAATAACTGTATTATGAATAACAAAAAAGTACAACAGAAAAAAAAACATAAAAATACTACATAAAAAACTATTTACAAGTAAAAGTGAATTATATTTTGCATTTGTGCGTTTTTTTACACTAATTAAATTCGTGAATGTTAGTAACAATCCAATACAATAAAAAGTTACAAAAAAAAAAAAAATATATAATACAAAAGCTCAAATAAACAGAGATGCCAGATGGTAGGTAAAGTAACAATAATCAAAGGATGTTAGATGGAATTTTTTTGATTATCTACGATTATTCTCTAAAGGAACTTTTCTTGTTTCCCTACACCCAGCTATTGGTCACTTTGATTTAAATTCTAAAATTCAACACATAAAATAATCAACGTTACAGTTAGCTTGCAGGTATACAAAATTATAAAGTTTTTCCAGATCACAGCTAATTTACGTTATTTTGTGAAAAAGTTTTATGAAATTTGATTTGGGTACAAGTTTTTTAGAGGAGCTGTATATCGGTCCCAAGTTGGGCGCCATTTATATCGGTTACAGTAAACACCGCTTTGTTATTTCTGGGAGTTGGAGGAACAAAATAACACAAATCAGATACGTTGTTCTATGTTAGGTATAGTTCTGAAGTTATGGAGTTTCTTTTAACCGAAATAAATGGCTTCCAATGTCGGGCTAATTTATAGCTTCTCTGGTAACACTTAACAAAGAATCAACATTAATAACAGTTTTCGTTAAAAAACACAAATTATTAGATTCTGAAAATTTTTAAGGCCACAGTTAATGTCGTCAAAAAGTTTTATGAAATAAAAATAGTTTATATGTTTTAAGAGGCACTGTATATGGGCCCCATGCTGGGCACCATCGGTTACAGTAAACACCGCTTAGGTCTTTTTAGGAATTGTAAAAAGCCAACACAATTTCGATATGGTATTCTAGGTCAGTTTTAGTTCTGTAATTTAAAATGGCGTTTCCTGTAACCGACGTATATGGCTCTCAAAGTGGGGCTCATTCACAGCATCGCTGGGAATACGAAACAAAGGATAAACAAAACAATAATTTTTCAGATTCTAAGACAGGTTTTCCCGTATAAAAAAGTTCTCATATTTTGGGCAAAAAATTAATTGGAAAATTTCGAACTTCTGACCTCACTGCCAATATGTCCTATATAATTAGTTCAATTCAATCTTTCCATTAAATAAAAACTATTTACAGGATTTCTTTTAAATTTTCATATTGAAATACCAAACAAATCATCAAAGTTTCGGTATAACAAACAATCTGGCATCACTTTTTGCATCCTTTGTACTGTGTAGCAGGATCTGTAGTAACAAACAACATGCAACTTTATAAGCCATTACAGAATAGCCGTTTTAAGGAATTCCATAGTAAATGTCTGAATTTTTTTATAATTCAAAGACAGTATATCGACACAGCCTGTCTTAAATTTTTATGAAAATTATATTTTAATGCAAAAATATTCATTTAAAATTTATTTAAGTGAAATTCGATCCAAAGTTTTGGTTTTTTAGAAAATTTTCACCAAAAGTCTAAACTTTGATCGAATGACGCCGTGGGTTAAAGTCTGAGTTGGAAATTAAGTTTAAATGCAAGTTTGTCGCAATCTCTATGAAATAGTCAATGAAAGAACAAATTTTAATTTTTTAAACCTTTTGACGGATTTCAAATGGCGATATCTCGAAAACCGCTCGACTAATTTGAAATTCGTATTCAACATACCAAAATAAAATTTTGGTGAAAATTTTCCAAAAAGGCCTCAAATTTGTACCACATAAGTTTTAGTCCTGGGAAAAAAAATAATTTGCCCGGACATTCAAAATCTGAAGAAAAACTTTTTTGCCACATTAGGAAAGGGATTTTTTAAGGCCACTGATTTGGTACCTTTTATTGTACATTTTTTTAAACTTTTTGGCTTCAAAACATTTCCTAAGGACTACCCTTTATTAAAAAAATATGCCAAATGAAAAATACATATAAAAAAAATTAAAATCGAATATAACAAAAAAAGTACAAAAAAAGTACAAACATTTTTTTATAAAATATAAAGTTTTTTGTTTTTCTCTTTTATCTACAAAGTATACAACTTTATACAAAATAGTAAAAAAAATGTTTAAAAATGCAAATTTTTTAATTCAATTTTATGTATCTACAGTCATTTTTAACACTACTACTTTACTAGAGAAGCAAACCCGGAATAAGAACAAAAAAACGAAAAAAATATATATAGAATGCCTGGCAAATAAAGCCTGGCATTTCGAGTAAATTATAATGAAATGACGCGCCAAACGTAGCCGACAGCATATAAAAATAATATCATTGAATGAATGGAAAAATAATGCTTTATTTCTAAAACAAAAACATACATTTTGTGGAGGAAGTTCTGGAACAGAGAGTAGAGTAGGATTTAAAAATATAATAATAATGAAGAGGACAATATGAGGCACAGAGATCTTCAAGGGATCCTTAAATAGGTAGAAATGAAGACAACCCAAAAAAAAATGTGGATCTGCAAACTAATGGCTTCAGTACGAGATTTAAACGAAAAACAATGCAAACTCAGAAAACTCCAATTGAAATTTCGAAATACCCAATTGAAATCGAAAAAAGCTCAATTAAAATTTAGAAAAGCTCAATTAAAATCCAAAAAATTAGAAAATACCAGTTGAAATTCATAAATTTCGCATCCAGAAAAAACCCCAATTAAAATTCAAATAAAAAAAATCTGATCGAAAGTTAGAAAAGACCGATTAAAATTCAAAAATTTGTATGGAAATTCAGAAAAGCTTGATTGAAAACCTCAACTTTCATAAAAAATATCAGTTTTTCCACATCTGCTTTAGAATATTTTTTCCATTAAAACTTTAATTAACAAGCCCTATAGAAATTTAGAAAAGCTTAATTGAAGTTCAGAAAAGCACAATTACAATTAAGAAAAGCTCAATAAAAATTTAAACAAATAAGAGTGTTAAATTCGGTTGTGCCGTCAACGAGTTAAAAAAAACTATTTTTGCAGGGTTATTTTTTTTTTTGAGGGGGATCGTCTAAGGGCGGTGGTGTACGCCTTTCCCCTCCCAATAAATTTTTAAAAGTTTATTTATTATGCTTTTTACTAATAAATTAAATAATAAATTTTATGTATCCACGCCCACAAAGAGGGGCGGGCTGAAAAAATTGCATTTTCTTATTACATAGGCCCAAAATTGTATACAAGATTTCTAAACTATCGATATTTTTACTGGTCAAAATTAATTGAAATTTTTAATTTCTTAATTTTTTTGAAAAAATTGCAATTTTGAAAAATCAATTACCCAAAAAAAATTTGAAATAAAAGGCTTATAACTAGTGTTGCATTTTATACGTGCTAAAACATAAAAAAATTAGCGAAATCGAAGAGAGTCGTGCCCGAAAATTTGTATGGGGTCCCCCACCCCAACCGATACTCCATATGATGGTGAGTATAAAAAGCTCCGTTTAAAATTTAGAAAAGCTCAATTGAGATTTACAAAAGCCCAATAGAAAAACATAAAAGTTCAACCGTAAAGTGCAAAAAAAGATTTAGAAAAGCCAAATTAAAATTACAAAAAGAAAACCTCAATTAAAATTCAAAAGATTTAAAATTTTCCAAATCGCGAAAAAGCTTATGTAATTTTCAGAAAAGCCTAAATAAAACTCATAAATCTCAACTGAAATTCATAAGAGTTCAACTAGAATTCAGAAAAGCTTATTTGTGCAAAAAAATTCCAGAAAAGCCAAATTAAAATTAAGAAAGTCTCAATTAAAATTCAAAAGATTTAAAATTTTCCAAATCGCGAAAGAACTTAATTAATTTTCAAAAAATCCTAAATAAAACTCATAAAATAATAACTGAAATTCATAAAAGCTCAACTAAAATTCAGAAAAGCTCAATTGTAAAGTGCAAAAAAAAACTCAGAAAAGGTCCTTTGCAATTTAGAAAACCTCAATTAAAACTCAAAAGATTTAAAATTTTTAATAAAAGCTCACCCAGAATTCTGAAAAGATCAATTGTAAAGGGGGGAAAAAAACTCAGAAAAGTACAATTTTCAAAAAATCCCAAATAAAACTCATAAAATCCCAACTAAAATTCAGAAAAGTTCAATTGTAAAGTGCAAAAAAAAACTGAGAAAAGGTTCATTGCAATTTAGAAACCTCAAAAGATTTAAAATTTTCCAAATCCCGAAATCCGAAACTTATAAAATTCCAACTGAAATTCATAAAAGCTCAACTAGAATTCAAAAAAGCTCAATTCTAAAGTGCAAAAAACTCAGAAAAGCACAATTGAAATTATGAAAAGCTCAATTAAAACTTAAAAGCTATACAATTTTTAAAATTCCGAAAAGAGCTAATTTAATTTTCAGTAAAGCCCAAATAAAAATCATAAAATTCCAACCGAAATTTATAAAAGCTCAACTAGCATTCAGAAAAGCTCAATTGTTAAGTGCAAACAAACTCAGAAAAGGTCCATTGCAAATAGAAACCTCAATCAAAATTCAAAAGAATTAAAAGTTTCCAAATCGAGAAAAGAGCTTATTTTATTTTCAGCAAAGCCCAAATTAAACTCATAAATTCACAACTGAAATTTATAAAATTATATAAAATTCAGAAAAACTCAATTGTAAGGAAAAAAAAAATCCGAAAAGCACAATTAAAATTAAAAAAAAACTTTATTAAAATTCAAAAGATTTAAAATTTTTCAATTGCGACAATTGAAAATAAAAAATAAAAATAAAACTCATAAAACCTTAACTGAAATTCATAAAAGCTGACCTGGAATTTAGGAAACCTCGAGTGTAAAGGGGGGGAAAAACTCAGAAAAGCACAATTTTCAGTAAAGGCCAAATAAAACTCATAAAAATCATAAAATTCCAACTGAAATTCATAAAATCTCAACTAGAATTCACAAAAGCTCAATTGTAAAGTGCAAAAAAAACTCAGAAAAGGTCCATTGCAATTTAAAAAACCTCAAAATATTTAAAATTTTTCAAATCGCAAAAGAGCTTATTTAATTTTCAGAAAAGCCTAAATAAAACTCATAAAATCTCAACTAAAATTCTTAAAAGCTCAACTAGAATTCAGAAAAGCTCCATTGTACAGTGCAAAAAAAACTCAAAAAAGCACAAATGAAATTAAGAAATCCTCAATTAAAATAAAACTCAAAAGATTTAAAAATTTTCAAATCGCGATAAGAGCTATTTTAATTTTCAGAAAAGCTTAAATAAAACTCAGAAATCCCAACTGAAATTCATAAAAGCTCAACTAGAATTTAAACAAGTAGAAAAGTTAAATTCGACTTGGCCGAATCTATGATTACCCTCTACAATGCATTTTTTTAAAGGCTAGTACATTTTTTAACGTGAAAAAATTAACAATTTTGATTAGAAATATTTTATTTTGAGTAAAAAACTCTTTTTTTTGTCATTTAAAAAAAAAAAAAATATACTAATTTTTTTTTGAGTGTAAAATTTTTTTCGAGTGTAATGTTTTTTTACTGTACAAATATTTCTGAGTGAATGCACGTACGTATGTACACAAAATATTGTCATTTTTGTAAAAAAAAAAAAAAACTAAATTTTTTTTTGTGTAAATTTTTTTTTGAGTGTAAAATTTTTTTTGGAGTATAAAATTTTTTTTCAGTGTAAAATTTTTTTCGAATGTAATTTTTAAGTTACCAATGCTTTTAAAACTAAACAAGTTTAAAAATCATTGCTTTAAAATTAAACAAGTTTGAAAAGCATTGTTTAATTACCACCAATGCTTTTAAAACACGTGGCATTTTAGATGAAACTAATCTGAAATTCAGGGTTTTGCTTATAACTTTTGAACCACTGGACCGATTGAGCTGAAATTTAAAACCAAACAGATCCGGAGAACGGTAAAGATACATGCCAAGCTTCAGTAGTCTCATTATTGTCTTTCGAAAGTTATCGTGTTTTTTATCTCGTAAATTCACGAAACACCCTTGCCGAAATTTACTCTTTTGCTCATAACTTTTGAACCACTTTACCGATTTGGCTGGATTGCAATACCAACCTGACCAGGTAAATGACAAACATATATGCCAAACTTCAGTAGCCTCTGTAAAGTCTTTCAAAAGTTAGCGTGTTTTCTACGGACGGACAGACAGACGGACGGACGGACATCGCTAGATCGACTTAAAATCGATCGAGGATCATAAATTTATGGGGTCCTAGACCAATATTTCGAGGTGTTACAAACGGAATGACAAACTTATATATACCCTCTATCACTAGAGTGGAGGGTATAAAAAAATCTCAGAAAAGCAGAATCGAAATTAAGAAAAGGTCAATTAAAATTCAAAAGATTTAAAATTTTTTAAATCGCGATAAGTTCTTTTTTATATATTTTAGAAACGCCAAAATAAAACTGATCAAATCCAACTGAAATTCATAAAAGCTTTCCTAGAATTCAGGAAAGCTCAACTGTAAAGGGAAAAAAACTCAGAAAAACACAATTTTCCGAAAAGCCCTAATAAAACTCATGAATCCCAACTATTATTCATAAAAGCTCAACTAGAATTCAGAAAAGCTCAATTGTAAAGTGCAAAAAAACCTAGAAAGGCCTAGAAAAGGTCCATTGCAATTTAGAAAACCTCAAAAGACTTAAAATTTTACAAATCGCTCAAGAGCTTATTTACATTTCAGAAAAGCCCAAATAAGACTCATAAAATCCTAACTGAAATTCATAAAACCTCACCTAGAATTCAGAAAGGCTCATTTAAAAAGGAAAAAAAAAACTTCAAAAAACACAATTTTCAGAAACGCCAAAATAAAACTCATAATATCCCAACTAATATTTATAAAAGCTCAACTAGAATTCAGGAAAGCTCAATTGAAAAGTGCAAAAAACCTAGAAAAGGTCCATTGCAATTTAGAAAACCTCAAAAGACTTAAAATTTTTAAAATCGCTAAAGAGCTTATTTAATTTTCAGAAAAGCACAAATAAGAGTCATAAAATCCTATCTGAAATTCATAAAAGCTCAACTAGAATTCGGAAAAGCGGTAAAAGGGGAAAAACTCTGAAAAGCACAATTGAAATTAAGCAAAGCTCAATTATAACTCAAAAGATTTGAAATTTTTTAAAATAGCGATAAGGCCTTTTTTCAATTTCAGAAAAGTCCAAATAAAACTCATAAAATTCTAACTGAAATGCATAACAGCTTGATTGAAATTAAAAAGCTTAATTTCAAATTACAAAAAGATCCATAAATTTAAAAAATTTCTAGTAAAATTCAATAAATCTCAACAATTACTAAAATCCATATAATTTTGTGCTAAAATTTTCCCGCCACTGCTAAACAAAAATAATTTCCAAAAAAAAAGAAGAGGAAAATTGTAGTAGCATCCAACATAACAAATAATAACAAAATCAAAATAGGTGTTAAAAAAAAGAACAAATCGAATTTGGTATTTCTTTAGAATAGAAAAAAATTTATAATAATTCACTAAAAAACAATAGTGGAAAATACAGAAAAGTCTTTTAAAAAAATGTTTTTGCTGGTATTTTATATTAAAGAAAACAAAAAAAAAAATTTTTTTCTTTCAAAACTTTCTAGCAGTGACAAAAAAAGCAAGCTTTAGAAAAATATGCAAACAGACTTGGTAATCATGAAATGCATGCATAAATGCAACAGATTTTTTTGGTATAAACACAGGAAGCTATGGCAAGCGCCATATTTTTTTGCTGCAACAAATACTGTTAGCAGCCCCAAAAACAATAGTGGAAGAAAACAAGCAGCAACAGCAGAGGAGTAAAGTACTTGCTACAAGAAAACAACTAATAAATATTCAATTATGTGTTTTTTCTATTTTTGATATTCTTCAAATTGTACAACCATTTCCACTTGTTTTGAATTTTTTTTAGACATTTTAGCTTTTTTTTTGCATTTTGCGAGTGTTATCAGTTTTTTTAAGAAAAATAATTTAGAAAAAACTGAACCTAGAAAAAGGTTCATACACCAATACAAATATTTAAATACAATACTTAAACTTTTTAAAATTACTAAATAGCACTAAATAAGTTAATTTTATAAAAGTTCAGCCTTTTCTTGCTATCTGCTACATTTTCTGCCATTAAAAAATAGCATAATTTTTAGCTAGTTTTAGTTAAGAAAACAGAAATAAATATTTATTCTTTCAAATTTGGTTTAACTTAAGTTAAATTCTTGGTTTCCTTAGCCTAAAATAAAGCAAAATATAGAAGCTATTTTTAGCTCTTTTTTTAAAAAAGCTTAAAAATATTTAAAAATAACTAAAAGTTTAGCTAATTTTGTACAAGAAAGCACAACTAAATAGTATTTCATTTTAAGTTTCTTTAGCTTAAATAAATTTGAAAAGTAAAGTTTGGAAATGGGCAAAATCGAACGAGGGGGAAAAAATTCCCCCTTAAGGAACTAAACCAACCTCTAAAAAACGCCGTTTTTACAGCCTTTTTGCATTTTTGTTAAACAATTGAAATATTTTTATGTCAAAAGGAGTCCTAAACTTAGACCCAGGGGGGCTAGAATATTTGTTTTTTCGGCTCGCCTCCTTTTGTGGGCGTGGAATAAAAAAATCATTAAAATAATGAGAAAATGGTTTAACTGAAGTTCAAAAATCATAATAAATAAATTAGTAAACATTTATAGCGATGGAGATTTATCCCCCACCAACCCCACGGACCCCCATTCAAAAAAAAGCCCCTGGAATGTTTTTTATAAGAGGGTATCATGGAGGGTATCAAAGATTCGGCCCAGCCAAATTTAACACTCTCACTTGTTTTTTTTTAAATTTTTTTACAATGTGAGCCTATTAACGAAAAAATATCAATTTGGAAAAAGTATCGAAAAACAAATTAGAGACCAGGGCAGCAAGTTAAAGATGGGTTAAAAAAGTTTACAAAAATTTAAAAATTTAGCTAAAACTAAAATTTTATTTACAAAAATATGAATTTTTAGCAAAATATGCATTTTTAGCAAAATATGCAAAAATCTGCAGTTTCAGCAAAATATTCACTATCGATGCCATTTTAAAGCAAATTCGTTGATTCGCAAAGATATTTGGTTTGTGCTGTTCTAAGACTAAAGGGAAAGAACATGCAGGAAATTTGCGTTAAAGTCACATCGATTAGTTTTGGCATATTTTAGCATATTTTGATGAAACGAAGCGATGCCATTTTAAAGCAATTTTGTTGATTTTCGAAGATATTTGGTTTACGCTACTCTAAGACTAATGGGAAAAACATGCATATGCCTGAAAGTCCTCTTCTTACTTAAAACTAGGAATGTGATTTCCATGCAAATGCATGTTTTTTGTCGAGAATCTAAAAATAATATAGACCAATTATCTTTCTGAATTAGGAAATTTTCGTTGAAATGGCATAGATTTGTTTTTGCATATTTTTGCATATTCTGATGAAAATGCATATTTTTGCATATTTTGGGTTTAAATGCTTAATTTATGCATGTTTCCAACTTTTAAGTGGATATTTTTGCATATTATGATATAAATTAGCAAAAAATACAAATTGAAATTTATGTGTTTCAAAAACTATTTGAAATTTTAAAAATTTATTTTGAAAATAAGAAAAACTATTTTTTCTTTTTGATTTTTTTTATAATTTTTAAATATAAATAAATACACTCAAAATTATAACTCTGTAAAATACTCTGTAAAATGACTGTAATCTCAATTCAACAGATATTTGACAGAGTTTTCTGTCAAAATACAGATTTAAAAAAAATACTTTGTATTTTGTTGTGACAAAAAAACAAAGTTTTCTCTGTTATATTACTTTTTACTTTGTAATCTTAATTTTACAGATAATTAACAGAGTTTTCTGCTAAAATACAGATCTAAGCAAAATACTTCGTATTTTTTTATAACCAAAAAAGTTTTCTGTTTTGAGTAGTTTTTGTTTTTGTTACCAAACATCAAAATTTTATCAAAATATTTTTTTTTTAAGAAAAAGTTGAAAAAGTAGCAAAAAAAGTTATCAACATTTTTTTTCAGAAATCTTATAAAAATTTTCAAAAAAAAAAACATGCATTTAACTAAACCCTGTAAATTTACAGAGTTTTTTCTGTAATTTTTTCTTTTTGCATCAAATGTATTTTACAAATATATAGTTTTCTTTGCTAAATGGTGGTATAGTAGTTTTCTTTGCTAAATGGTGGTCTATTTAACCAATATTTTACTAGAAAATCTGTAAAATGACAGTTTTTTTGTCCAACTCATTTTACAGAGTTTATAGTAAAATTACAGAGTTTTCTCTGTAAAAAAGCTTTCATATTTAACCAATATTTTACTATAAACTCTGCAAATTAAAAGTTTTTTTTCTGTCAAAATCATTTTACAGAGTTTTTTAGTAAAATTACCATGAAATGTTGTTAGCTGGAAAAGTATGGTGTACTCTGTTAAATTAGCAGAGTTTTTCTGTAATTTAACAGAGTTATTATTTTGAGTGTATAAGTGTATAAAATATTGCTTACACATATTTTTTAATGTTACTATTTAAACCCGGCGTTATTTTTTGCTTTGTAAGAAGTTTTTCGTATGAAAACAAGATTTATATTGCGCACATTTTATTTTTTAGTGCATATTTTTGGTTTTTAGTGCATATTTTTGTTTTTTAGTGCATATTTTCAATTTTTTAGCGCATATTTTTGATTTTTTAGCGCATTAAAATCTCATCCCTACTTATAACACTGTGCAACAAATTTTGGGTCATTACCTTGAGCTTCAATGGCTCCATTTGAAAAAGGAATAAAATTAACCCTCTAAACGGGATATAGAGGGTTAATATCGTCTAGGAAAATAAACGTCCTACAATTTCAGTGACATTTTTCCCTAAGTGTCTCAAAAAAAAAAAATAAAACAAATGGTGGTTGCTATCATTGCTTATTTATTTGTGTTGACTTCCTTTTTTCACGATTTTTTTTTTTAAATGTCTGCTAAGATGAAATTTTCAGCTTTTTTTGTTTCCGTTTCTTGTAATATTCTTAACTTTCCTTCTTTTTTTATACATTTTTTCCTGTTTTTCTACGTTTTTTGTTTGTGCCACCACCAACAACATGACACTTTGGTTGATCAATTAATTTTATTTTACAATTGCATTTAAATACTTACTTAAGAAGAGAATATTCTAAATGAATTGAAAATAAAACTAAAATTAATTAATCAAACTGCAAAAAGAATGAATAGTTAGATGGTGTGGGGTAACGAAAGAAATCTTTTTAAATATAATTTAATACAGAAAACTTGAGTAAAGAAATTTTGTTTAAAGGAACATTCCCGCGGAATGCCAGAAAGCTCTTCGAGCTGTCGTTTTTGAGTTACAACAAAACTAGCACATAATAAACGTTCGAAGCGCATATAGAATGGCAATGACTTCCAATACGACAAAAAGTAACTTAAGAAATAATTTTGGATCATGACTGCTGAATACCTGAAAGCTCTTTGAGCTTAAGTTTTTGAGTTACATCAAAAATAGCCGGATAATAGCACTTTTTGACTTGATAAATGTTGAAAACGGGTATAAAACGGCAAATACTGCCCATACGACAAAAAGTCACACAAGAAGTGATGTTGGCCTTGATACGAGGAACATACCAGCTGGATACCCGAACGCTTTTTTTGGGTACAGTTTTTTTAGTTACATAAAAAATAACACTTTTTTGACGTAATAGAATGGTCAAAGATGCAATAATGTCGATCTTGATCCGAGTAACATGCCTGCTGAATACCCGAAAGCTCTTTGAGCTACAGTTTTTAAGTTACATTAAAAATAGACGAAAAATAACATTTTTTGACTTGATAAACATTGGAGACGGGTATAGTTTGGTAAATACTGTCATTGCCGCAAAAAGTCATTGAAGCGATAATATCGGCCTTGATCCGAGGAACATGCCCGCTAAATACACCAAAGCTCTTGAAGCTACATTTTTTGAGTTACACAAAAAATAGCAATAAAATTAGAATTTTTTACATAATAAACGATGGAAACAAAAGATCGATAAACACAGACTGATGGACATTCATAGAATGTCTTATCATATTATAGATCAATAATATATCGTTGAACTATATTCAGTTTGAGCTATCTGCAGGCTTATAACATAGCAGATAGCACAAATTGAATATAGCTAAACAATATATACACTGTGGGGTCCCCGATCGATATTTGGATGCGTTACAAACAGAATGACAAAGCGAGTATACCCCCATTCTGTGGTTGGAGGGTATAAAACCAAAACTTGATTCGAAGGGCGCCAGGGGTTTGTCTAAAGCACTATGAAAGGGTTAGGTTAGGTTAGGTTAGGTTAGGTTGTAAGTGGCTGCTGACGTTTTACGTCAACACACGTAGACTCTGAGGTCCATTGTGATACCACGGGATCGTAATAGGTTTCCCTACTAGTCCCTGTCGTTAAACCAGTTTGAGCTTCTTATGAAACTCCTTAGATGTTGAATTTTGACATCCGACAAATCAGAAAGATCGTACAGCTCCCTAGATCCCAGTGAAGCAAGTCGCTGACCAGAAAGTGCCGGGCAATGGCAAATAAAGTGTTCGATAGTTTCCAACTCCTCTTCATCCATGCAACTTCGGCAAAAGTCATTCGACGGCACATTTAACCGCTCTGCGTGCTTCCCTATAAGACAGTGTCCGGTAATTATAGAAACCACCGTCGAAATCTCTCCTCTTGGAAGCGATATCAGCTCACTTGTGCGCCCCTGATTAAGAGAAGGCCAAATCAGTCGTGTTGTCTCACAGGTCCATCCATTTGCCCATCTTTGATTAGTCTCCGTCGCAGAACAAAGCCGTAGGTTTTGCTTGCAAGTTTCTAGAGGCATACCAACACATTCCAATTCTGTTGGAACCTGTAAGGTAGTTCCTAGTCTTGCAAGCTCATCGGCTTTGCAATTCCCTGAAATGTCTCTGTGCCCTGGGACCCATATGAGTCGTATGTTAAACTGCTTGGCCATCTCATTTAAAGACGTGCGGCAGTTAAGGGCAGATCTTGTTTTCAGAAACATTGAATCCAGGGACTTGACCGCGGCTTGACTGTCAGTATAGATGTTGACTGCGGTTGTAGACAAGACATTGCAGCTCAACCAGTCAGCCACTTCCTTTATTGCCAGCATCTCTGCCTGGTAAACACTGCAATGATCTGGCAATCTACGAGCCAGGCTCAATCCAAGCTCTTCCGAAAAGACCCCAAAGCCCACTTGTTCGTGCAGCCTCGATCCATCTGTGTAAAAATTTATGGTAGCTCCACTTCCCGGAGTATCCCCCATCCAAGACTCCCTGGATGGTATCATAGTGGTATAGTGGCGCTCAAAGAGGCTCAAAGAGGGAGCACAATCCACATTTTGTGGTATTGTTATCTTTTTCAAGATCGCGCTATGGCCACAATCGCTGCTCCTCCATTGCAGCGTGCTATTAAGTCGAATTGCCGACGCAGCTGCATACTGCCTACCCAATATGTCCAAGGGTATCAGGTGAAGGAGGATTTCTAATGCAGCCGTAGGTGTAGTACGAAGAGCACCAGTGATGCACATTGACGCCATTCTCTGTACCTTCGTGATAAAGACACAGTTCGCTTTTGTTTCTAAAGCAGGCCACCAGACAATGATTCCATACAGCAAAATTGGACGCACCACTGCTGTATAGATCCAATGAACGACTTGAGGGCTAAAACCCCATCGTTTTCCAATGGCCCTTTTACAGGAATACAAAGCAATCGTTGCTTTTCTCACCCGTTCCTCAATATTACGCCTGAAATTCAGCTTCCTATCTAGAAATACTCCAAGATACTTGGCTCCATCTGAGAAGGTGATTTCAGTACCGTCCAGAGAAATAGGATCGAAAGCAGGAATCTTATTTTTCCTTGTAAATAAAACAAGCTCTGTTTTACTAGGATTAACTCCTAGACCACAGTCTCTTGCCCATTTAGACAGATCTTTCAGAGAACCCTGAAGAATGTCCCGCAATGTTGGCAGATGCTTCCCCTTTACCGCTATCGCGACATCGTCAGCATATGCGACAACATGACAACCACGTGCTTCTAGAGATAGTAGCATTGAATTCAGTGCCAGGTTCCAAAGAAGCGGCGAAAGAACACCTCCTTGTGGTGTGCCCCTATTGACAAATCGAGATATGACGGACGCTCCCAATTCAGACGTTATACGTCTACTGGCAAGTAGGCTTTCCACCATTAAAACGATTTCACGCTTTACTCCCAGACCAGACAATGCCAATATTATCGATTCTGGGATGACATTATTAAAAGCCCCCTCAATATCAAGAAAGGCCACCATAGTGTACTCCTTTACCGAAAGCGATCTCTCGATGGTACCAACGAGCTCATGAAGAGCTGTTTCCGTTGATCGTCCCTTGCTGTATGCATGTTGCTTTGTCGAAAGCAACCTCGGGTCAATCACTCTACGCAAATATGAGTCTATCATTCGTTCCATTGTCTTTAACAAAAAAGAAGACAGACTAATTGGTCTGAACTCCTTCGGAGCTGTGTGGGAACTTTTCCCAGCCTTCGGGATAAATACGACTCTGGTATCCCTCCATTTTAAAGGAATGTACGACCAGTTGATGCATGCTGTGTATAGATTATACAGCAACGGGGCTATATAGTCCGACACTTGCTGCAACTCAGCCGGGATTATACCATCAGGTCCCGGGGATTTATAGGGCCTGAAGCTTTTTATCGCCCAGATTAATGTTGGCATATTTATTATTTCCGAAGCAATTTCAGATGCTTGGGCGTCAGAACGTTCCAAAGCTTGAAACGGCGTCATGGAATTGCCCGGAAAATGCGTGTTTAAAAGGAGATCCAGCGACTCTCCACTGGAGGAAGACCACACCCCATTAGGATCTTTCAGGTATCCCAGGGTGCAAGGAGAAGAAGCCAGAACCTTGCGCAGCCTGGATGCCTCAGAAACGTCTTCTATGTTTCCACAGAAGTTTTTCCAAGAATCACATTTTGCGTTTCTGATCATCTTTTTATAACTCTTAAGTTGCAGCCTGTATGCAGACCAGTCCTCGTCCGCTCTTGAAAATTTTGCCTTATTAAAGAGCTTTCTGCAGGAATCTCTGCTCGTCTGCAACTCATTTGACCACCAAGGTGGCTTTTTTTTCCCTCTAGGCTTTGCAGAAGGGCAAGACGCATCCAGGCACCTATTACAAACATTTGTTATATGGTCAACCAGACAGTCAATTTCCGCCAAACTATGTGGTTCAGATAAGGGTACTTCATCCAAAAGCAAAGAAAAAGTCTCCCTATATTTCACCCAGTTTGTTCTCCTCAGATTTTTAGAGACTGTCTCAACCGGGGCACGCTCCCTGAGTAAAAACTCAATGTAGCGATGATCTGAGAAAGAATGCTCTTCCAAAACTCTCCAGTCATCAATTCTATCAGACAATGTATCTGATACAAGTGTTACGTCAAGAACCTCTTGCCGCGTACTTGTAACGAAAGTTGGTTCACCACCCTTGTTACAAATATACAGGTTAGTGCTTAACAAAAACTCCAAAAGTGATTCGCCTCTATCATTTGTGTCTGTACTTCCCCATATCGAATGATGTGCATTAGCATCACAACACACTACTAACTGGTGTCCCCTAGATTCAGACTCCCGAATTAGACCGACAACCTTCTCCGGGGGTATTGACCCCGGATTAGGAAAATACGCAGAGGCGAGCCAAATAGACTTCCCATGAAGCTCTAAGCTAGCCGCTGTAACATCCATATCACTAAAAGTTGATAAAAAGAATATATTTAAGCCATTTTTTGCCAAGATGCAGGCTCTTGGTGAGCCCTCACCTTTGGCAACCACCAACTTAAACCCAGGGGTCTTCAATCCGCAAACCCTGCCACCCCGCACCCAGGGCTCTTGGATAAAAACCAAGTCAACTGCTCCTGTCGTCAGGCGCAGCAAGAGTGCAACTGAGGCTGCCTTACAGTGATGGAGGTTTATTTGTAGGAACCGCAACATCTTGTTTTATTTCCACCATCCTTTCCACCACCGTGTTATTGGCTTCATCCTCCGTGTTATCAAAGAGGTCGCATTCGTCCCCAGATTCGGTTTCGAATAAGCCAGATATATATCCCATCTGTTCTGAATCGGAGGCAACAGAACTCTCCGAATTCCTCACTGCATGGGCCTCGTCCTGAATGCCACCCATCGTGGCATCAGCTTTATCCACCATGCCATCACAGAGGTCGCATTCGTTACCAGATTCGGTTTCAAAAATGCCAGATGCATCTCCCATCAGCCTAGAATCGGCCAGCTGAATATCAGCCTTTTCCAGATTCTCCTCCCCAGCCGACTCTGCCACTGGCTTGTCTGCGTCCAAAATAGTCTTCTGGTCGCCCTTGTAGACATTGACTCTTATATGAAAAAATCCAAATCTAATAATGCCGTCAGTCCTGGCTAAAAGCGGAAGCGATTCCTCATTAACCAAGACCACTGCTTGACGACGAGCGCCCTCCATCTCACCCAATCTGGCAATTTGCCAATTCTGAGTTGGAAGGTCAGGATTGCAGACTTTTATCATCTTAAGAATCACCGCAGTGTCATTTGTAGCCATTGGGATCCATGCATGAGCTCTGGGTTGCGAGGGGATATCATGTTTTTCCACAACGTCCAGTCTGGCTCCAGGCCATAACTCTCCCACTTGGCTAATGGCAACCTTAAACACGGCTGCGGATCTTTCGTTCCCAAAAGCAACGAGTTTTACTCGCCCCTGATACCAACCTGCGTTGACAGTAGTAGGGAGAAAATCAGGCATACTCTCAAGGAGCCTATAGTAGATTTCATTTAGTTTAGTTTCAACTAAACTCCACTTGTCCCTTGGAATACTACAATCCCCATTTTGCCTGTTTATCACAGCCCTAACGAAGTTACCTTTAACCACTTCACTAAAAGACTGAGTCCAGGCGTTGCCGGTCACCTTAGATCTCTTAGGTAAAGGTTTCTCGTCGGGCGAGCGCAACCTTTTACCAGACTTCGATGACGAGGCCGAAACAGCGCTCTGTTTGTCAGATGCGCGCATTGCCGAAAGTTTGTCCTGTTCTTCAATGACTCCTTTCGCCCATGATAGCGACGCACTCTCACGTTCGGAGAGCTTCGTTCCATCAAGTTGGCTTAGTCTGTTAATTATTTTCAAACAAAGCCGTCTCTGGTTGTGCCTGACCTTTGATGGTTTAAGTTTCTTTTTCTTTTTACCACTAATATTAGTCTGAGCACCCCTACCAGAATCAAGGTCGGACTTCAAGGTCGCAACCCTAAGACCAGTGCTAGGACCAGCACCAGTCGGTGAGGCAGAGCCTCGAATTAAATCGGTATCATTTGTGTCCATATTTTCATTTTCCTGGATGTGGTCATGAAAATATTACAAAAATACCTATTACGAACAATTTCAAAAATTCAATTAATAGCACGGAGATAAATTAAAACACGTCCACACTTGTCAACAGTTGAACGAAGAAAAAAAACGGAAAGGGTTAAGAAAAAAAGTTTTAGATTTTTTTTTTTAATTTTGTTGACCGTTGGAAAAAACCGCTATTTTTTGGAAATTTCAAATAGCGATATCTCGAAAACCGTTCGAACGATTTTAAATTTTTTCTGCGTCAAAATTGAAACATCATATTAATTAATTTTGATGCGTTGGACACACGAATATGAAAAAAAATTAAAATCGGTCTAACGGTTTTCGAAATATTTCTATTTGAAATTTGCTGTTTAAAATTTAAAAAGAAAAACTTTAAAATTTTTTTTCTTGCCCGCTTTATAGAGATTGGGACAAATTTTCATTTAAAATTGAAACCTATTTTTTTTTGATTTGTTTTTTTTTTTTTTTTAATTTTCAAAAATTTTAAATTTTGATCTTGTAGCATAAAAATTTGGCAGTTGTTAAACAAAAACACAAAAAATAATGTAAAAAAGTGGTATTTTTCAGATGTTGGTTTAGTTCTTCAAGGGGGAATTTTTTTCCCCTGGTCCGATTTTGCTCATTTACGAACTTAACCTGCCTACACCGAAAAAAATCCATGCAACATTTTACGAAATAAAATTTCGTACTTACTTTTTTCGTAAAATATACGAAAATTTACTTTATATTACGAAAAAGAAATTAGTCCGGACTTTCGTAAATTTACGAAACATACGAAAATATTTCGTAATTATGGACATTTTTAATTTCCCTGCAGGAAAAGTGACCGGTCCTTGATAGGTCACGTGGCATGTCACACGGAACGCAATGACCCATCACAAACTTTGAACCCTTTCATATAAAAAGGCCTAGGACTTACAATTAGAAAATTTTCAGTTATTTTTGAACTTCGAAATTTTTTTTAAGATCTATTTTTCCTTAATGCATTTTTAATGAATTTCTTAATTTCAAAACGCAAAAAAAGAAATGCCAACAAATGTTTGTGTCGGGAAAAAATTTTTGTTAGAAAATTTGTGAAAGATTGTTTTTTTTTAAGAAAAATTTTAAATAAAATTCTTTAAAATTGAACAACTTTTTTGTAAATTTACAAAAATATTTAATTTACTATTATTTTTTATGCTACTTGCAGTGTGGATTGTTCATGTTTTGCTATATAGTCTTGACAAGATCTTGAAGAGATCGAAACACGTGCTTTTTTAAAAAATATATCTAATATGTACGAATTTATTTTTGTAATTTACGAATCTATTTTGTGTAATATAGAAAATTGTTTCATACTTTGTCGTAAAAACTTATAATTTTTACGAAATAATTTTCTAAGCAAAAGTACGAAACTATTCTTACAATGTGCGAAACATTTCGACCATATAAGACATACATTTTTTTTTGTAATTTTTAATATCTAATATGTACGAATTTATTTTTGTAATTTACGAAATTATTTTGTATAATATAGAAAATTGTTTCGTAAAAACAAAAAAATATTTCGTAGAATGTAGTAAACTTTTTCGTAAAAACTTATAATTTTTACGAAATAATTTCGTAAGCAAAAACTACACTCAAAATAATCACTCTGTTAAATTACAGAGATACTCTGCTGAGCCAGCAGAAAATACCATAGATTTCCAACCAGCAAGATTTTTTGTTATTTTACGAAGAAAACTCTGTAAAATGATTTCGATAAAAAAACTGTAAATATACCGAATTATCTGTAAAATTTTGATAAAACCGAAAAGAATTTTACCAACAAAATTCTGGTAATTTACAAAGTTTTAGTTGTTATAGACAATGATCTGAGTTTTTCTTCACATATGAATTACATTTCATCTAAGATTTCGTTTTTATTAAGGAGGTTGTACACACTTGATCTATATCTGCCGCTTCGTATTAAAATTAAACTTGCAAATGCTTTGTTAATGCCACATATACTATACTGTGCTGAGGTGATTTCTGGAACCACAGCTGGTGAATTTAGTAGATTTACT